>VZRR01003724.1:0-281368 GCA_013398015.1 Oreocharis arfaki | reverse complement strand
GGGGTGGGAGTGAAGGGGTGGGGGGAAATGGGGAGAAAAGTGCGTGGCAAATAATCCATCAAAAAGCCGGAGCGAGATCGATACGTCGTGTTAAATTTTAAATGTGTTTGCTGGCAGTTAAACTGCTCTCGACTCATTACAACAACAGTGCTGGATTTATTCTAATGCGCTGCAGTCTGAACAACAAGCGCATTAATTCTCCTTTAATTGTAAACTGGGAGCATTTGAAAACCATTCAGTGTGCAAATTATGCTGATTCAATTACCGTTTAGTTACAGACTTCATTACCTGAATACTTTTTTTTTTTTCCGAGGGCTTGGCATTGCAGAGTGAAGGAGACGATTTTCAAGTTTCCCTCGAAACAATGCGAAATAGGATGAAAAAAAAAAGGGAAAAAAAAAAGTCCGGAATAAAAGACAAGCTAGGGGGAGGGAATGCGCCCTTCGGCTGATCTGTGTCTTCTGCCAAAACAGTCGGGGAGGATCCAAAGGATTTCCCTAGCAGGATTCTTCTTTCTGACTCGATACTTCCACGTTTATGCCAATCTCTCCCTATTCTCTGTATTTTAGGAGTGACTCTGAAAGTTTGCATTAGGCCATCGCATGATAATAAACTGCTTATTAGCACTGAAGCATGAAGTTTTGATTAAAGCTTTAATGCCGAGCCACAAAGCAGCAAGGTGCAGCGCTTTGTTGTGCCTATCCGTATGTGCATGGATACGGACAAAAGCAGTTTCAATCAGAAATTAAATTTTCAGTGCTCAAACTGTTAGGAAGGGTAAATGAAATGGCAGTACAAACAGCCTCCTATCGAGTTTGTTAAAATAAAAAACCTTTTTGAGAGGGGTTAATAATATAGGTGAGAGGAAAAATAGCCTGTTTCCCCCTCGCCTGAACTAGAAGGTGTTCATGGAGAGTGAACAGCTGCAGCGAGGCTGGGCTGCCTCGAAGTCACTCGTTTCCAGACACTGTCTGCCTTGTAATTTGTCTTCACTCAGCAAACCGCTGCTCTTTCTCTTTTTTTTGTTCTCCCCCCGCTCCCCCCCGCCCCCCCGCGTTAAACCTCTTTGTAATGAAATCTTAAGGAAAAAAAAATAGTGCTTCTGCTTTTCTTCCCCTTTTAATAGAGCCATATGCTATCCAGCCTGATTGCCTAAAATTTATAGAGGTCATGGCCAATCTGAATGAGTAGCAATTTTGCTGGGGTAGAGATGGCTCACCATATTATGTTTATTGAAAATAACATTAGTTGTGCATTGCGAAGTGTGCATTTTCTCCTTTTTTTTGAGCTGTGTAGTATATTGAAAACGTTATATTTGATTTGCAGTGGAAGTGCATTTCCTTTGGCCTAAACGGGTAACTGAGTACTTATTTGCAAGAATTAGGAGCTAACCTTTAAAGTCTTGCAGTTGTTTTCTTTCTCTACTTTTAGAAAGCTGCAGGAAGTGTTCAAACACCTACACTCGGTCTTATTTACCACGACACTCCACATCACCGCTGTTCTTTCAAAAGCATCTTAGTCTGCTTCTAATGGATGATGTTTCCTTAACTAACAGTGCTGTGCTGAGCTCAAAATCGTCAGTAAGGAAACGCGTAGAGAATAAAGAAAAAAAAAACAAAATAACATCCGGAGATTGCAGACTTTCACAGAACTGAGTTCTGTTTATAAGGACGCCGGGATTTTACACCATTCCCTTAACGGAGACCTTCTCGTTCTGCCTCCTGCCTAGTTGCCAGTGAACTTCCAGTCTGACACCACAGGACAATAAAAGGCCAGGCTGTTTCTTTTAATTTCTTCCCCCCCCCCCACCCCCCGTTGGAAGCAGTATGCTGTAGTAGCGACTAGAGAACGCGCGGGCTGTTAGGAAGGACAGCAAGGATCCTAAGTATTATTTCTCGGAGGGGCAGGTCAAGCAAGGCCTCGGAGGAGTAGGCAGGTCGTTTCCGCGCCGGCAGCTGCGGAGCCGCTCCGTGCGGCGGGGCCCGGCGGGCTGTATCTGTCAGCTCCCGGCTGCGACGGGCGCTCCCCCCTCCCNGGCGCTCTCCCCTCCCCTCCCCGTCCCGTCCCGTCCCGCCGCGTCCCGGCCGCCCCCGGGCCCTGCGGCACCCCCGGCAAACGCGGGTGCCGGGCGGCAAAGGGCTCGGTCATGGCAGGAATTCACTCCCCGTCACGGTCACAGGCTCTGCTCCTCCGCACGCTCCTGGGAGACCTTCCCGCATCCCTACAAGCGCGGAGTGCTAACATGAACCTCTTTTGCTGGGATCATCCCGGTTCGAAGAGACTTCGGCTCAATACTTAGGCGCTCCTCACCCGGAGTAGCGGGTACGGAACCAAAACCGGTCGGAATTTTGCGTGGCATGCTGCTAGGCTAAGGATCCCTCCCCCCTTCTCATCCCCCGGCCGGCTTGTCGTCTTCTCCCAGCGAAGTGTTTATTCAGCGGTGGGTTTGTTAATTAGGATACGCACCGGAGCCGGGTAGCAGAGCGCTTTAACTCTGCAGAACTTAAGCAGGGCAAGAGCAAAAGGAGGGGTGATTTTTTAGCCCGCGACGAAGGCTGTGTCGCGGGGGGAGCTTCCCTGCGCGGCGCTTTGCCAGAGGAGCAGAGCTACGGAGCTCACGGGGCACCTTGTTAAACAGGGCGATGGCTTTGGCAGAGGGGCTCTGGAAACAGCCTGCTAACCTTCTCCCGGTGCCGGGCTGGGATTTTAAGGTCTGTTTCACACCGTCACTGTAGCTTGGAGGCCTTCTGACAGCCGAGAGGAGCTTTCCTGCAAAACTGTTCTGAATAATAGAGGTTTAAAATTGTCCTCAGCGGTGGCACACTTGGTACAGTATTTGCTGAGGGGTAAACCGGGGGTTAGCGGCTCCAGAGTTTGTGTACATTTAATTTCGCTGTGTGTCGCACTGTTTGCGGTCGTTTCACCCCGGTTAATGAAAGCTGTGGTGAACGTAAGGAAATATCACGTGCCGGCGAAGATAAGTTGATTTTTTCTTCTTCTTTCTTTTTTAAGATTGTTGCTGATTGTGTCCTACTTTGTCATGGAAGAAAAAAACCAACAAACAAACCCACACCTCTATAGACAGAAAACAAAAGAGAGAAGGCATTGTCCTCTCGTAATCACCACCCACAGTATTTTCTCAGAGGCATTTGGTGCTGAATGCATTCGAGTATTGCTTTTTTCTCCCCAAATAAGCGATTTCTTTCCATTTTCAAATTGACGTCGAAAGCAGGGAGGGCGGGGGAGAGCGCTTGGCGAGCAGGGACAGTAGTGGCTTTTGTGGGGGGGAGTTTAAGTAGCCTTGAGATGCTCCTGCTCCCTCTTTCTAAAGCAGTTTGAGAGACGCTGTAGCGGTGGTGTAAGCAGAAAAAATTACCTTTTCGGAAGGTAAGGCGCAGGAATAGCAAAGGGACCCCGATCTTGTGTAGGTGAAACAAACTTATCTGCACTCTTGATTTTTTTTTTTTTTCAAGCGGAGGACAGTGTATTCTTTTCCAGACTTCCTTACTTCCTAACCACCAGGGACCTGTGCTAGTTTAAAAAGGAGTTTCCCCGCACTGAAATTTCTTTTTCCTGATGCTTAGTACACATTATTTTAATTTTGTATATTGCTGGAGAAAGCAATCTGGACTAGATTTCACCTTTTAGGGAGGCACCTGGATATAATCCAATATCCCTGCCTCTCTTTGACTAGCCAAATCTTCCAAGTTGGTATGGTACCTAGAGGTATCCATTTTAACCTCTTTAATATTCCCCTGCATCTCTAAACTGCCATTTTAATTAACAAAAAGCCAATTTCCTAATCGTCCTGGAAAGTGCGGTGAAGCAGGTTAAGAAACCAATTGCTTGGAATAGCCTGCACTTGGAGAAAATGAATGCGTGAGCCATCCTTCCTTCCCTAGGATTGGCTTCTGTTCTCCTGACTGGGTTTGGGTGAAATTTTGCTGTGATTTAGCAGATAGTTTAACACCCAGCTCGCTCTTCTTGTAAGTCGGCATTAAACCACCTCCTGGGTGCTTTGTAAATACAGCTTTAGCATTTTTTTCATGTAGCAGATTGACATGTTGACGATTCTGCTTTAAGGAATGTGACAATAAAGTGGAAAACCAAAGGCTGGCAAGCACTTCATCAAGGATAAAAAGGTTCTGCTGTAAGGATGTCACTCAATTTATTGTGAAAGTCGAATGAATTACGTTTAATGAAAGTGCTCCCCAGATGAATATTACCAGCAATTTCCTGAGTTGGCTCTGTCAGATTGATATGAGGAAATGCCAACCCATATCAAAAAAGATCTCCAATCTCAATTACTATGCAAGCTTTCGAAGAGCTCCTTTTTATTGATATGATATATATTGGCGGGTTCTCAATGCTGTGCAAACTGCTCTCTGTTCCACAGGACAGTACATTTCCCAGTTTATTGCTTAACCCTACGTTTTTCTGGCTGTTGTTTAAACTTCTGCGAGCTCTCTTCTTTCAGAGGGGAAACTGCCTCTCATCCTCTTTCCCTTTCCGTGACCCAGAGAGATCAAAGTTGTGTGACTGGGAGACAGCAGAGGAGATGCTCATTGCAGGAAGTTTGCTCAGCCTGGATGGACAAAGCCGAAGGTCAAGACAAATAGCTGGGCTGAGACAATGGCACTGATGCCCTCATTTTCAGTGTATTTCTAGGCAACAATCCAGATCACGGTAGTATTTGTTATGCCTAGCAATCCCGATATTCCCGCCCTTTCTTCCTCATTCCTCTAGGGCTCCTATGGGCAAATTGGGAATTCACTAAGCCCTCGAAGGGAGAGAAAAGCTCTTATGTCACCTCATCTACGTAAGAATTGACTTTGTGAGAGGCTTTTCTGTTCTGCTTTGACTACTGTGACTCTGGTTGTTACTCAGGAATACAGCTTCTTTTCCCATAGTCCGTCTTTCTGGGCTTGTTTGTGATTGATGAAGTCGGATTTCTTCTATCACTTCCCCATGTTCTTTCAATTTTTTGTATCAAAGCAGAGAGACGGTATTGAAGAACAACAGGGAGGTTCTCTAAACTCTGCAGCAGGACGGGGATATGGCTACTTTCACATGCAGGGGTGCGCTCCTTGCATGAAGCATTAATGAGGAAGCAGAATGAGCTTGTCCTTAGCACCTATCGGGTTAGTCTGGCTTCCTATTTTCCTGTTCGTTGCTGGATCCGAGTCTAAAACTTTCTTCAGTGCACGATTAGTCTACATGTTTTTCAGTCTACATTTAATTAAAAAAAAATTATTAGTTTATTTATATTTTTAGGGTGTGTTTTCCCCCTCTGTCGGAGACGCTAAGTGTTTCGAGCCGCGGACGGCGAGTGCAAGCGCTGAGAGCGGGGGGAGTGGGCAAGCTCTGGCAATCGGGCCGAGAGAGGGCTGGCTTTGAGTGTCCCGCTCGGCGCCGGCCGGGGGCTGTCGCTGACCCTCGGCCGGGCCGGCAGCACCGTGCAGCAGCACCCTGGAGAGAGCCCAGGGCGGGGCAGCACCGCGGACAGCGCCCGGCCCCGGCCCGCACCGCCCGCTGCCGTCCCGGGCTAGTCAATGTTTCGGGCTGCTGCTGCTTAGACCTCACCCGCAACACGCTCTGGACTTGTGGCTTGGCGCTCTGCGTCAGTTTTCCCGAAGGAAGAAGTAGACAGGTGGACCATCACATCGATTTATTTGCTGTTGCTGCTGACTGGCTTTCTCTCGGTGGTGAAATAGTAGCTTTATTTTCTGGGGAAAAACTGGTCAGAGGGACAATACACGAGTATGCACTGGAACAGGGATGGCAAAATGAATCTGGGGATAGGAAAGCTGTCTGAGATACTCAGGTTTGTTTCATTCTCTCCCAGGACCATGGCATTCTCTCCTTTTGGAGAGAGACCAGAAATATCCAAGAGCATTGGAGTAAAACATGAGCTCTGAGACATGGCTGACACTGAGACATAAGAACAGGGAGTTATTAATTATAACAATGACACTTTCTATCCCATGGCTTGGGTCAGGAGTGTCTCTCAGACACAGTTGATGTCATTTTTGGGGTAGTGGCACTCTGAGGCCTCTGTGAGGGGCATCCAGATCTTGATGCCTTTGCTTGCCTGTGTCCTGGCAGACAGTGCTCAGGGTATCTCCCAGCTCTCTCTTTGCTTTCATGAGAAGATAATCACAGGCAGGCACCTCCACCCCTGTAAATCCCCACTCACTGTCGACAGAACTATCCTCTAGAGCCCTGCTGCCTGAAAAGCACTTGTCAATGAAACAGTGACTTTTGGCAAGCCAGGTGTAAGTGAAAGACTGATGAAGAGTCCTTCAATAAAGGAATGTGATGGGAATTGACTGGGCTGAGAGGTAAAATAACCCACAATCTCCACCAGCCTTCCAGACAAAACCGTAAGCTGTTTATTCCTGATCCATATTCTCCCGTGAATATCAGTAGCGATTGTGATGCTTTTGCTGGATGTGAACATTCTCCAGTCCCTTTTGATTACGACACATCCCTGTGTGTGGTGTTTTGAAACTGCATTGTCTGCTGCAGAGATACTGCTTTTATCTCCCAAATGCCACCCTCATTAATGTCAGTCTCACCATCCAGCTAGTGACAAATGTCTCCGGGACGTTCATCTGCCTCGCACACTGTGCCCCCTCTCCCAGTGCCTTGTCTTTTCCTCTCCCAGGAGAGGCTTAGTAATATTTTCTTCCTTGCCCCCTGCATCTGCTCAAAATAGACTTGTCCACTAGTTGGTCTCCTGTCCTGTCCACTCAAAAGTTAGTTTTGCCAGTGCCCTCTGGGTTATCACCTCTCCTGTTAATCTGTTTGAACACTTTGATGACAGGTTGACCAGTGCATAGAAAGATAGTCTGCTCTTTCCGAATCTGCAGGTTGCTGAAGGGGGAGAAATTAGGCCTACCAAATGATTATGATATTAGTGCCCTATTTTCCTCAAATTTCATCTTCTAACACAGACTTGACACAAAAACCGAAAGAACGAAGAGCCTCGTTGTTTCTTTGTGTGTCTAACCTGGTTATTGTGTGTACAAGAGCACTTGTGAATGCTCCTTTTTTTGCTGCACTTCTGAAAAACTGATAAGTAACATATATCTATGTTGTTCCTTTATATTTACTTAACATTTGGTGATAGCTGTGCAGCAGACTTCTTTTAGAAGCAGAGCTGACAGCCAAAATAATACTAGGAAAGAAGTGATGTGGTAACCTTAGTTCTTGGAAAGGCATGGAATTAAATTATAATATATACAATATATTTTAAAAGATAATTAATTATTAATCTTATATTAATATATGAGACATTAACATTACATTATTTATTTAGAAAGAAAAGCTTAAATATAACCAGTACATTATCCTCAGCTGAAAAACGAAAGACGCTACCTACCTTTCTAGTTGGAGCAGAGGTAACAGAAGTAACATTACTGATGATTAGTGACCAGTGTGCTTTATGATCCTCTTTCGCCTTCCCCTGCCCTATGTCAGCCTTGCATTATGTGTGAGTTAACTTTCAGCTGGCACAATATTTCCTGCACTTGTTTTAGAGGTGCATGCGAGTTACTGGGTAAAAGTAAAAATAGAAAAGGAGTAACATTCTGGCCATGTATTGAGAACATTATGGAAAAACAAAGACTCTCCTGCACCAGACCCTAGGCCTTGATATTGCAGTGTAATACAAGATAGGATTCCATGTAAGTTGATGGTTTGTTTTCTTGTGTGAGGAGGACAGATTCTGTTTATATTGAAGATTAAGTAGACCATTTCTATTTCCGAGAATTGCTTGTCACTATTCAGATACCACTTCAAATTGAAAGTGTAATTGGCAGCTCTTAAAAAATTTTAGCTAATGGAAATTCTGTTATGGGTAGTTCAGACCACCTGTACCATAATATTTATTTGCACAGTCATTTTTATAAGCTATTCTTGATTGAACTTTAGAAGCACAGTCCTTCTGCTAGGCTATTTTGTCAAGAAATATTGTCATAGGCCTTCAGGTATATAAAACTGCTTATATAAAATTAATGAACTGCTTTTTATATTTACAATCTCATCCATAGCATTTGAGGTCTTGCAAAAGAAGAGATAGACTTAAAATAAGAACAACGTTAAAACTGTGTCCTCATGCTTGTTGCACTGTCAATAGCAGTATTGTAAAATATTGGTGTGCTTAAAATCAGAATGTTAGTTTGCGATTTGACTCTAATTTAGAGTAATTTCTGCTGTCACTTACTGCAACTACTCCGTATTACATACAGAGATTTTTCTTAATGTTTATTTGGAGAATGCTTTGCATCTTGAGATTTTGTGAGCAATATTGATAGGTAAAACAGCAGTAATACTATAGCTCTGTGGAGGACAATTGCTGAGTGAACAGATCTTTAAGGATCAGGAAAATAAGGAAGACTACAGAGATGTGACAGAAAAGATGTGCATATTAAATAGTACATAAAAACCTTCACCATTAAAAAAAAACGTGCTCCATCCTGCTGCCTTCGTCTGCAATGGGTATTGCCTTAACAATGTCCACATTTTATATTCCCACTTTTTTTTCCCCTTGCTTCTGCAAACCATCACATTTGCTTAGCTGACTTGCTTGTAGCAGGTGGCAGTGTAGTACGTGTTGCAAACAGAGGGTAGTGCATTGATAGCTTCAGTGGAATCATGGCTGTGAGTGGTCACTCGGAGCGGGTAAGAAACGACATTGTCTGGTCCTTGATAAGACTGTGGTCTGTGTGAATCATCTATATCTTTAGCTTCTGTCTGTGCTGACTCAGTGGGACCTCTTGCTGTGTGTCTCCTTCCTTTGTGAGCAGCTCTGCCCTCTCTGCTAGCACAAGTCCTTGCTATAAGGTACCATCCCACAGAATTAGAAATGTGTTGGAATACAGCTTGTGTTTGCATCTTAAATGCACTGAATATTTGCTAGCTGGAGCAGAGTGTGAGTCTTGGAGAAGTTACTGTGTGGATTAGCAGATTGTAATGATATGGTTCAGTCTTCCAGTGTAATGCAACCCAAATGAATATGGAGATGTGTGACTAAGTACATTAGAGGAGGTGCTGTTTTTGTTCTCCACAATTTACAGAATATTCTGAAATTGTGATGTTGTAGCAGATACTTCAGAGTAAAAGCCAATAGCTTGCAACTACTTTTTAGAAGCAGAACACAAGCTCTGCTGAAGACAGGACACTTGCTCACATATGCTTCAGTGCTTTACTGAGCTGGGAGAAAGTGAGTGCCGTATGGCTTTTGCATTTCTTTTTTTGGGATATAAAACTTTCTTCTTCTGTGGTGGAAAAGATAACACATCTGTGTCTTCAAAAATATTACAGAGTAATATTTTTGCCAAGAATCTGCTGAATTTACATCTAGACTACTTAGAATCTAATACAGTATTTGTCTATAACCAAGCATACATTTTTTACTATCCCTTATTCCAAAAATATTGTTTATTATTATTGGATAGTAATTATTAAATGATTAAAAATCCTATAATTATGGGATAATAATCTTTTTTTGATTAAATTTGAATTTTTTGACTAATGATTTGTGACTCATTCTGACTACTGGTCCAGCTTCTGAAGAAATAGTCTACAAAAATATCTTTATCTGTGAAATTAAACTAAAGTTGGGATTTCCAAATAGATAATTAATGTGTCTTTTCTTTTTTTCCCTGTAAATGTGTTTTTGAAGCATTCAGACACCACCCTTACTACTGTCTAGAATGGTGGCATATCTCAGAAAGCCGTGTGTGGCCTTTTTGCAATACTATATTTGTGGTCTAAAGTTGACTTCTAACTGCATTATCGATATACACTTTTTGCAGACCACTGCAGATTCTTTTTTTTCTTTCAGAAGAAAAATGTACTGGAACAATGACCATGTAAAGCAAAAAGTGTAACCTTATTTATTCTTCCACGAGAAACTTGCAGGGTGATTCAAGACTATTCAGGCTCACAAAAACTTTTCCATTGATTTCTTTGGCTGTAAAATGGGGTCTTTAGCTTGATAAATATTCCCATTTTAATAAGGTTGTTGGGAGTGATATTTCACTACATTTTAGCTTGATTTGCTTTGTATGAACTGGCAACTCCTAGGTAACACAGGAAAGAAGTAGTAAGCATTTCTAATGAATGTGAAAGAATATATGTATGGCTATGTGGTATTCTTAGCCTCTGGTCTGAGCAACTTAGTCTTCTGTGAAGTCAAAAACAGCTGAGCAGGCTCTACACACTTTTATTTCTAGCATTGTTTCTGTCTTTGTTCTTTAGTAAATTTACCCAGAAGAATATCATCCTGTCTTTGGTCCACCATGAGATCCTTCCTGTAGATCTGAGTCCTTTTGTTCTCTGGCAGAATGGCTCCATGGCTACAGTACTCCTTCACCTAGAGTAATGACTGCATGGTTTGTCCCTAAACGTTGATGTTTTACTTTATCCAAGCAGCACAGTGTTAGTCTTCTATGTCTGGCGCAAAAACAAACCTCTGCTGCCAGCTGCTACAGGTGGATGTTTTGCTTTAGCTCAACAGGTGGAGCTGTGACTTCGTTAGCCTCTTGATTCAGGCTAAAATTCATCTCCCTGGGCAGGTCCCTGACTCAGGTTTGCTCAGGTGTTTTACACTCCCTAAATTTGTACCTACATTTCCATTCCTGACTGGAAGATTTTAACCTCTTGACCTACAAAACATTTCAGGTAATGAGAGGCATATGTGCTTATGTATTCATCAAGAACAGTTGTTAATTTGTGGAAATGTGGTGGTTCTAGGGAGCTTCTATGGGAGTTTTTTTACCTCAGCTGTGTGTATTAGTGGGGAAATTAGGTGGAGTCTAAGACGGTATTTCTGCTTAGCCACCTTTGAGCAAGGTCCACCTTGCATGATTGATTTTTTTGTGACCTGTCTTTTTCTTAGGTTCTCAAAGGCTGTAGAGATGTTTGGAATAATTCTCTCTTCAGCGTGTTTAGATAAAACTAATTCCAGTGGAGTTACGCTAATAACATTTATAAAACCAGCAAACTCATTGCTCATACATCCTATAATTATCATTTTATAGGCTACTTACAATTCCTATGTGCCCTTTGTTGCCTTGATTTAGCTGGAGCTGATCAATTGGTGGTTGGAATGCATGAAGGATCATTCTGTCTTGGGAAAATTTATCACAGGACAACAGAGGAGTAGCTTGAAATGAATTGGGATAATAGTGTGAGGATCCATCTATAAAAGTTCTTGCTTCTCCGAAGATTTAAATTTTCCTGTATTTGCATATTTTTTTATTCATTTTTCAACATACCCCTGTGTAAACTTGTTTCGTCTGATGAATGTTTAGAGAAAGATTGCTTTCCTATGGATTTGTGCCTCTCTTGGTAAGTCAGTGCTTCAAATATGATACTAAATGTTCACTATTCATGTCAGAAGTGTTCCTGATACTGCACTTACAGTGGCAAAGTCAATTACAGGAACAAAGACAATACTAACTGAAGATTTCAAGTCACAGCATCTCCAGTAAAGAAATAATCACTGTGATTAGATGAAGCAAAGAGCTTCCAAACAAACTCCAGACTAAAATATGCTGAAAACATTCACTGAATGCTTATGAATAAAATAAGCAGAAATCAAAATGGGAGAGGCTTTTTAATGAACAGAACTATAGGGTAAATTAATCAAATAAATTGTTTGCTATTAATAATGTGACCAGCTACAGTAAGATTTCAATAAATATGCCCAGTGGGGATGGAAAATCTACACAACCGAAATTACATTGATGAATTTATCCTAGTTTCCAATGCCTTCTGAGTATGCATTTAGGAAACAAAAGCTGTCATAAAGATAACCTGACAGAAAATGGACTCAACTACTTTTTTTTTCTTATTTTTAAATTAAGACACTTCTCTTTGACAATGGAAGTAATTTCAAGTTACTTAAGCATGTTAAATATATCACTGCTTAGGCAGAGGATTCTTAGCAGAAATATCAGCATAAAAGTGCACTCCAATGGTTACAAAATATACTTGCTGCTATGACCTTTTTTCTGCTTTCATGATAAGTAAACATGATATGGGAGCTATATTTTTTTAAAAAGCACATGATTTGACCTATTTAATAACTAAGCAAATTTGTTATGGTCACCTCTACTTTTGCTAGAGGACTCATTGGGAATGGTAGGGAATGCATGTTATTACCTCTCAGGCCTGAATGAACAGGAGGTTAGTCTTTAATGGAATACTGCTGGTTCTAGAGTATGGATGAGTCACTGTAGTTGCATAGAAACAAGTGTAGTAATCAAAAGGAAATCTCAACACAAATTTCTTCTTAGAAATCAAAACAAAATCTCAGAAAACCCAGAATCTGAACAAAAATTCATCCTGTCCCAATTGCTTAGCTTTGATGTCTGTTTTTACAAGAGTCTGTCTCCATCTCTGAGTCTGGACCTCTATTTCATTCTTGACTGCTTAAGAATCGTTTACACCTTGCATTGTTGGTGTCTGAGTCAATGTTACCCACAAACCTGAAACTTTGAGACCAGTCACAGGCTTGGTTCAAGGCTGAAATCCTCACCCAGGGATTTTTTTTCATACAGTTCTGCTGCCATTGATCACAGTGAAAAAACATTGCACATGTCCAACAAAATGTCTGCAGAAAGTTACTCTTATATGCAATATTCTTTATTTTTCATCTCTTGTATCACAAATTCTAGCTTTAATTGTTTAACTACTTTATATTACTCCATAATTAATTCACATCAACCAGGTGCTCAAGCTCTGTCTCATGACAGTCTGAATATATTCTTTGGACATTTTTCATTGTGCATGTCCTCATGCACAAATGGCTGATATAAGTCAGACCTGACCATCCTGGGCTCAGCTGTCAGCTGCAGTCACACTTTCAAGCATCCTTCAGTTATAAGAAACTAACAACATATAGCAAAGCTTTGCTCCCAAATAAATGACTGCACCTCACATTCAGCTATCACTTACAACAGAATTAGTGTCAGATGTGGTAGTTAGACTTCTGAGTTATTTTTTAACTTAAATGCCACCACTTCAGCCTAGAATACCATAACTTCTCTAGTGTTCATTCTATTGACTCACATAGGCACACGAAAACAAAACAAAACAAAAAACGAAACAAAAAGACCAAATGCGAAACAAACAAACAAAAAATCCTATACAAAAGAAACCCCAACAAACGGAGTGCTGAGCATAAGGAAGCAGTTCTAGCTGGGTGTGTAACAACCTAGACTCACAAAAGATTTGATAGGGTCACAAGGCTTTTCCACTCTTCATTTTCTCTGTTTCTTGTTCATATTTTTATAATCAGCCCAGTGACTGAAGCTTCTGTTAGGGATTTAAGAGATTCAATTTCTTTACTTCTTCAGGAAATGCGAACCCAAACCTCACAATTTGAGGTAATTGCTTTAACCACTGCCTGGTGGAATAATCTGTGGAATTTTCTTGATTTTGCTTGTTCATTTTATTCTGCTTGGTTTAATACAGTCAGGGCCTCCTTTCATCTGGAAACAGGATCTCATTGTAGGTAAATTCGGAGACACTTGTGTTATTAAGTCTCTTGCTCTTTGGCCTTACGCGTTTGAGTTCCCTCATAATAGAAGCACTTCAGATTTTGAGAGCTCTGTATCAGAAAAAGGCTTTATTTTCATGTGTAAGAAATTCTTGAACCCGAAAGTTGAAAGTATGTTGCCTTGCCAATTCTATTCATTGGACATATTTGCAACAGCAAAATAAGGTACCTAATTCTAGGAGCATTTATGGTTCAGAAATGTCAGAAAGTGTTTAAGTTAATTCCTTTTCTGTCTCTGGTTGCTTAGTTTGGACAGTTTAGTAGCTTTTGTGAATTATGCTTTCAGGAAACATTTTCCAACAGAAATATATGGGTAGATAATTCCAGGTTATGAACTTAAACAGGTCTCTTGGACAAAGAGAGTAAGCATTTCACCACAGTAATTATAGGCACCTTCTGGATCTAGCCTGAATGATCTTCCAAGGTGGCTGACAGTAAGCATAAGCAGTCCTGATTTTAGACTGCTTGCTGAAACACCATTATCTTCACAGCTACATACATGTCCAATTCTTGTCTTACATTTTAAGAAATCCTGTCAGTCTGTCATAGCGCAGTAACTAATTAGTAACTAATTGCTTCTAGAAAGCTGTTTGTGTGCCCAAGATCCTGAAAGCTTTATTTCTTTTCCTGAAGAGCTATACTCATTGTTAACTGTGGGTGCACATTTTTAGCTTGAAACAAGTTACCAATTTGCAGGCCACTACTCTCACTCCCCGTCCCTTATTTTTAAGCTTATAATTTCCTTTGTTTAATGATTTGTGTCTATCACCCATTCATAAAAACCTGCAACAAAATACTGCATAGCATGCTCTCTTTATGTCTACCTACCTCTTCCTTCTCAGTGCACCTGCAGGAACTGTCAGGAAAGGATAGGAGAACTTGGCTCCAGCACCTTATTTTGTTGGTCTAGGATATCCAGAGCAAGGATTGAAGGGGTGTTCTTGCTTGGTGCATCCAGCTCCATGGGCTGAAGATAGCAAACTGTTTTGCAGAAACATGGATAGGCCATTTCTCAAAAACAGCCCAGAGTGTTAAAACACGGAAAGAATACTAACAGTTTTTAGCTGTAGAAACTGAAGTGATTCTGGGAAGTAGTTAAGGCTTGATATTGAAAACACCCAACCAACTAGCCTGCTTTTCAATGGGCATTCCAGGAATCACAAAAATTATATGCCTGACAAAAAGGCCATGCCGTAACCCATTTTGAAGGTTTTTCTGTTTCCAAAAATGCAACATTAGGACTTCTCAAAGAAAAAGAGGTTTTGGTTTTTTTCCAAAGCCAGGGATATTTTCCTGTAGTCTTGTTCTCTAAACCACTTTGTGTTAATCTTTTCACAAAAACTAAAGAAATACTCAGGTAGATACCTTGCAAAATATTGCTCCAAGTAGCTGGAGTTCAGCGAACTTATAAGCAATTGAAAAAAAGGGTCTTATTACATGAAGTTTCAGGCAGTCTTAATCGTAGCCATTGCTACCAGAACCATCTTTACAAACGTATGTATCCTCTTAGGTGCGCTGTGTGACAGTACTTTGGAAAATGGTGTTATTCTGTAAAATAATGTTACACTTTTTTTAATGTTGTACTTCGGAGTAGCTCCATGGTTAAACAGAATGGTTAGAAGAATGCATTTATTGTTGCTGTTTATAACTTCTTTATAACACTACCCACTGTATGGTGCTTACAAACAAGACTTTTAGTAATAACTCTGTCATCACGAGGTTCTTAGAAAGTTCAGAGGGAATATTGTGATGTAATGTATAGATTTTTAAGGATTTTTTTTAAAAATTGAAAGTGACAGGCACATTTGGTATACATAGGAGGAGTATGCCGTTCTTTAAGTGTTTAAATGTGCAGACTGTATCCAATTATACATCATTTTCATTATTTTCTGAATACACTGTTCTAAAAGTATGTACATTATTGTGCTGTTGGTCCAGGAGGATGTGATATATTTTGTTTTGAATAAGGCTTTTTCAACCTGCCATCTCTTTATGGGTAGACCTTTTTAATCTGTACAGATGAATCTAGCTTGTTATAGCAGCTCAAACTTAATTAATGATCTGTTTTTGCAGAACAGTTAAGGGACAAAGAAACAGTCTCTCATTATTTCTTATTTCTCCATCTTAAAATTAGGAGACTTTTCAACTGGCAAACAAAAATAGATTACCAGCACTACAAAGTCAGGGTGAAACATACGGGTAGCATTATTAAGAAAGTCTTACTTTATTTCAGACTATATGTGACCTTGGGAGATCTCAGTTATGCCTTGGGACAAAAAATTTAGTGTTTTATTTTGCAGTGGTACCATCTTTCACCTTTATGTGGATTTAAAAATGTAAATAAAATTGCTTTCTGTCAATGGGCTATGTGAAGGTCGCAGTCATATTCACCACAAGAATTCAAAGTGCCATTTGACCCATCATTGGTTCAGTAGATAACAATGCATTCCATTCCCTTCCAGTAATCTAATTTGTAAGCACTTTATAGCCCAACATTTTATGCCTAGTTGCTAAAAAGTAAGAAATAAACCTTTAATCACTTCATTGCAGATTTATTTACAGAATGTCTGTGTATCGAATGAGAAGATTTTAGAGTGCCAGGCCATCTTCTATTGCAGTCTTGTAACAAGAATGAGTATTATAAAAGATAGGAAGAACAACTAGCAAGAGAGTTCAAGGGTTCTCTGATAGTTTTACTTTAAACTTCTATATGCTTATCTCACAAAATTCTGTCAGATCATCTTTGTGGCAGATTTGGCATAAACTGCATTCTTCCAAAACTGAAAACAAATAAATGCTACTGTGCATGCTGTTTAGAGGTGGGGATGGATAAACACACAGCTTTAATTCAATGGGATTTCTCTAATTTTTGACAATCTTATCCTAGACAAGATCTGGGATAAGTGTGAAGTTTGTTTGCCACAGTGCAGACTACCCAAGTGCCCACATATTTCTCTCCAGATATCTGGAACATTTTTTGGCCAGAGCTTCAGCCTGTATTAAGTCCGGATGGTTCCCCCGGTCTGGCCATATGTGACTATGCATACCTTCTGTTGTTGCTTCCTCTCTTGGCTAGCAGACAATTGTTCTGAAAGTGTGTAAACTGTTAAGCTTTAAAGCAGCAACAAACCCTTAAATGCTTAATGCTGGCATGAGACTCATACATGCAACTAATTCTGCATTTGCTCAGTGGAAATAATAGATTTTTTTTTCTGTAGAATGTGAACAATATCTTATTCTTAAGTATTTATGCACTGCGTTATTTGGAGCTTCATTAGCAACACCTATATTGGCCATAGGTAGGATCAGGACACTAGATTAGGTGAACTGATTTGGCCATTACTTCATTTCTATGTACTGTGGAACACACTGAGAACCATGAGATTATCTCTACTGATTTGAGAGGAACTGGTAAAAACTAATCACTATGAGAGTCTACAAACACTCCCCCTAGACTCCATTTGGATATCCATGGGCCTCTAAAAAGATCTGACTCGCAGTGTTAAGCAAAGATACTGTGGATTAAATTTTTCTAAATATATTGTTAGTTTTCTGTGGTGGGATTTCATGTAGCTTCTTGTGTTATGAACAGAAAAAGTTGTCCCGATGGCTGGTACTGGGGAACTCAGTACCTCTCATGAAGGAGATGTCTGTAGAGTTACTGGGAAGAACATACTTGGGGCTCTTTCTTAAAACACAATGGCATAGCCAGATGCAGACAACTTAGGTGCTTGGCTAGGCTGTCTTTTGAGCTACGGGAGCAGGAAGTATCCCTAATCCTGAACATATGCAGCTCAGTTAGGAAATCAAAGTATTTGTGCAAAGAAAGAGCACCTTCCTCTTAGGTGAACTGTTAGCATGGGCGTAGATCTGCGCAAACATAATTGTTTTCATCTTGGAAATTACTCACATAGAGGCAAAGAAATGCTCTGTGTTTGACTACACAGATACATTGTTGAATTCTGCCCTGAGCTTCAGCATAAACGAACAAGATGAATATTGTAACTGAGGCACAGGAGTAAAGATCTATTTTCCAGAAATTGCCTCATTCTTCCTCCTGTTGGCTACTTCACTTAACCTTTGCTTACAAAGGTATTTCTAGGCTCAGTAAGGGATATGAAGTCAGTGTTTATTTGTAATATTCATAGTAAAACTCAGCTTGAAGGAAGATATGTGAAAACAAGCCTATGTGGCTAAAGGAAATGGTTCTTGTGTTTATTAACCAAGAGGGAATATTTTTCAGAATGGAGGTGTTTAAAAGAAGTCTCCCATTAAGCTCAATGAGATCTAAGAATATGTGCTGGCTATAACCAAGATTACTACATGTTTTGGAGAAGCAAAGCTTGGGTTTTTTATGTTGATTCGCTCTTTTCTTTTGCCTATTTATGCCATCCTTTTGAGGAAAATTACAAGCAGGAGAGAGCCCTAAGGCTTATAAAATGTACTCTCAATATATTATAAAAAGCAGCAAATGTGTGAAGAAAAGTATAATATTTGCTTATAGTATTTGCTAGATTTAGTCTGATCTAAAGCCCATCAATGAAATAACTGGACATTTTTCTGCAGCACCTCTAGACAGGTTTAACAAAGCTTTCCACAAAAAAGATTTCCAAGCTTTGTAAAATGTACAAAACCCCCTACAAACAAACACTTCAACTCCTCCCCAGGCCCCCCAGAAAAACCCCCAAGAAACATCATAAAAAGATAGATCAGAAGTGCAGAGCAGTGAAAGGTGCTACCCATCTTGGGCTAGTTTTAGATGTTCATCTCCAGACAGCTGCATCACTTGTTTGACTGACTAACCACGAGGGCACGGATGGGGAAGTTGGAGGTGCAAAGCAGTTCCCTGCAAGTCACACTAACCACGCACACTTGCCATCAGCAGTATGCTGGATACTCCGTGGGACATCACACTACAGCTACAGTGTCTCTGTGGGAGGCAATCGTCCTATCTGTCATAAACAAGGACATTCATATATAACCAGGAACATTTCACCAGTTCAGAACAATTAATGGTATGATAACTCAACTCGTTTAATCTTTAATTGGAGTAGCAGACCTTATGAAATAATAAAACAGTGAGGCAGAAATAGTATAAAATATATTGATTTGTCAGTAATTGATTAAAAAAAAAATCAAAAAAACACCCCATGAATCCTGCTCTCGTTATGCCATCTCAGATTGATGTTTTGGGATATTATGTGCTTTTGCAACTAACTCATCTGTAATAAAAGGATGAGAGCAGAGAAATATGACTCAGAAAAGGATTTAAAAGCACCAAACAAATCCAATACCTCAGAAATCTATTCATAGCTCATTGTCAATGAAAGAGGCCTTGCAGAAGAATGGTGAACAGTCTCTTTCCTTGGTATTAGCAGAACTGTGCAGCAATCTTTAGAAGTCAAAATGTTTTGCTGTGTTTGACCTAAGGTGAATAGCTGGGCTGAGCTCCCTGCAAGTCTTCACACATTACTTATGTGCTTTCTATAAACGAAAGGATATTTGCACGTGTGCATTGCATTGTTGCAAATAAATCCAGGCATAGTTTTCTTGTTAGTAAATTTTTCACTGCTATGATGAAAGGAGAATTACTTGATGTCACTCTTTTTCTGATATGGAAACTCTGTTAGTGCCAGTCAAGTGAAACAAGCATGTTCTGAACTCTAAATGTGTAACACAGGCTGCAGTGGGACTTCACATGTCTCTCATAAACATTTGCTTCCATTCTCTGCTGAATAGAGGCATATGACAAAATCACAGAATCGCAGAATAAGCTGAGTTGGAAGGGACCCACAAGGATCATCGAGTCCATCTCCTGGGCCTGCACAGGAGGCACACCAAGTGCCCGAGAGCATTGTCTGAATGCTTCTTGAACTCTGCCAGGTTTGGTGCTATGACCACTTCCCCGGGGAGCCTGTTCCAGAGTCCAGCCGCCCTCTGGGTGAAAAACCTTTTTCTAATATCCAACCTAAACCCTCCCTGACACAACTTCAGGCCATTCCCTCACTGGTCCTGTCACTGTTCATCACAGAGAAGAGATCAGTTTCTGCCCCTCCTCTTCCCCTCATGAAGAAGTTGTAACTGCAATGAGGTCTCCCCTCAGTCTCCTCCAGGCTGAGCAGACCAAGTGACCTCAGCCACTCCTCATACAGCTTCCCCTCTAGACTCTTCACCATCTTTGTAGCCCTCTTTTGGATGGTCTCTCATAGTTTAATGTCTTTTTTTATATTGTGGCACCCAAAACTGCCCCCAGCACTCGAGGTGAGGCTGCCTCAGTGCAGAGCAGAGCGGGACAATCTGCTCCCATGCCTGGCTGGTGATGCTGTGCCTGATGCCCCGCAGGACACACTTGGTCCTCCTGGCTGCCAGGGCACTGCTGACTCATATTCAACTTGCCATTGACCAGGACCCCCAGGTCCCTTTCCGTGGCACTGCCCTCCAGCCTCTCATGCCCCAGTCTGTCCGTACATCCAACCTGGGTTGCCCCATCCCAGGTGCATAATCTGGCACTTCCCCTTGTTGAATTTCATACTGTTTGTGATTACCTTGTTCTGTAATTTGTTGAGGTCTCTCTGCAGGGCCTCCCTGTCTTTGAGGGGTCAACAGCTCCTCCTAGTTTTCTATTGCCTGTGAACTTGATTAGAATCTCTTCCAGTCTTGTGCCCAACTCATTTTTGAGGATGTTGAAGAGCACAGGTCTGAGGATGAAGCCCTGTGGAATCCCACTACAATTACACATTGGTGAGAGGTCTCTTTAACTTGCTATTTGGTCAGAGTTTTATTTAGCTGTTAGTTTTCTAATATAATCTCTGGTGCATATTGCAAAATAACCCAGATCAGTTCTGGCAAAAGATGATTGTCCATTGCTTGGAAGCAGGTAATGAGAAGCGACCTTGGTTAGACCGCTCGGAGTCTCATCTGAGACTCTTATCTGGTGCAGCTAGAGCCTACCTTATCCCCATGATTGTACAAGTTGTAGCTGGGGTTCTTATTCAGGGCAGAAAACAAATCTTTCTGCCTCACGTGCTTTTGCTGGTGATAGTGGCCCAAATGTTGAGAAAAATGTAGCCCAGATTTGCCTATCAGTTCTCGGAAACCCTCGACACCTGACATTTATGGTGGTGACCAGTGTAACACGCATGGGAATGAATGTCATTGCTTTGACTTCCCACAGTTACAACACGGGTCTGTGGCTGTTTCAGCTTGGTCCTGCCTCTTGAACCAGTGGAACAAGTTCTAGCTTCATTTATGCAGGTACCAGGGCTGTCCATTGCCAGTCTGTGCCCATGCTTAAGCAAAATTCGGTCAGGAGTTCAGCTGTACCTTCCTGCTGTGGAGAGCACCCATCTCCCTCCACATGGTTCCTCTGCTCCCTTCCCAGGGGTTTCAGGAATACATGTACAAAGTGTTTTATTTGGTACAGTAGAAGATGTGTAGGGGTTGAATATATTCCAGGTATGCATATTTGTACGAAGTCCAAATTATTCTGTTTGCTTTAGCATAAATACTCATGCAGAAGACAAAATGAGAGTGACATTTGGAAAGATACATAACATTCTTGGTCTAGCAGTTAAGTTTTCCCGTGTTATAAAGAAAGTTCATTGTGAGGATGGCTGCCACATCTCTGCTTCTGTGATTATCCCAGTCTCAGTTAGTGTTGCACATTCTCTGAATTAGTATCCTGGGTTATGGCCATTCATCTGTCATTTGAACCGACTAAGAAATCAAGACTGTAACCTGTGAAAGGTGGCTGGGTATGCACGTGTTTGGTTTGGCCTTGCTTCTCTCTTGCTTGAGGTTCTGCTCTCTCAGCCTTTCTGCTGCTTGCTCTTCCTGGATAACCATCTGTTGCTACTCTGTGCAGCCATATGTAGGTGCTTTGGGACACCTTAGATTTATCTTCTCTTTCACTGCTGTGTGAGGGAGGAGAAACCCTGTCCACAACTAAAGCCATCCAAGAGAATCCCACCAAACCAGGTGATTGCTATCCTGGGAACAGGCATGTGAGGAAAGGACTGTCTGTTAAGGCGTCTCAAGCACAGGGCGAGTCTTGACGTGGCTCAAGTGTTGAGTGTTGGAAGAATGTGGTGGGTGAGTACAGAGGCTGGTAAGGAAGGGTGTATACCTTAAAGAATGTGTTTTCATGTGGTGTTTTTTATCAAGGATTTTATTCTTAGAAAGTGGACTGCCTTGTATTTTTTTAAATCCAGGTTACTATGCAGGATTTCTTGGACAGGTGATAACGAGTTTTGATTCAGAGATCTGCCAGGGAGGACAGACCGTAGGCTCCTGTGAGTAAAGATCAACATTTCTTTGGATCAAAGTTAAGCATAAAGAAGACATACATGAACACATATTGATAGATATAAATATATGTACGTGCATGTGACAATTAACTTGGCCTGCTTTTGTGGAAGTCCATGCTAGCAGAGAGTTCTTAGCATTGTCTGTCTTTGATGGAGCTTTCTGTTTAGGGCTTGGACAGCTGAGGTGTGGCTCCTCATCAAACACCATGTTTCAAAATATTACAGGGTGTGCTAAAGACAGGGTCCCTTGTGAAAAGTGCCATACTTGCCTTCCAAATGAGCCAAGAACACAGAAAAGCACTCAGGGTGCTGTTGCTTGAAGCAGGGCTGTCAGAATTCATTCTTTGTGAAGTGAGTAAAGTGTGGAAAGAGGTGAATGAAAGTCTTTTGTCTTGAGCAACAACAAAGGTTTTTGGAGGATTAAAAATGGTGTAACATCTTGATATGTAACTAATCTGCTGTCTGTATGACTTGGGAAGAGAACCTTGGCCTTGGTTCTGTTCTTCATGTGAATCCAAGAATGTTGCATCCAGTGTTGTGCGTTCTGTCCTGTGTGCTGTATTTCTACATCTTGGTGACCTCTGATGACTTGGAATCTTCTCAGTGGGGGAAGAATTCTCCAGTACATGGCAGCATGAGTTATATTCAGAAAAAATTAAGTAAGCAGGACATAAAACCTCTGGAGTGCTCTGGCCTGGCTCCTTGGGAAAACAGGTACTTGTTTGACACACAGCCCTTTTGGGCTGCCAGGTACCATGTGCACATGTGCCCAGTGAAAGGCTGATAGACAAGTCCAGTTTTTGGTGTCCATTTCCTTTGGCTACAAGATAATCAAAGACTGAGACTCAGTCAGGACTCGTTAAGTTGCGTGGTTGGTCTCAGGATGCAGTTGTCAAAGATGTGGAGAATCCTGGGAGGACAGATGAAGGCCTGAGGGCACGTCAGCACATGTAGTTTGAGCTCATACAGTGTGGTCAGGAAGGTGGATAGTTGCCACAGGGCTGTAGTATGGGTTTACCTTGGTGGGAGAAACCTAGTGAGTGGTGAAAATGACATTGTGATGTTCTGAGGTCTAATTGCTGTACAGCCAGGGTGTCACTACAGAACATGAAAGTAATTACGTAAAAGTAATTCATTTTCGCGTTGTCCCATTGGCTGGAGATGTTTAATGCCCATTGGAAAGCATGTCTTATTATAATCCTTTTGACAAAACCCACGTGAATACACTAACCCTTATCTGTGAAATATTTCTGTGGGTTTTGCCCAGGATTTGACCTTTGGCTCATGGAAGTCCAGTTCAGTACACAGGGATTTTTTGGTTTTTGTTATTTACTGTTTTTCAATAATCATCATCTCACAATGCCACCACTTTTAGCAGAACTTGTATTTTACTCTTCTACATTTTGTAGTGTTGAAAGAACTCCATGTCACTCTTTTGAAAGTCAGAGGGAGATTGCCACTAGGCAGTAAGCATGATAGATGCATAATTTGCAGTTACATCCATTTTCTATCTGATCCACTTTTCTCTCTGCTATTTAAAAAGTAAGTGAATGGGGAGATCAGAACTCTAAAGGACTTAGCACACCAATCTCGAGTAAAGCTTTGTCTGACTACCGAGCTGCCATGGCTTACGAAAAAGTGAATCTTCTTCTATGCAAACAATTTTAAAAATTTGAAAGCCTCTGTAGGCCAAGCATTACAAGAATGCAGGTATTGCCAGGAAGAAATCTTAATTTCAATCATATGCAAGACCTACAGTGTTAATATTCATAAGGAGTTTATGAATAGGAATCAAGAGGAAATTACCTACTTCTTATCAATAGTCACTATTTCCTCGGTCTGCATAGAGGCTTGGAGGAGAATAGTTGGTATCTTTATTATTAAAATGTCAGGTTATTTCTTTTGTAGGTTTCTGGAGTGCATATGTTGTGTTACAGCACAAAGAGTGCACGTTCTCTGTGCACAGGGAACACAATGTCTTTTATAGTTTTTAGTGCTGCCATTATGTGGAGTATGGAACAAAAATAACTGGCATTCATGGCTTTCTTCACATCGAGGGATTGCTCAGCTGTCCCTAGTCCTGTGAAGGAGAAACAGAGGTTGGAGTACAAGGTTTGCAAAGGAGAGATTTATACGAACCCTATGACTGCCTAGCCATACACACTGGCAATTCTATAATGGAGAAAAGAAAGGGTGGGCTCACTGTGCCCTTCAGTGATCACCGAGACAGGTTTGTAGCCAGGCCTGATTTGTCTTTAGTAGTGATTTTAGGAGGGTGCAACATGTGTAGAGTAACTGATGACCTATACCAGCGGAAAGGGAAGGAGGTTTTTAGTACAAAAATGAGCCTGTTTTTTTTTTTTTTTTTTTTTTTTTTTTTTAATGTGAAATAGACATAGGTTTTGGTTTTCTGGACCTTAAATTGCCTGAAGTGAGGCAGTGGGTGGTGATTTCCAGAAAAAAATATGCTGCAGCTCAAGGAACTCTCTGAGACACAATTGGTTAGAAGCTGGAAGGATATTATGGGGAAACATTGTTACAGTTACCTTGTTCTTGTACTCTGCACTGAGCACTCTTTGTTTAGTGGTGTTGAAAGCAGACCTTCAGTCTCACCTATGTGCTTGTTCTCGTGTGCTTCTGTGGGTGGTGGGGAACTTGCCTCACGTGGTAATAGTTTCCTCTGAGTGGTGGAGGAAGGAAAATGGTTTTCTGTGCCAAACCCTGAGATGGAGTGCAGCAACTGAGTCTTCTAATGTCTGAATCCAGTCCTTGAAGTGGAAACAAGTATCTGAACTGCTGCAAGCCAACTATAATCAACTCCTTGCAGACAATTCTCTTTTCTGCATCTAAAGCATGCTCATGCAGGTGGATAATCTAATGTAATTCGACTGTATTTTCCAACTTGAAGGGAACAGGTGTGTTATTTAAGAAACATCTGCCTCTACTCCTGAGATTAAATATTCTGGTTCAGCTGATAAAAAATAAAATTGGCAAACTCTAAAAAAATTAACATTTTTCTATGACAAACTTGAAATTGGCCACCTGAAAAATGAGAAGCTCATTGGGGCTTAATTTTAATTTACCTTGTTCTTTTGCTATTCAGGCAGCTTCCTTTCATTAAAAATATTTATAAAATATGTATTACTGAATATTCCCTGACATAAAATTATGTACTCTATTTTCATACTGTTTCTAGTTCTGATGTGATATGTTGTTCATGTATACCAGATCTGTATGGTACTTACAGTCTCTGTGGTTTCCTAAAATCACTGTGTGTATTCTCAAATATACAAAGTTCATTTCAATTTTTTTTTTTTTAAATAAAATAGTATCTCTTCTTCAAAGCTTTGACTGAAATTCGGCGAGTTTTGTCTATTTAGTAGTTTTAGTGTGTAGTTGTGTGTGCGACTCTTCCCATCTTCATGTTCAGAGGATGACATGTCGTAGAGGGAATGGTACAAAATAGAAACTATACCTATGTAACAAAACAAATTACTTTTTTCCATACAGTATGTTGCAGGTTTATTTGAAATGTGGTTTTAATAACATTAAAATAGATGGGCTTCATTTTCTACTGTTTCGCAACACTTCAGGCATACCCATTTGTTGACCAGAACAATGATTAAAAAAACACCAGTGTATTACACTTACTTTCTGTGAGCATAAATGACTATCTGAAGCCCAGAATGACAAATCAAGGTCAGTGCTTATCTTGCAAATAGAAGACTAAGGAGCATCTGGTCACCATGATTGAACTTAAAATGAGATTCTTCAGTCAGTGTTTAAACAGTTCAAGTCGTAAGAGGTAGTGAAAATCCAGTACTTCCTGTTTTGTACAACAGATACTTGTAAGTGATTAGTGCTTTTGAAATGAAAATTATATATCTAAGTATCTTTTAATATCTAGGCCTCTCTAGGAATGTGTAACTTTACAGTCTATTTTGGTATCTTAGTACTCTTTGCAAACAAAAAATAGCCCTAGATTATAATTTTTTATTTTAAAAAGAAAAAAACAAAAGTTTGCTTTTCACAGTACGGAATTCTAAATGCAGCATATATTTGCATTTCTCTGCATTTATAGATCTGTACTGGAAATGTAGTTGAAAATAATACAGAAAATGATCACAACCACTCTAAAAGTGAACAGAATAACATCTTTGGATGTGATGATTTTTGCAGCATGCACCATTTGTGGGCATAAGTATCAGTTGCAGCTATTTGATCCATTTTCACTTCCTTCACTTCTAATTATTAAAGGGAACTTTAAAGACATGAAGAGTGTATGTGTAAAAATGCTCAAGACTTGATATCAGGATGTGTTGATATCAGGGCAGGCTAAGTGATCACAATATTCATGTGCATGGGAGTATAGAGGTGAAAAAAGAACTATACTGATGTATGTGGGAAGTGATGCAGCAAATTCACTTCAGGTTGAAAAATATGTAAATTCTCAGTGTTAGCTCTCTCAATAAATGTTGCTCCCCTTTCACTGTCCCTTTAAAGACAGCTGCACTGGAAATTGTTTCTCTTGAAATCTCTTCTCTCTCTCTCCCTCTTTCTATATGTAAACAAAAAGATATGGGAAGTGAAATATTGATTTTTTTATAATGTGTACAAATTATATTTTCACAAATTAAGGTAAAAACACTTAATGAAAATTATTGAAGATGTGACAAACTTATTTATGCTCCATTAATTTAAATCTGTTAGGGAGACTCACAGATCTTGAGTAATAAAATGCAGAATTACCTGGATTGTTCAATAGTGTAAGTACATCTTTATCCTCAATGACAATTGAGTCACAAAATTGCAGTTCCGGCATTTTCATAGGGTGCTGGAAACAGATGTGAATTTTGGGGCCAAATCTAGCCATTTCTTGTTGTTCATGGTGAGGAGACCAATTCTTGCTGCAGCATTGGGAAGGGACAGGGAGAGGGAGCTGTAATTTCACATGACCAAGTGGTTTTGAATGGGCTTGTTTATAGTGAAGAAGAGCTCTGTAAGCGAAGAGCAAGAGATCTTTGCTTGAATGTGTGGTTTCAACTGTACCTTCTAGACAACTACTGTGGATACGATAGACTGTTTTGAAGAGTGTGTTATGGTGGGCATTGAATCAGAGACCTTCCTTTCACGTATCTTTGTGCTGACCTGATTGCAGGGAGAACTGAAATAAGGATGTGCCAAGGAGGAGCAGAAAATATACACAGCAAAGGAAAAACTATTCAGTGAACAAGGGCAAATGGTCTGAAGCATTCATGGAAATGTGCATAATGATTTCCTACTCGTATAGTCTTCATCAAATCCACAAAACCTAAGAATTACTCCCCAGCTTCTGGATTTGTGTGCGTCACCTGTGCATCTCCTGATTTTTTTTTTTTTTTCCCACCAGTTTTATTCTTCCTCTTCCTCTCTACTGCTATGCTTTCACTTTCCTAGAAGAAAGGGTCACATGAGCTTTGGGGGAACTTCAATCAGCTTTGGATAGATCCCCAACTGACAAGTTGTGAACAGGAACTGTGCGCTGCATTGCAGAGTGCATTCACTGCAGTCTGTGTATAGCCTGTGGGAGGAAGCCCTTGCTTTTCAGCTGTGTCACTGGGATGAACAGCACAACTTCGAGAGAAAAGAGAGTTGTTTCAAAGCACTAATCTCCTGTAGTTTTGGAGATTGCAAGTTCCTTTGACTTCCCTCTCCATGGACAAAAGCCATTGTTTAGTTGTTTAGTTTAGGGATGACCTTTTGTCCTGGTCTTTTCCCCATGCATTTCCTTCATCTAGGCTATGAGGATAAGCAAGGTGCTTTCCTTTGTATTTCTGGAAGTTCCCCATTTTGCATAGTTGCCGTAGGAGAAGGCTGTGTTGTCTTTAGGCTTTCTTTGCACTGATGGTGTGGCAAATGCTGTTTGAGTACAGCTAAGGATTGGGGCCATATGCTGACTGTCAGACATGATAATTTTTCAGAATGATACTCACAGAAGTGAGTCCTTTGATCATATCCCAAAGGCAAGAGCAAGAGGTTCTCTCTGGTCATATTAATGTCATGCTGGTTTTCATTTATTTTTCAATGATGTTTTTTCCTTACTATGGTGAAAATCCTCATAAATAAATCATGTAGCATTAAACGACTCAGTATGCACTTGCTATCAAAAGTATTTGCCTTTTAATTTAAGAATGCTTTAAAACTTATTTTAGATGACTCTGTGCTGGTATTATATCAAGTGTTCAGTGTCCAACAGCTGTGGCATTTCTGCTGGTTGCTTGCCTCTGGTGAGGAGATGCCTGAAACAACACTTTCTTGGAAAATTAATTTCCATGAAGAAGGTTGCTTACTCATGAATACCTTCTTTTAGGTCATGGTGTAACTCAGCAGTAGATCAGAGGGGGAGAACTCATACTTTAGCTACCTGAAGTGCTGTTGACACAAAGATAGATGGTGTCTAATACTGTAAGAGCCCCATGACTGAGAAGTTTCCACTTCACAAGTTTCTCCTCTGACAGATACAGAAGGTAAATTCCTTAATCAGGGGAACCATGGTGCCATATTCAACATTAGCACATGTCCTGTGATAACCCTAAAGTTAACATCATTAATAATTTTGATTAAAATTTTGATTTTATGAGTAATATATACCCAGTCAACATGCTTTCTTCGTGCCAAATCTGGAATTATGGGAGACCTCACCCTCTACTAACAAAAGTTCTTTTCTCTCCTTTGCAAAGAAAAGAGAAGTACACAGTCTGAAGGTAGTCATGAGTAAACAATACGCTTATGCAGCTGCTGAGCAAAATAAACTCTTGGTGCCTGTATTTTGAAATGGCTGCCAGCAAGTTAGTTGAAATGAGTTCAAAATCTATATGCAGATGAAGTTGTGTGTTGTGACTGTCTACCTTACGTCAGATAAATACAGCTGGATGAAATGTTTTCCATGAAATTTCGATGTGTGTGTCACCAAGAAGGCTTTCAGAAGATGATGAGATTCTGGGGTGGAATGTGTGTGTCCCAGCAGTGTAAGATGGATCACAGGTGCTTATTTTTTTCGGCTGAATAAGAGACAATTTGAACAATTCACGTCTATAGAAATGGCTCTTCCACATCAGTATGGCCCATCAAATATGGGGGAGATTGAAATATTAGTCCTGCAAATATCTAAAACTACCTGCACATGCAGAAGTACCATCAAAATTAATGACACAGTATATAGAATGTGTATACTCATGAATTTCTGTGAAATTGAATGTGATGGATAGCATGAGCCTCTTACAGATTAGAAATTAGTAAAACAACAATATTTTACTATTATTTGTATTTTTTTTCTTCCTTTGTTTTGCACATTTTCATTTTGAATTTGACTACTTTTTTCCAGGGAATTTTACCAGTGTTTTATATTATGTTAGGCTAATTTATGTTATTTCTTTATTCTCCAATCTCATTTTATTCCTCTAGAACTCGTTCCCAAGACTTTTTCTCCTCATTTAATTTTTTTTTTGGTACTATTTCTCTATTCAAGGTTTATTATTGCTCTCTTTTTTTTTGTTATGATCCTGTTAAACATCTATGTAGTTTCTTCACTTCTGTGACTGTTTAACCCTTTCCCATCTATTTCTTTTATCCCACCTTCTCACTTATGCTATTGTATCATTTATGGCTTTTGTTCTGGGTTTCATTAAAGATATATGGGAAATTGCAGAGAAGCAATGTATAGCAATCACTGAACACAATTAAACACATTTTTTTTATGAGAGTCCGTATATTTCAAGAGGACAAGTAATAGATTCCTTATATTGCAGTGATAAGAAAAGGAATGCGGATAGATATGATCTGGAATTTTTATTCTGTTTAACAAAGTTTTTTTTTTTTTAATATAAAGCTGGTAATCCATAGAAAGTGTAGTAATTTTGTATTAAGGCATCTAATAAATAGGATTAGCTTGATCCAATCGTTTAGGTTTACAAATTGCATCAACATAAAAGAGAGTGAAAGTTTGTCAAGATTGAGGAAGAATTGCCTATGAAAGACCTTTAATGAGGTTTGAAATATACATTCTTCTGAATTGCTTTGCTCTCTTGCATTTTTTGTAAGGCTGGTTAGGTGTGAACTGCATCATTAGTCTTTAAGAAATGGTCAATTACTGGGAACTGCAAATTAGCTCTACCTGTCAGTGCCTCCAAAGGGAAAGCTTTGCTCATCTGCAATATGGGAAAAAAGAGGCGATCTGAATGTCATGGGAATCTCTAAATCAGCTGTGACAACAAGCAAATCTATCTTCAAAGAAGATCAAGACAATAGCCTTTCCTGCCAGAGCATGGAATTTAAAAGGAAAAATGGACAAGTCCAGAAGCAGCACTGCGGAATAAGACTTTAATATTACTAACAGATCAAAGGAAATGGACTGGTAGAAAATAGATGGACTAGACAAACGAGAACAGCCTGCCTCTAAACCTAAGCTGAACCACACATTGTATTCCTAAACTTACATTTCTGCCTTTTCACTAGCCACTTGCCCAAACATTCTTCAAGGTTTATTGCTCTTGTCTTTCCTACACTGTTGCAGAGTGGCCCATGCAATACAGGGGCTCTACCTCATGTCTGGTATCTGGAGGCAGGGGTAGGATGCAGTAAGAAAATCCTACATTCTTCTCGCGTTTTGGCAACCTAAAATATTCTTACAACAGAGCATTTCTGCATGGAGTAGGAAATATGGGTTTGTCTTCTAGAGTTTTGGCTAAAGCAACTAGGCTTGCCCAAATCATTTTTTGTGTATTTCAGTTTGGGAAAAATTTCTTGAGGCTGCAATGATCCTGTAGGCTAGCTGTGTCAGCTGCAATGAAATCTTAGATGCTTGGCTCGTGTGCACAGACCTACGTGTAGCCACTTATATTTAGCTCAATATTGTCCTCATTAGGAAAGGTTCTTGTGAGCATTTGTTATGCCACTTAATTTGTGGAATAACATTGCTCGTAAAGAAGGAATGTTTTTCTTGTTTTGTTGCCTTTTGGTGGTTTTCTCTAGACTGTAAGGCAAGGTGAACAACTGGGGAAGTTTTTTTGGGTGTAACATCACACCAGAACAAATGATGCAATATTTCATGTCCACCTTGGTATTGAAGCAGGCAAAATCAGATAAGCTCCATTTTCCAGCTGAAGTATACTTAATGTGGTAAGACTTAATTAGGTTGACTGAGCAATAGTACTTCACTCTTGCTGAGGAACTGACAAAGAAGAAAAGGAAGATTTTCAGAAATTCTAATTGCTATTATGTTTCCAAAATTTTTAAGAATTGTGGCCTGGAATATGTTCAGCCTTTAAGCTAGAATAAATTTTCTCTTACGAATCCCGAATTTCTTCTCTGGAAGGGTGTTGGAGTAACAGAGGCTTGTTTATTTGTTTTGCCAGTGAAACCAAGACAGTTTTTTGTGACTGTGCCTAAGGAGAAGCTGTTACTTTGAAAGGTTTCTGGCATTAGTCAAATATTCGACTAACAGTCATGTTCCATACTTGGAAATTATGCTGAGGAGTATAATGGAGAGCTTGTCTTGTATGACTGAAAACAGGATGTGACTTCTGTAGGGCTTCCCAAAAACCATGGGACTGTTTCATTTCTCTGCTGGATATGGTTAGGATGCAGTTAATTTTCTTTAAAGCAGCCTTTATGGTGCTGAATTTTGGATTTGTGATGAAAACATTGCTGTTAACACACTTATGTTTTAGCTACTGCTGAACAGCACTTGCACAGTGTCATATAAAGTCATGCTCAGCAATAAAACTGAAGGGCAGTTTTTCCAAAGTAGACATTGTTCAGACTAGCTGGAGATTGGTCTGTTTGTGGGAGGTGGTGAGCTATTGCCTTTGCATCACTTGATTTATTTCTTCATTTTTTTTTTTTTAACTCTATTAACAAACTGTCTTTATTGTGACCCTTTTGGTTTTTCTTGCTTTAGCACTTCTGATTACATCCTTCTTCCTTCTGGGTGGGAACTTAGCTACTGGATAGCACCATCCTATCACAATTTCTAATTGGGTCAGGATTGTTGATAAATACTGAATGAGATGTGAGCACTATTATCTGAATATTCTTATTTTTAAGTACTGCTTTTTTGTGTGGGTGTTTTGCAAGAGATCACTTCCTCAACCACATGTAATGCTGAAGAGAGAGACTAGGAACATCTAATGCTGGAAAAGGAAGATTCTCAGCTATAAGATTTTCATTTGCCTAAGAGAGGTGTCCAGAAGGTTGTAGAATGGTCCTGGAAATGGACCATGGCATAAGCTTGGCTGCATGCTGGAGAAATGCTGAAGTTGTATGCAGCAAACTGTGAGTGAATATAGAGTGCAGCTAATGGTATCTTTTATGAAAAAACCCACACTTCTGCCTTTCCCTTTACAATTTTGGTCACTAGAATTTGCAGAGATCACTGTTGTTGTGGTAATGGTAGTAGCCACTAATTTGCAGTTGTTTCTGGAAGCTGGTTTGGTATCTCAGTAGAACTGAAAAGAGAAGGTATGTGAGGACATAGTCTCTTTTTGTTCAGAACTTACAGAGTGAGGCTGAGCTTGGATTCAACAGGGAAACCATCATAAGTCTCTGAAAAATACTAGATGGGACATAAGAAGATTAAGATACTCAATAGCATTCCGTTTCCTTAAGACAGAGAGTCTGGGGTGTTCCCTGAACAGTTCCTCCATATGCTGATGAAAGTTTGTATGTAGGAATATTGTGACGTTCCTTCTTTACAGTAGTTTCTTATTAAGCATTTCTGAAGTGTTGGATATCTTTTAGCTCATCGTGTAGCACCATTTTTACAGGGACTCCATGGCTTCTAACTTGCTGTAGGGAAGGAAGAGCTAACCATCACTTGTAACATCAATAGTTATGGAAAATAAGGCTAGAAAGCTAAATGTCACGGCCAAGGTTAAACAGAAAAGAATGGTAGAGCTGGGATTTAAACCCACTTCTCTCCCAGGTGTCTTAACACAGAACTAATCTTCCATTCTTTGTCTTAAAGGTAATTTATTTTGTAAGTCAAATTCTTGGTATATTACTCCTAAGAAGTAGCAGGGTAATAAAGATAATTAAGCAGATGTTCGAATCACTAAATGAGTGTCATTTTTTGTTTGAAGGCTATCCCGACATGAACTCAGATTTTAGTCTCTTGTGAAAATGTCTGATATAATGCTGAGTTTTAATAGAGTACCAGAGAGAAGAATATTTATCTACCTTCAATGTATTCAGCTATTTGATTAATTGAAGGGCTCAGCAGTCAGCGGACATCTCATTAGCCAATTCACGTAGGCATGCTGTGACTATTTTGGATCACATATCCACAATTCAAATTGACGGTAAAAGTCCAATTAAAAAGAAAATGTATTTTCATACATTGTAGCAGTGGTGTTGTCATGTAGCTTGGTTTTTTCCTTTTATTTCATTTCCAATTACTCATGTTAATGATGTGGTCCAGCATGTGAGAAGCTAATGTTCTTATTTCAAGCTCTGCTTAGAGAAATTGTCAGGCAGCCTTTCCCATACTGTTCTGCTCAGCTGCTGCAAAGTTGTGTACTTTGACTACGTGTACAGAGGTTATTGTGCCAGATGGTGTGGTTGTTTCTAGGATGTGAAAAACCACAGAGAGACCCCTGAAATATATCCCTTATGTCATAAAACATCACTTTAACTGGCTTTTCAGAGATGAGACTTAGAGGTAAATTAAGGTGCAGAGAGCCAAATTGTATCTAACATTGAATATCAAAAGGTCAGCTGATACATTTCCAAAGGCATTCAATTTATCTTCAGTATTAGGCTACTTTTTAACAGTGCTCTTTACTGACATTAGTTTCCTGCTTTACTCTATTGTTCAAAAGCCTGAATGTTAATTTATCCATCAAAATAATGGTCTAAGTCTCTAAACTTATTTTGTTATTCGTTATGCATAAAGTAGAGATAGTAGAATGTATTTGCTAGTCACTCAATCTAGATAAGATTATACAGTTCTACTGAAGTAATGCAAATCTACAAATATAGGTTTACTCTGAATTACATCAGGGACAAAGTCAAGAATAAAGAAGTCGTGTCTGGTTTCCTGTCTACCCTTCAAGAAAACAAACTAGAGAGAAATTTTTCTAATGGTTTAGCTCCATAAACAGTCCTTGATTTATATGAAGTAAATTTCAGTGCTGGAACAAGGGAGTGGGCAGAAGAGGGGATTCTTTTTAGATGTAGTCATCAGTTCTCTTGGCTGAAATGTTTTATGAGCCTGACAGTCCCCCACACCCCCAGTAAGAACATGCAGAAGAGGTACAGCATGCTTCCATTGCCAGTGAACTCTGCTAACTGGTGTAGTTTGGGGGAATTTAGGATTCTACAAGTCTGTTTCTGCATAATTCAAGGGCAGCATTTGACCTCACTGACCTGCAGGTGAATTCTTGGTCATCATGAAAGGGCTTTTTAAGCCATACATGAGATCCCTTTTCTCCGTGGGTGCTTGTGTTCCGCCACATAGCAGCTGAGCTTCAGTACACCAGTGAATTCAATTTTGTGTGAGAGCTCTTCTTGCTCCAACTGACGACAAACAGTGTCTGTAAATATGTATATTCGCCATTAATATTATTTCTTCCATATATAGATATATATTTCCTTTTCCCCAAGGGCTCTTTCAACAACCCTTAGACATGCCTGTGTATTTGACTCCAAAAAGATCCACAACAGTTGAATGTCAGGCAGGTCAGCAATCAATCTGAGTGGGCTGTCACAGCCCTTTGTGGCATTAATGTTCCTCATATTTCAGTGAAAAGCAGCTAATGTCTGATGTAAACTTCAGATCCCAGAAATTATTTCAGATCTTTATTTAATCTACCCACTCAATGTGTGAACTTGAGCATTCACTTCAGCCTGTGCATTGTACAGGGAGAGAAGAAGGAATGGAAAAGATTTGCCAGTGGCTGTAGACCTACAATTGCAAGCTTTTCCCAATCTGTTCTGGAATTAAAGCTTTTTTTCCTCTGACAGTTTGTATGTGTGTATAATTCAAGATCCTCACATTTAGATGCTGGCAACATGGTTGCTACTTCAATATTTTTGATGTTTCATGGTCAGCTTCTTTCATCTTTAGCATACTTCAATTCCTGACAGAACCAGCACAAGTGCTTTGAGTAGAAGCGTTCCATTTGTAAATCCCCACACAGCGAGGAGATGAACACGGGTACTGTGAACAGAGTTTAATGAGAAGCAGCAGACTGATCCATTCACGTTGGCACAGACTTCTGAAGTTCATCATTCAGTGTCTAAAACAAGCATTTTGCTAACTAACTTGCTATATAGATTAAACTGAAAGGTTATTTTGATTAACATTTGTCATTTGTCATTTTGTCAGGTGAACTGAGAAAACATCATTTTAATTCTACATGCGTTTATCTTTATTAACATCTCAAAACTTACCAGAGAATTACTTTATTTTTCTATTCCACATGAAAATATCTTGTTGTTTTGAGAACACTGACTAGTCAGTCATTTGTGTCTACCCAGTATTCATTTAAGAATGATTTATTCATTGTGATTAGTAATCAGATCTGGGTAAGAGACACAAAAAAAAAGTAAAAATATTCCTCTGTCTCTGAATTATTTCTTGCTTTTAAGGCAGAGGAAAAGTAAAACAGGTCATCAAGAAATTAGATACATAAAGATGAGAGGTGAGATAATGAGCTCATTTGCATTGCATTCAGGATTTGTTTTGAACATCAAAACATGAGATCATAAACCAGTCAACATTTAAATACTGCCAGCTATATGAAAGGCTAAATCAAAATTGGGCTTTTTTTTTTTATCCTCTAACAATTATTCTCTCACTGGATGTTTTCAGTCTTTTATTTGGTGATCTCTGAATGTGAAGTTCTGCCATCTATTCTTTATTTCTTTTTTACAAAAGAAACCAACAAACCAAACTCCATAAATAATTTCCAAAGTCTACTGTAAATAGCAGCTAGTGGTGAGTAGAAGAACAGACAGTATGTTAGAAGTACAGGTACTGGGTTATTCAAAGAAGTTCTCCTTCAAAAATGCTTTGCTGCTGGTGCAGCTCAGAGCTTGACTTTGGGCAAATGGAACTTGTTCTACATAACAGATAAACAGAGCTAAGTTAACTGACCTCAAATACAGTTTTCCTGTGCATTAGAAGATATTTTATATTCCTTCCACAGTAGTGCTTATATCTAGCCATTTCATTGATATAATATACTATTCAGACTTCTGTGAGGGCAGAAGGAAAAGGAAGAGGTTTTCTTCTAGACTGGGGCTTTACAATTTGCCACAGGATGGTGGAGAATAGACAGGACAGCTGTACTTGCCTTATTCCAGGAATGGGCCGAAGGACAATCCAAGCTTGCAGTTAAGACGGTGGAGTGTATGTTGGTATGTGTGTTAGGATGTTGCCAGTAAGATTTCCATCTATTTCATTCTATTCCTTGCGCATTTAATTTCTCTGCAGAGGATAAGTTGTTTTGCTGAACAGATTGCTTCTCATATCCTTGGAAAGTCTGGACATGGGTTGTACATCTCTTAATTCTCCTTTTCCTGTTACTTGGATGAAGCCTTCTTGTTCTTTTCATAGCAGAGAAATTCATATTCTGAGCAGAACCAGGCAAGAACCTATGCCTTTGTCAGGAGTTTCCTTTCCTCTCTTTCCCTGAACAGTCAGACAAGGCTGTGGCAATTTTAGCCTGCTGTGATAAATGATAGCTCAACTATGGCTGAACGATGGCTCATCGTTATAGTGGAGGAGGGAGCTTAAAGACATAAGAGGATAACCTTTCAGGGATGCACAAATTTGCTCAAACAAATAAAATCATGAAAGGGCACCATATTTTTCCTTAGATTTTTTTTTTCCAATGTCTGAAACGAACTCATGCGCTAGCTACCACAGCACTGTAAAGTCATTTGATTTTCCATTATCTAGGTTATCGGTTCAAATTCGGTCCAAGATGTCACTTGGCCCAATGTTCTGTAAATTAGACATGCTTGACTAGGAGTACTGTCGTGTACTCAGCAACTGTATGGGGAAACACAACCCCTGCCAGTATAAAAATGGAGACGGAGACAAAAACCAAAGTGATGCAAGTAAAAAGCAGTTCAGGTAACTTTTTGTAGAAAGGCTAACAGAGTCTCCAGCCAGCCTCACTGATAAAGCTGCTATTCCTGCTTGCAATCTCTTTTCCACTGAATATAATCAGCAAAACAAACACAAAATAATCTTGTTAGTTGCAGACCGCTGTGTTGGCACCTGAATGGCACCTAATGTGCCAGCTGCTGCTTTGTTTTGTTTGTTTGTTTGTTTCTTGCTGTATTAATGGATTTTACATCACTTTTATTATCAAGTGAAAATATAAAAAAGACCATTCAGGTTGTGTGGATGCCAAGGTGGTTTTGTGGAGAAATTTGGCTGCATAGCATCCACTTTTGGAATTGGTGATTATTGTATATTTTCACTTGATTACACCTGTACAAAATATGTGGCCTGTTAACTGCTTTGAGTGGTCATGGGGGATCCACTCTGGGTTTGGTAAGGGTACCTGTACATGATACACTGCATCACTTTACAGCAGGTACTCTGCCAAACTGCTGCCATCAACCTAAACGGTCATTCTATGCCTCTCTTAATTTTATCTTCTTTTCCCCAAGAAAGACTGATTTCAAACATGCAAAAATTTTTCATGGTAAGATGAAAGAAAAAGGAAAGTTTGAGAGTTTGAGTTTTTATTTGCATCAGCATTTCAGATAATTTTTTTTTGTTTGCTCTCACCTTCTTAATGGGCTGTCTCAGAAATATCTGCATCTTTCAGTCCTGGACAGTGAAAATAGTGTGAAAAAATAAAAGATTATTTTGAAACTTAAGAGACTAATCAGAAAAAATACTCATAAATGTAAAAGCCAAGATATTTAGTGTTTTGTTAAATTTAGTTGAACACGCTTGGTTTGCAAACCATTTACTTTCCCGGGTGAAATTAGTGGTAATTTCTGAAGCAGGTAAGAGATGAATCTTAGGACTTGGAAGAATTTTTTAATAGTTGTGGAGGAGGAAAATCTCTGATAGCTAAGCACCAGTTCTGGTGTTTGTGCACAAAATAACTATTGCTTATCAAAAAATTCTCATAGCTCTCACATATATAATAAGCATGGATCTTCACACACCTTTTAGCATTCACAGTGTCTGTGGGGGCTTTAAAAATCATAGCACAGTAATTTAGATGGGAAAATTTGATTTATTTTGATTTTGTATATTGTCCAGAGACTTTCCCTCAAGTAATAATCAGTTTCATATTTCTGGTAAAAGCTTCATACAGTATTGATGTTCTTTAAAGGGTTTTAGACTGAGAGTGTTCGTAAAATACTTTGGAAAAGTCCTTGTTTAGAAATATTGGGATAATAGCTGTCCATTAAACCAGTAACAGTATTAAAACAACAACATAACATTAGTATTGTTTTTACATCTTTTAGCCCAAGCAATAAAATTAACCACAACAATCCCAACCTCTCATTCTCCACATTGTTATTTTTTTTTCTGAAATACATTTCAGGAACAAAATAGACAAGTGGTTTATGGCATGTGATTAAACATGATCAGTAACATAAATAAATTTGTATGGAGCACAAAAATGTAGACAAAGCTATGTCAACAGAGACAAACAAAGAGGCTTTTGGGTGCGAACACATACGTGGCTTTTTGATATAACAGGACACGAAGTTTTTATAATCATTAGTACCCGTGTTTATCACTTGCTTGCTTTCCAGTCTGCATGGTTTATTGCATATTATAATTTGAAAAGATTATGTTACCAGGGTAATGAACAATAAAAAAATTGCAATTCATCCTAATAAGCTTGAATGGTAACCCACATGCCTTGGACATTTCTAGCCAGGCATAATTTATCCACATCTTTGGCTGTGAAACAGTGTGGATCTTCTTAACTGAGTCCCTGACAGATGGTTTAAGCTTTTTCAGGACTACATTTCCAATCACTTTGCCCATATTGCAAAATTGGCCTTGAAAAAGGGTAAAGAGTTGTTATGCTGCATTAACATCTCTTCTGAATTGCTTGCTGTGAAGGACATGAAAAAGAAGGAAATCAGAAGAGCAATGTTTTAAAATATGTTTTTGAAAGTTACAAATGTTAGATGGGATGATGATCTTAATTTATATCCCTCACCTCAATTGTAATGTCAGTGTGGTCACATTATGTGTGATAATGAAAACACAACCTGTTACCTTATTTCATAAATGATTCAGATGACATTCGTGGTATAAGAAGTGTTAAAAGTGCTGTAATTAGAAAGACTTCTTACAGTCTTAAACCCTGCTGATGGATAGCACAATTGACTGCTATTAGATGAACTGGGATTTCTGTGGCACTCTCAAGATTTTTGCTACTCTGAGTGAAAAGGCTCAAATATCTGCATTCATTTCTGCATGAAACATGGATTGATCGCATGTACTTTGCCAAATTTTCATTTTCTTTTTCAGATTCAGCTGACTGGCTTCTTCATATAAACTGCTGTTCTTTTCTTCTCACTGCCTTTTAGTTTATGATAAAAATCAATGAAAGCTGAAACCTTCCACAGTCATCTATAAAATGCAATTACTGTATACAACACACAGTAAAACTCCTGTGGTGTATATGTTGAGACATAATTTATGCCACTTACCTCCAGAGAGGTATTGATCCTACTCTGTGAATATCTTACAGAAGGGCTGTTGAATGCAAGCTCAAGGAAATATGTGGTTATTGGGACTGATCTGTAATTTGATTAATAATGACCTAATTCTTGAACCCTGTTCCTTACTGCACTGTTTTCTGTGACTGGACCTTTTATTCTTGAATATTGCCCCTGCTGATCCACTTCAGAGGCCCACCCTACCTTGCTGACACTCAGAATCACTGGGGTCTCTGTGATTCACACCAAAGGAGCCATGAGAGAAAGCTGAAGTGACCTGGCAGGCTTGGGTTTTATTTTTAAAATGGCTTGCAATCTTTTCTAACCTTGAAAGTGGTGGTTGTCCAGCACATCCTTCACCCATTCTGTGTTGGGATCCAGTTCTTCGTTTCCTGCTATGTATGGAAAGGAAAAGCAATTCTGAACAAATAGTCCAGTGTGGGAATTAACAGCAGGTCAGAAAGCAGGTCTGAGTCTGAGTCTGACATTGGTCTCAGCACAGTCCATTTCTACCTGTGAGAAATCCATTCGAGAGAAGCAAGAAATTCAGAACAATAGAGCAAACAGCAATAAGGCTGTAGCTGGCATTTTGTTTAGATTCTTGGGATGTCTGTGTTGTAGATAACTAATAATAGTATGGTGTAGTTAAAATAGCCAATGAATCTACTGTAGTAGTTGAGCAACCAATGGACAACTAACACGAATGATAAACATACAAAAGTGTATATAAATGACGCTGGCTCTTGGAATAAACACTTTTTGCCTGCACTTTATACTGGACTTAGTGTGTGTCGTGTCCGCCTCAACTGCGACAGCCCGGCAAGGATTCCCCAAGATGGTAACACTTTTTGTTAATCATTTTTTCAATCATTTAATTTAACTCATGGTTTGGAGACCTGCAATCTAGCATATAAAATTATAGAATTTTAGAATCATTAAGGTTAGAAAACACCTTTAAGATCATCAGATCCAACCATTACCTTAGCACTGTCAAGTCCACCACTGAAACATGTCTTAAATGCCACATCTACACAACTTTTAAATACCCCCAGGGATGGTGACTTAGTCACTTCCTTGAGCAGCCTGTTCCAATGCTTGACTTCTCTTTCAGTGGAGAAATTTTTCCTAAAATCCAACATAAACCTCCCCTGACAGCCTAAGGCCATTTCCTCTTGTTCTGTCCCTTGTTACTTGGGAGAACAACCCTCACCTGGCTACACCCTCCTTTCAGGTAGTTGTAGACAGTGATAAGGTCTCCTCTGGGCCTTCTCTTCTCCAGACTAACCACCAGCTCCCTCAGCTGCTGCCCACCAGACTTGCGTTCCAGACCCCTCACCAGCTCCATTGCTCTTCTCTGGACTCACTCCAGCACCTCAGTGTCCTTCTTGTAGTGAAGGGCCCAAAACTGGACATGGGATTCAAGATGTGGCCTCACCGGTGCCAAGTACAATGGGATGATCACTGCCTTGGTGCTGGTGGCCACACTAATCCTGCTACAAGCCAGGATGCCGTTGGCCTTCTTGGCCACCTGGACGCATGCTGGCTCATGTTCAACTGGCTGGTCCTCATGTGTCATTTCAGCCACACTGCCCCCAGCCTGTGGTGCTTCATGGGGTCGTTGTGACCCAAGTGTAGGATGCGGAACTTTTCCTTGTTGAGTCTTACACCATTAGACCTTGCACATCAGTCCAGCCTGTCCAGATCGCTTTGAAGAGCCTTCCTGCCTTCCAGCAGATCAACACTCCTGCCCAACTTAGTGTCACCTGCAAACTGTCTGGAGGCAAACTTGATCCCCCTGTCCATATCTTTGATAAAGATATTAAACAGGACTGGCCCCAACATTGAGCCCTGGGTAACAACACTAGTGACTGGTCGCCATCCGGATTTAACTCCATTCACTACCACTCTCTGGGCTGAGCCTGTTTATCACACAGTGAACAGTGCACTCATCCAAGTAATGAAACACCAGGAAAAACCCTCCAAGAATGATATAAAACAGAAAGTGGTGGGAATTTGTGCGAAACCTTTCAGTGTTCTGGGGTTGGGTAATATCTGCATAGCAAAATAATGAGAAAAAAGTACTTCTGTAAGAATAAACCTCTTACTCAGTGTCTCAGCCCCTTTTCTCTGGTTAATTTATCAAATAATCAGTTGTTGAGTGGTGTCTCTGCCATGACAGTTTCCACTTCAAAGTTCACATTCCTTGAGATGCCACAAGAATGTTAGCAATTCATTGTATGATATGCAATGATAATACAATGATAATACAATACGTGTATTCATAGAATGAAAGTTCAGGAGAGCTTAATTCCCTTTGGCCAGAGACATGGGTAGGAGGTAAGCTTCTCCATTATGTGATTACAGTAAATAGTTCAACCTTGTTCAGACATAAAAGTCCTGGTTTGGGATTTGGCAGAAGTTAATTGTCTATTGCGATTACATTGCAGTTGTTGAGTATTATAGTGGGGCATGACAAAATAATATTTATTGAAAATGAGAGAAATTGCTTGTTAAGGAATGCTAAAAATATACTTCTGGCCCAGAATGACCTAAACTAAATCGAAGTAGAAATAACATGATGAAGGGCATTTTTCTCTTCATCTATTTATTGGTGGGTTTTTCAATAAAGCATAAGCTTTAAAGCATTGGTTAAAGCATCGGTTCTGGAAAACCTGAAGTTATACTTGAGTAGTAATTGAATGAAAAGTAAACTAAACCACAGATAGCCTCATTACACACACAGAAAAAAACCCAAAACCACCAGACCCCCCCAAATCTCAGACTAAGAAATCAAAACCAGAAACAGAATTTCATTTTACAATGCTTTCTATTTTACCAGTCATATTATTATGAAAACCTAGTATCAGTGAAGCAAATGCTGGTGTCTTTGTGCATTCCTCCAAGCAAGGATTACAGCTCGGAGTTGTGCAGCCAGCAGTGTTACCTGCTTGGGCAAAATCTCATCATGGCTTTCTTCATTGGTTTCCCCATGTACAAGATGCTTTATATCTTTTCTTAAAGATAAAAGACAGAATTGCTTGAAAAAAAAATCTGATGAGGCTATTAAGCTTGACTGTGTATTTAATAAGAGATGGAAGAGCCATCACTACAGCGGGAAGCAATTCAAGTCTTCTAATTTCTCTGCTGACTTAATTTTTTTTTTCTTGCAATGTATTTTGTACTGTTTTATCCACTCCAGTAAGAAAAATGTCCTTTTAATATTGAGATGATGTGAATAATGAGTAAAATGCCTGACACAGAGTGGTAGTCCAGCCCAGATACGGAAAAGTCCAATCCTTGCAGTCCAATCCAACTGGAAAGTTTTTATACCATGAGTGAGCTTGACTTTTCATTTGAAAAATAGAGAGGAAGAATAGAGAAGTGAACATTTTTAGAACCCAGCCACTGCATTTAGGAATTAGTAAAAAGAATTTATTTGATACGCCGGAGAAATCATGTTTTGGAAATTACAAAAGAACTAAGGAAACTTGGTTGAATCAAATGGTCACAGGTTGACCAACATATCCCAATACGATTTAGCCATCAAAAAGATCAAATGTTCCTGAGGCAAGTCAAGTAAGGTACTTCTAGTGAGATTGAAAATTATATTACTGGTATTTTATCTGTAAAATTATGTGCAATTCTAGTTACTCGTATTCAAGGAAGAAATAAATTACTCTGGGAAATGCCAGGCTCATTTTTTTGAGAGGAGACTGACTAAAAGATGGCTTGTTAGGCCTGGAAGAAAGGGGTTGAGTCTGCTCTGCTGAAATACATCTTGGGGTAAGTACAAAGGTAGGAAAAAACACTTCCTTGGGCTGAACAACAACGTTGCTGTGAGAATCAATGTGTTGCGAATGCGCATGTGTAAATTCAGGCTAGAAACCATCTAGTAACCAGAGAAATGTATTCTGGAGCATCTGACGAGCTGGAAGAGCTAAATGAAGATCTTAATTAGTATTAGTGTGGATTTTGATCACTGATTTTGATTTCTGAAAGACATGATGGGATGTGGTAGCTGTAGTAGCTTATCAGGCTCCTTCTTTTGCAGCTATGACCTTTAACTCATATGAACTAAATCCACCTATTGAAATGGATGTGCTTCTGCTGACTTCAGTTTGATTGCAGATCTATATAAGTGTAGCAACACGTTACATTTAAAATGTAGATGATGCTTTGTAGGGAGAACAGGAGATTTAAAAAATCCTTAATTACAACCATGGCTAGTAGATTCATATGAACTCACTCTCATGGGTGAAGGCCAAAGAGACGGTCAGGGATCCATGATTTTTCTGAAGCCAGAAATTCGGCTAGAATAGCCTGAAGCTGAGATCTCTTGAGAGCATTAGATTAAGCAGAGCTTGACAAAATGCAGCCATTTTAAAACTGTTTCTTTTACACACTACCCAAGGAATGTAAGAGAGGGCAGAATGGAGGGTATGTAGTGATATCCTGTTTGGAGATTTCCTATTTTAATGGAAGAATTATCAGCTACCTGGATACCTATGCCACTTTTTCAGCTTCTGTAATGAAATCAAACTTCCTGTACTTGCCCATGTAAATTCTAGTTTTCTAAACAAAAGACTCTATTATTGTAAAGTAAATGCTGAATACGTTTTATATACCTGAAAAATTTGCTCTGTAAATTTTCATTCATTTGTATCTGAGTTCAGTAGTTATCAGCTGTGGCCAACGTTGCCATGATTCCAAAGCAAAGTTTGGTCTAGCTTGAATGTCCCAGAATGGATCAGACAATACAGATGTTGTGTATCTTCATTTGATGAACAGCTTATCAGACTCTGCCTAGTCACTGATGCACTATCTTGTCTACAACTGAGATTTAATGTGCTGCTACAGGAATTCACTGTGATTTACAGGGTCATAAAACTGGGAGAATGAACCTTCACATCTGACCAGTTAGTGAGAGGTCTTGAGCAGATAATTACAATTGCTGACAGGGAAATTAAATCTGATGGGAAGTAATACTTTACCAATGGCATATCAAAACTTCATAGAATTGGGGGATAGACGAACAGTGGTTTTGGTCTGTCATTGTCCCTCTACTCTCCCTTTCCTGGCTTGTTGACTATTACGTTGCATTCTGGCGAAGGATTAGAATGATGGTGCTGGGAGCTGTCCCAGGAGACAGGGTAGCAGCCTCTGCAAGTCTGGTGTCTGATATGATTCCTTCTTGTGCAGAGTAACTCTTTAGGCAATGGGGAGTTCTTAGGAGGCTTTGAATGAACTTTGTATCTTGAACTTACCTCAAAGAAAATTAACCCTATGTTTGCATGCTAAATATTACATTAAGATGAAAGAGACAGAGAGTGCACACTGCCTGCTTCACTGATTTCAAGTCCTACCATGTTTCCTCATGCATGTTTGGGGAGTTAGATTTCTGCTATGAAAACATACTAAGGCTAGTTCATTTGAAATCTTGGTCTCAGACAGGACTTTTAGAGATCTAAAAAGCAGCTGGAACCTGCTTTGAGCATTTATTTAAAAAATTCCATAGGCTGCACATTTGATATTGAATTTAGTCCTTTGGAAGGTTTCTTAGGCTTTCATGATCATTATCTACCAGATCCTTATTCATATTAATTTGTGTCCTATCCATTTCCATCTCCCATTTCAACAGCAAACTCTGGACTTAGAGAGTTTTCTAGTGCTTTATAACAACGTGGGCTGCCTTCTTATGTTACATTGATTCTTCCAGGCTCAGGGTACTGACATAGTCTGTTAGGTGTTATGCATCTGCTGATGGGTGATAATTAAATTTTATTACTTTCAATTGTGTGGCTGTATACAAGAAATCTTCTGTGAAAACTGGATCAGAAAACAAGGCAGGTATAAAATCTCTGCCTTGTTTATGAAGAAAAGGCTGAAATACAAGTGATTTGCATGTCTTCCAGCCATGTTGGAGCAACAAACATTTTCCAGGTGTGTTCAGAATAGTGTTAGGCCTGTGATTGTCTTGAATACAAGATGCAGCCCACTGGCTTTGTTTGCAAGTGTGGCAGCTACTATGAAGCATATTTTCTTTTTTCAAGGTGGGCTCAAAGGGAAGCAGCCAGCAGGGTGCGAAGGGATTCCGGCAGCAGACTGGCCCTGCACCAACCTGAGGCGGTTGTGCTGCTGGGAACAAAGCCAGGGCAGAGGCCAGAGGAAGGGCCGGTCACTGATGCAGATGCCAGTGCTCAAGAAATATAATCTGGAAGTTAACAGCTGCCAAACTAGCCCTCAGAGTAGCCAAGCTAGTTGGCTTTTTTTGGAAGAGGTGACGGAAAGTGGCCAAAGGGACCAGTAGTGGCAATTCTCCAACTACAGGAGTAAAACAAAGCCAAATGAGTACTGTGATTGTACTGCTGTTTTCAGAATAAGAGGCACTGTCAGCAGAATCTCAGTTCAGACATTTCCTTTTGTTGCATCCCCGTCCTGGAGGATCTGCAATTAAATAGATCAAATGTATGAACAAAATGGAAGCTTCCCCCCACTTTTCTGACTCCATCCCAGCCCAGGGCAATGGCAAAATTAAAAACAGACACTGCTGCCCCTTCTCCAAACGTCATGATGCATGAATTAAAATGCTTTTCAAATTAGCAATTCAGCCTTGTGTGTAAGGCAGTGGGGCACTGCCTGGATGGGTCACCCTCTTTGACAGGGAACGCACTCGGTGTTGCACAGCCTAAGGTATGAGGTGTTCAGAAGCAAATGGCGATGGTTCAGCACCTGCCTGGAGCTCACATAAAGCACTGCTAATTCTTGCTAAGCTCCCTTTGGTCTGCTGCTGTGCCCGGTGCCCACAGCTGACCTGGCAGCCTTCCACTCTGCGGCTGCAGAGCAGCCTCCCTCACCTGTAGCACAGGAGGTCAAGGGCAGAAGTCCTCAGGCTGATCACCGCTGCTGGAATGCCTAGCTAATAACACTCCTGAACTGTACTGTGGTCCCAAGGAGAATATTGATTCTGCCACCTAAACAAGCTATTCTTTCTCAGGATTAGTTAGGTCTCTCTAAAAGCTCATGACACAGTTAAGGGTGAGACCTCATGCTAGGAGTGAGGGCAAAAAGAGATGGAAAGAGAGAGAGACAGTTAGAAGCTAAAGAGATGATGTTTTTGAAGTAAAGAAGAAACATCTGGGAAGCAGAGAAGAAGAAAGGTTTCATATTTGCAAAACAAATCTAGTGTGAAAGTAGATTGATCTCTGGGGGGAAGGCAATATGAAAGCAGTTACCAGAATTGACTTTTATTCTAACACATCTGAAGAGGTTCTTTTCACATTATAGATGCAGGATGGACCGTGTGGTAGATTATAAAATCATATGAGATCTGAACAGATCATATTCCTATGGCCATCTTCATCTATCATAAAAAGTTTGTCAGGTAGTTATCTTCTTACAATTGAGCCATCTTCTTAACATGTTAAAATGTAGAAGGGGAGTTTTTCCTGTTTGCGCTCCTAAATATAGAATTTACTCCAGAGTAACCTCAACCATGTACTGAGAATGACCAAGTTACACCCATACTTTTCTATATGCAAATATGTAGCTTCAAAGTACTTTATTTCAAATCCTGGGTTACAAAGGGAGGATTCGGAAAAGCTCAGATTCCTGATTGGTGCATCCACTCCCAGCCTGGGAAACAATGAAATATGGCTTATGTTGTGTACCTTAGGCAGCCAGGTGATTCACTGCCTAAACATACCTGCTTCCTTTTGTTGACTACAAAGGGAGAGCACTACGATGAGTTGTTATAGGTGTTTACTTTATAGATATCTGTAGGATGATCAGGTGGCTCGGACTCAATGGAGTCATTATAGCTTGGTGGGACCTTGGAGCTGAGACCCAAAATTATCAGCACATTCCTTTTTTAGGGCATGCCTACAGCTCAGTAAGCAGGAGACTTAACTACTTCGAGATATTTTTCTCATTGTCTGAAAAAGTGGAGTGCAAATTTTTTGTCTGTATGTTTTGCTTAGAGGGTAGCTGCACCCTGGGGTTCTTTGTTATAAAACACACAAGAGAGACATAAGGTGTTATTATTACAAATGTTATTACAGAATCTGATAAAACATGTCTGGAACCTATTCTTAAAAAATCCAATGATATGGATTTTGCAGTCTTTCCAGGCAATCTGTTCCGATGCTTTGCTCTCATCAAGTTAGAAAGTTTTTCTAATGCCTAGTCTAAAGTTTCCACACTCCATTATTTCTTGTTCTAATCCCTGTGGACATGGAGAACAATTGATTCCGACTCCTCAGCAGGGTACTGTTGAAGTCTGTTATGGCATTTCCTCTTAAGTGTTTCACTGTCCAAACTAAACAACTCTGGTTTTGTTCAATTTTTACCTGCAGATCATTTTTTTCCAGTCCTCTAATCCACCTTGTTTCTCTCCCTGGGCTTCTGCAAGAAGTTCACCTCTCTTTTAAAGCAGAGTGCCTAAAGGCGCATACAGTACATTAGCTACTTACTGATTCTGGAGTAACTACAGGCAAATCTTACACATGATACTGCCTACATAACCTCTGCAATAGTTTTTTCAGGAGGTGGGACTGTTTATTTCTGTTCAGCTTGTGATCCCCCACAGGCCACAAACTGTTTCCTACAGACTCATTTTCCACCTTCTATTTGTACAGCGGATTAGTCTACATAACTGTAGCACTTTCACTTGTCCTTACAGAATTGCACCTTATTGATTTCAAACCACTTCTTCAAATCACCAGGTTCATTTTTAATAGTGAAAAATGAGGTCTTCTACCTGAGAGCATCTCTGTGTTTAGTTCAGTATGGTAACACAGGAAAGGATAACAGATTTTCCTCTGCTTGTGCTCTTATAGGGTGGCAAGGCACGATGGCCACCACTCTGCTGGTATTAGTCTATGCTTTGGGGTAAGAAGAAGTAATCATATTTTGTTGCAGTGGAGCCTGAAGGTAAGAAAAGTTTATCCTACTATTAGCAAGTGCTTTCACAATGCTTCGCATAGAGTTCCTTGTTCCATCACATGTATTAAAAAGAAGAGGGAGAAAAATGTACTCTTATTACTCTACAGCAGGACCTTTGTTTTAGGTACTGTATTCATGTGAAGCAGTAAATGATTCCTGCCCTCCTAAATTTGTAACCTAAACACAAGAAACTAGAAATAGAGGCAAGGACTTTAGCAGATAATGAAAGAGGGCAAACTGTATGTTCATTTTTGCCACTTTCTAGGAAAGGCTTTAATTGTGTTGATGAGAGAAATGGAGTGCAAAAATATAGGGGAAGCGTACACAGAAGTGAGGCTAAATGAAGGGGACTGAGCATGCTAAGGGCAAAATAGTGGGAATGAAGCTAAAAGGAGAAGATTCTGGGAGGAGAATGTAGAAAAGAGTCAAAGATGAGCCAAGATGTGTTCAGAATAGTGGTGTAACCCGAACTAAACTGTGTAACAGTCTATCTGCCAAGAGCTCCCCATTTTGTCTCTGTCAAGTGGCACATCTCTAGCTGTACAAACACTAGAATTTGTCTTTAAAGCCATAGAGCAGGAAAGGAGCATGCAGAGGAATAGAAGGGAGAGATACTAGTTAGATGTGTTTTGTTAAGGTTCTCTGTGTGGATACGAGGGTGTGTGTCTCAAGCACAGTTCAGGGAAGTGCTAAGAGAAGAGGTGGCACCTTTGAAGCTACGTTCCACACTGAGTGACATGTCTGTCATTGTACAGCAGGCCCTTCACAAAAGAAATGCATCCTGTAGACTGGAAGAGGATGACGACACAACTGTATTTTTTACCTGCTCCAAGGACACTGCCTTCAGGAACACTTGCTGTGGTGCTTTTCCATGCTGAGTTCAAAGCATACTCCTTCTGTGCACCTTTAAAACTCTACCTCAGAAAATTGCAGTCTATTTTCAGTTGCTGACTAGTGCACTGTGAATTAAAATGGGGTGTTCAGAAGGGTGAAATCAGAACCATTTATAATCCAAGTTTTCTTTGTTTTTTCATTTCTTCTTCCTCCTCTCTCTCCTCCCTGACATAATTGGGGCACATTAGCTTCACTGTCTCAGCTCATTAGGTCATTTCTGAAAATCGAAAATCACAGTTTTGTGTTTATTGGTGTCTTTTTATTTGTAGGAAATCATTTGCAGTGAAATCACTTCTATAGTTCCTGCTGTGTGGAAGACTCCAGAGCTGTTTGCTTACACTTCATCAGAAGAACTGCTGGAAATTATAGCTCTGAGTTAGGGAATGATGTTGCCCAAGGACTCTAGCTTTAGTAATTAAAAACGCCAGTCCCTCATGATGTTGAAAACCCTCAGTTCTTGTGGACTGCAGAGGGTCCTCTTCTCTTTGCAACCTCAGGACCTAATTCTGAAGTGATGGAGTATGCAGAACATGCATGAGGGCAAATTTAGCTCTGCTGCAGTATCAAAAACCAGTGCAAGAACAGATGAATGGCATCTATGGGACATCCAAGGGCAGTTTCTTTTAATTGTATTTTACTGATGATCTCTCTTTAGCCTATGATATTTATAACAGCTAAGATCTGGCCTTTTTCTGTTTACAACCGACAGAAATTGAAAAGATTCAGAAACTGAAAATTTAAAAAGATAACCTGTAAAGAAAACAGCTTTCAGTTTACGTAAGAAATGTTTTTATTGAATCTTTACACGGCCTTTACAAAGGAAGGAAAAATTCAGGATTATCTCTGCAGGAGAGAAACAGTACAGTGATTTATATTTTAGAAGATTATTGGTAAACGGGAAATCTCTTCATTTTGCATCTCACAGTCTTTTTGTCTCAGCTTCACTTTGCTCTTTTCTTTCTTTTTCATTTCCCTTCATCCCTTTTGCTGTCAATAATATCCCTTCCCTCATTTTTCCAAATTACAATTTAAAATGTCAGCCTAACCTACGGGAATAGTAAGCCGATTCAGTCTATCTTTAATGGTGCCTTTGAGTCCATTAGAACTTTCCTGGCCCATTTTTCCTGCTTGCTTTAAGATATTCACAAATAGTCACCGTGAATATACACGAGAGGCTGTAAGATGCTATCTGGCAAGACTTTAACTAGGGCTTGCAACTGGAGAAACTTCTCTAAGGTTTCAATGTGCAGAATACTTTTGCAGAATATTTGTTCTGTATTCCAAAGTCAGCCCTTGGCTTACTGCTGAGACTGACTACAACCTGAGTGGGAACTGTGTTTGATTGTTAAATATGACTTTGAAAGTAAACACTTTCATTAGGACTTCTGTAATGGACTTGGAAGTCTTTTAATCCAGAATTTTGTTCCTGGAATGATTAGCTGCCTGTGCTGTAGCCTGAGGGAAACCACCACAAGGGAAAATAATATGAAAAATGGATGTAAATGGAGAACTGTGCCACTACCAGTTAAAATTCAGTTCCTTGTCTGTGATGTTTTCAAAGAATAAAAAATCATTTATATATGCAAAAAAAAAAAAAGTGCAATCCATACCAGTGATAATAAATTGCAACTTCTTAAAAGAAAGACTTTGGAAAGATAATTTGCACATTTAGTTTGCTCATTCATTATAATGTATTTTCTGTGGAAAAATTCAATAATCTCAGCAGTTCAGACTAGAACTGGTGGTGATATTGTTACTCCTGTAACACCAGGAGATGGAGTTGTCAGTGGGAAATTCAGTTATTAGTCTGAATAAGTCTTTTACTGGGTAGGCAATTGGTGGGAAGGTATGTGCAACAGGTGTGAAGATGGTTTATTTCCTGGGATATCAATAAAGTTCTGTCAATACCTGAGAGACCCTTCTCGCCAGATTCTGAACTTTTACCTATGAATTTTACAGTGGGAAGGGAAATGAGTGTCTTAGAAATCAAAATTAAATTAACAGGAAAAAGAAACCCCTCTAAGCAACAGTTTCATGAAATGTACCCCAACTTACCAACATATGCAGCACAGGATGAATACTCAAAATCTCAGAATTGTAGTAGGAAAACAGAAATAAAGACAAGGAGTTTAAATATATTTAGAAATGTAGAAAATTTTGAAGAAAAAGTCCTCTACAGAAAGTGATGCTTCCTCTTTGTCTAACAGGGCAAAACTGCTACCACAGAGAACTGAAAATATTTAGGGAAATTATATAAAGCAAGCGCAGGAGAGGGCTGATAGGCTCTAAGGAGTATTCAGGTCAGACAAAGACATCTGCCAAAGACATCAGTCATACAAGATAAGGAAAATTACAATTGAACTAGGGGAGGAACAGGTGCTGCTCACAAAGGAGTATCCTGAAAAGTTAATGGCATGTCAGAACACAAAGCTAAATAAAAAGGCTAAAATAGTAAATAAAACTTACATGTCAGTGCAAAGATAAAAAGGCTAGGAAGGTGAACTTGATTAATGTGGCAAGAAGACTTCTCTAACTTGGAGGAATGAAAGATAGAAATAAAATGCTTAAAAATCTGGATTTGACTATTTATAATGAGTAGATTTAAGTCATCAAATTGTTGAGTAGTGCTACACCTAAAATGTATTATATTCTTCCAAGAGGTACACTTTCTTAATACATGGAAATGCCTACAGAAACACTGTATGTATTTCACAGATTATGGCATTTATTACATTACCAGCATCCTGACAAAACTATTTTCCGTGAAAAAACTCAAAAGAGATCAATAAGATGTAAGATATCAAATGGTTAAAGACCCCAAAAGGGGTGACTTGGAGTATCTGGCTCTAAGCTACAATGAATAAATAATACTCTTTTCGTAACATATGAAACAGTCCAACTGGAAACAGCTGAAATGCCAGATGTGACATTGATATAATTAAGCCCTCTCTATTAAGTGACCGTGGAGTTGGAAGTACAGTGTTGGAGGCTACTTTGGACAGCTCACTATAAATCTCCACAGTAATCAGCAAAGAGCAAGAGTGTAACATGGGAAAAATAGAAAGATATAGTACCATCACTTTATTAACTCTACACTCCAGCTGAAGCCATATACATATAAATTAGAAGAGGCCAACAGGTACATGGCAAAAACAGATAGAAGCATGGAGCAATTTTGATCTGAAGAAAGAGATGAAATAATGAATTTTAGAAAAGAAAAAAGACACAATGAAGGTATACAAGATAGTGAATATTAATAAGAAGCTAAATCTGAAGCTTCTATTTACTTTCTAAAGATTTCATCAAAAAAAGACTTTGGTTTGAAATTGAAAGCCTCTGCAATTAAAACTGATAAAAGGAAATACATTTAAAGATAATACTTAATTAACCTGTGGCATTTATATAGACAATACAAACATCCTCAGGACATTAAATAAGAAACAACAAACAAAAAAATAATCAGTAACTTAAGCCCTCAGATCTCAGCATGTTTGCCGACCTGGGAAAAAAAAAGAGTCTGTGAGAAAGTTATTTTAAAGCATGACACTTACGAATTTGGTTTTTCACTTTCTGTCAGGCACTGGATACTGTCTAGGTTACCAGAGTATCTGTGTGTCATTGGTTTTAGAAAAGAGGTGAAAAGTCAGACACAAAAATACCCCTTGCATAAGTGGCAGTAAGTATTTTGATTTTCCAGATGCTCTCTGAAATCTCAGATTTCAAATCTTACAGATGGAATATCTTAAAACCCTTATACAATATTATGGGAGAATTAACATATATTTTTGTAGCATTTTCTTTATTTAGTGAAAGGAAATAGTTTTCTGTCCCAAGGCAAGGGACTGTAAAAATAGGTACTAGTATGCTTGTATCTGTTTCCATCATTTGTGTGTGTGGGTGAGGGATGGAATGAAAACAGAAAATCCTATATGTATTTTTAAATTTATTTGGGGAATGGGCCAACATGACAAAGAAAGGAAGTGATGGCCCTGAACCGTCTTCCCCGAATCTGAGCATTGTGTGAGGTTTTGAGGTTGCAGCTTCTGTTTAGGATGGCTTGCTGGGCTGGTGTGGTTGAAGCATACCAATAAGAGGCAGGAAGGTGATGTGATTAGTATCTTATCTGTCTGTCCTTGAATTCCCCATGCTTGTGACCTTGTCTGCATTCATATAGACTGGCTGGGAAAGTGTGTGATTACAGCAGAAGTCCATAAGGAAGTCAACTCATTTCAGGCACAACACCAGGAGGCTCTAACTGCTCTGCTTTTGTGCCCCATGATGAATGTCCTGGTAATCTCTTCTCAGATTAGCTGCTGGCAATGCCTTATTAGCATATCTCTTAATGATGTTTAGGGTTAAGACTGCATTTTAAAAAAGTTTTTTTTAAAAGACCATGCTAATTTTCAGCATCCAAAACCAGACTGCCTTTTTCATGCAGATATATATATATATAATATATATAAAAACAGTTCTTTCAAATTTGATTCACACTCTGAAAACTTGTTTCAGAGATCACCCATAATGCACTTAAAAATCAAATTAATGTGGGTTATCATTTGGCTCTGTGATGGTACTCAGAGGACGAGGAAGGTAGAGGAGCTCATGCCCACCTCAGATATTGTGGAGTGGCAAGCACTGGGGTCTACTACCTGGGTATGAACTACCTGGAGGTGAAGGAGCCTTAGTTGTTCCTCAGATAGAACCAGTTTACAAAATGTAACTGACAGGAGATATGTGTGGGGAGGGAGGAGAGGGGAGAAAGTTATCTGCATATGCTGAAAACTGTCACCCCTGAGATGAAAGAGGGATTAGAAAGGGAGCTGTGATTCTTAAGCACCACTGTAGCGGAAATAAAACAGCCAAGATTTTCCCATCCACTGGCAATGAGGAAATTCTCAGCTGTTCCTTATCAGAGTATTTTCCTTATGAATATATTTTTTTCAGTGTATTCTCTGCGTGCTTTCAAAACCCATAATTACATGTCCCTGCTCTGAGCAGCTAATGATTTACTTTCGCACAGGGTACTCTAAGAGGGACAACAAAAGAGTGGGGTGGGGAGCATCAGCACACTAAGGCTAGAGAGATCATGCAGAGATGATATGGACACAGCATGGAGGAAGACTTTTTTTGCATTTGCATCCATTTTATGACTTCTCCACATTGCTACGCTGGCATAAAGAGGCCTCGTGTACGTGAGTCAAACCTCTGTGGGTAAGCGACTGAAGGGATTTTAGTGGACACACTTTCTTGTAGCAATCATGGTAGAGTGGTTTTAAACAGTGGCTGGAATCTGAAGTGATATTGGTGTTGACTGCCTGGTTTGATATTTGCATGGGAAGCCTGGTTGTCAAAGGGATTTCCCCTGATCGTGTTTGAGCCTACCACAGCAACTCACAAACAGTGATCCTCCAAGATGGCTGACAGCTGCTCCAAATCCATTAGCCTCATGAGGTTTCTGTTACCTTGGATGTTTTCTGGGAAAAAGCAGCAGAAGTCTGCTGTGTGGAAATGGGACATATTTCCATATTTCCAAAACATCTGTTGACATTATATATGCCGAGTAATTTCATTTCAAAATTGTCATATTTTTCAACATAGGACATCTGTGCTGGTAGGCAGTATCTGTGAAGTGCAAACAAAGATGGAATTTGATGTACAATAAATATGCTCAGACGAATATCACTTTTCAGTAGAGAAGAAAACATGCAGTGTAACACTTTTATCAGCTATTCTTTTTTGTCGGGGAATCCTCTTTCTCCATTCAACCGTCTAGCAAGAGACCAGTACATAGGTTACATGACCCAAGCAGTTCTGGGACTATGGAAGCTTTCTATGTGTAAACAAATTTGATATTCAAGCCCTAGCTTCTAAATTCCCTTGGCACTTGACCTTTTCTGAGCAAGTTGAATTCATAGTGCCAAACTCCCCCCGCACCCGAGGGTGAGGCAGGTTTGGTGCCTAGTCTGGGAGTCACAAAAGCTCATGTGTTAAAGTTACTCAGTAAGTTAGCACCAAAAAAGAGGGAAGTTACAAGCTGTTCTCCTGTATCAAGCCAGGAATCAGAGCTTGGAATTGCTGTATGTCTTTGTGGGGTAAGATGTTGACTTGTCATTTGCAGGATGGTACCTTATAAATTGTACAGTATTCCTATGCTGTTATGGAGTCACAAGAGCTCTCACTTGTGTTATCCTGATGGGTTTTGCGCTCTAGGCAGTGCCTTCAACACCAGCTTTTTGCATCAAAGTACTCAGTGCCCTTTCTGTTGAAGCTGGGCTCTTGCTTTTCAGCCTAGTGCTTTAAACACTGCGCTGTGATGTAAGAAGTGGGTACCATTCATACCTGCCACAGCCTTTCACACAAAGCGGTCTGAATGAGTTATGTTTGGTTAGAGAACGGCTAGAAATCTAGGCTCCTCTGAGGTCTCAGACATAAGTGCATCTTTCCGAGTTGTTGATGAGAGGTGATTTATCTAGGCAGCCAGCTCAGTAAAGAGAAAGATGCCAGAGAGCTTCCCCAGTAATACGTCTATAATTACCAGGGAGATATGTCCCTGACACTTGAGTGTGTTAGATAGGGTTTTCTTCAATTGCTTTCCTGATTTGAGTTACTTAAATTTTAAATGTATTGTATTTTGAGTTTGAAGAAGATCTGCCTATGCTCCATGTTCCAGCTATCACATAGTGTCTCAGGGAAGATGCACGACAAGTGAGTGTGAATATAGAGTTATAAGAGGCCTAGGCAGAACTGAGATTATTTTTGCATCAGTCCTGGTGCTCTGGCTCTGCCCCACTGTTGTGCAAGAATGAAGGGAACAGTGAATCGGGAAGAAGTGTGTTGCACTACACAAAGAATGTAGAGATACAGAGAACTTGGTTTATCAGTCTTGCTGTTACAAAAAATTGCTGAGGTGGTGGAGACTCTTCCACCAACCAAGAGTATTGCCTGATGCATTCCCATTTGTCCATCAGCAGCAGCTTAGGCTTCCAGGGCTTTGCTGTCAAAAAAAGTAAAGAGATAGGTAATGACCAGTTTTATATCAGAGGGATTGTCCATTTCGAATGGAAATTTCAGTGAATTTCATTACACTGTTTTTTGGTATTTATTTGAATTTGAGTATTGTTAAAAATTGGAATCTGTATGTATTGAAAGATAGGGTTCACGGGGTCACTCGTCTTGTGCCTCTTAAATCTTCTTTTGTCTTTCTTTCCCTTCCCTCAAATTTTCACTAAATCTGAGACATGACACCTCAGTCTCTAAGGCAATTAGAGCTGCTTTCAGATCTAAATGTTTGAGCCCTAAATGAGCACTAAATACAAAACTCATACCTACAATAGGCATTTATTTGTCTATTTTATCTGAAAGACTCTGTCAGATCCTTCAAAACGGGGTCTTCATAGATTCATTCACCATCTATGGAACTTCCCAAGGCCATGGGAATCTGGGGTTCAGAAATTTTCTTACTGTCGTTTCTCAAACATGCATCCTTCACCTCTTTATAAAGTTCCTTTGGCCTGTGGAAGGGCAGCCAAAAAGTAGGCAGATGTTGAGACTCATTGTGGTTATTCCCTCTTGTAGACCTGAAATATTAGCCCTTGAAATACTTCCTCCATGAAACAGCTTTTGTTTTCATTGTTTTCCTTTTTTTTTTTTAAATTGTTGTCACTAGCTTATTTCTCTGTTGTAAATACAATTGCCCTCTGGAAGCAGTGGGAAACAACTGAGAAAATTTAACAGGCTGTTATAACATGAAGTGTTTTACAACTCCTCAAGAGGTGGAGGCATGGTGACTTAGATGTGGTATGAATAGCTGAGAGAAGTGGTGTTTCTCATCTGAAGTACCTGCACAGCTACAAGTGTTTTGTTAACTTGGGCTATAAAGAAACCTTGTCACTTGTAGTCAGAGAAACTTCGGCAAAAGTTATATCTACCTTGGCTAGAGAGTATAAATGTCATAGAGTGGGCTTTAAGTTTGCTATTGCCACTGCATGAAAACATTTACATTCAAGATGTGTTCTATTACCTGCAGTTAGGCTCATCCTTGAAAATATATGTTAGCACAGCGCTGTGATGTGCTGTATGTCAGGTTTATTAATGATGAAAAAAATGCCCTTGATATAGCATTTGTTCCAATTTTCTTGGGTATCAAATCAGTTTGGAACCTTATGTTCCAGATTTGACATAAATATATCTGCAGATATTATAGAAGCGATCCTGAACTTACAGTTCCCTAGAGTTGTTTGTAATGCAGCCCATTCTCAAACAAAATCTGGCTAAGAAGCATAATTTATTTGATATAGCAAAGACTTCCATGCATCTTTCACTGTGTTATGCTATTCATTGATAGTGTGAAATGTATTATTGATTGCTACAAGGTATTCTGGTAGAGTACTGTGCAAGTATTGAAGCTTACAGATTCATTATATTATTGTGCAGTAGATTTATTCTTGGCATAATATATACTAATCGTATATTATTTGGAAGAGAAACATTAGTTTATGAGTGTGAAAGAAGATATTGCTTTGGAAGAATGCATATAAATCTTTATATGGAAGATATTAGGTATTGGTATAAAAAGGATTTCTTTTCACGCATTCTGGAGAAATGATGTTTTTCAAGGACTATAAAAGTTGAAAAATCAACCCTTCAGACTGGTAGGAAATACCAGATTTTGAATATGCTTCCAAAGACCTTCAATCTTTGTAATATGTTTCAATAAATTGTGGTAGAATATGCTGATATGTTAGAGATGGTCTTCAGTGTGGAATTTCTTTATTGAGATGGCAAAATGAGACATGCTCAAAGAAAAATGATAATTCAGATTTTAAAACTCACCACGTATGAAACTATCCTGGAGTGACCTTCAGCGTCATTTCAGTGGTTGCAAATCTGTCTGTGGGTTTGGAGACCATGTCAAAATTAATGTTACTCAATTTTGAAAATTTCATTGCTAACCATTTTTTCACACTTTCCCTGTATCCTTCAATAGTGAAAAAGTGAACTGTTCAGTGTAGAAAGAGAAAACTTGCTTTCTTAGCTCCACTGGAAATCTACTGAAAGGAACAAACTGGTTTTGAAGACTGCTGTTGAGGAACTAAGTTTGCCAGTACTCTAATCCAAAACTTACACAAAAACTCTTGGCAAACTGACTATCTTTACAGGCTTGTTTTTTCACTTGACACGCCGAGACTTTGTAATATCTTTTTCAGTAATGGATGAGTTAAATGTGGTCAGAATTAAAGAAAAGATTTTTGAAACATTAGAATTTTTAATGAGAAAAAAAATTTCAGATATATAAATAACTGAAAAAATAAAAGGAGACCAGAACAGCTTCTACACATGAGAATCTTTACTGCCCTCCAGACCAATGAAGCAAATGAACTAATGAACTTCAGGTGCTGGGGATCTTATAATATGCTCTCTAGAAATAGTGATATATAGGTAAAGAAGTAAACAAATTTCATATCTACAGGTGATTTCCTGTTGTGAAATTTCGTGGTAAGTGGCAAACTGACTTTTGCAATGATATGCATCGTGAAGACCATCATGCAAATACAAACTCTTCATGTAACTAAAATAGTAAAACTCACTGTCTAATACTTTTAGGATTTAGCATTAAGCATTTTGAAGTTTCAGCATATTATTACTGGAAACTATTTTTGGCTTCACAAGTTGTTCTTTAAAGCTTGTTAGAATGAAATCCTCTTTCCCTTCATGTCTAAAAATAAGCATAGGTAAATTCTAATTTTCTGAAGGTTGTGGCTGATGAGTGAAATCCTCATAAACTCAGGGTTAGTTATAAGAAATCTTAGACTTCATATAATTTTTGGGTACAAGGATTGCTATGAATTTTGAATGCCTAAGGCGTTCAGGGCTTAGCTGCATTTCCTTACGCTACACGAATAGTAGTGTTTATTCTTTATAAGGTGAAATTATTGTGCTTTGTCCAGTGGGCTTTGCTCTGACAATAACTATTATAAAGAAGATCCAGGCATTTCCTTCCCCTCAGGAGGCATACAGTGCCTGGATAATAGCAAAACGTATGTGGCTTTGCTGCATGTAGTGGTTAGGGAATAGTCAACAGAGATCTCATGCAGAGATGGAAGTGAGGGTCGTGTGGGCTTAGAGTGGTGCTGGTAGGGTCTCTGTTTATTGTGGCAGGGGGAATGAGGGCTTTAGGGCCTGGGAGAGAATGTGGGAAATAAAGATCTACCAGATTAACCTCCTGACAGTGAGTGAGTATACAGGGAGCAGTTGCTATGAAGGGGTTATTCATAAGCCTCCAAAAGAGTGTAGCAGGCATGCTGAAAGAAGGCTGAAACGTTTGGAAGGATTCACAGCCTAAAAAAGGTGGTTAGAAATGATTATGAAAACACCTGACATGTCTGTTGTCTTCAGTGAGTTACTGAATCTATAGATAATGATGTGGTCATATATGCTGTTTACTGCATTCCTGATAAGCTTTTGGTTGTGTATCAGAAGTAAGATAATCTGTAATATCTCAACACATTGCTTGCATACTTCAGTCAAAATGAAACACCTTTCTGGGCAAAGTCAGGATAAGAAAGTGTAAGAGGCATTTTGTCAAATCTGATCCAGGTTATGGTTGAATCTACATTATTATAAACATCATAAAATCTGCATATATAAACAAGCTGAGAAAAATCCTATTTTAAAAAACATTTAAATATCTGAATAATCATTTTGACAGAACAGGTATGTGCAGGGTGCCAGTTATTATTGGATTGTGTATAAATACGTATGTATATTTATATATATGTATTTGTAATACATAAAAATGTGAAGTGCATACATTCGAGTGCATACATCCCAGTTTAATCAATGTCTTTGATTAAACATCAAATACTGCGTTGTAGGAAAAAAACTGTGATCTTAATGATCACAATGGCTCCAAGGTTTAGACTCAAACACAAAATCACCTGCCTATATGGGCAAACTGACATGGAAAGAATGTTTAAAACTTTTCTAAGTTTCTGAAGAACTACGCTATGGGCAAAACTCTCCTTTATCACTCTGGTACCCAGAGTGCAGATGAGATTTCTAGGAAGTGAAATTTTATGTTGTAGATTTCTCTGTATTCGAACAAAAGTAGCAGAAATTATGGGTGACTGAAAGGTAAAAAAGTACAGGTCAAAAATAATTCGGACATGACATGTAACCTTTGCAAAAAGAAGATAACGAGGACCATAAGCAATGGTAGGGAGAAAGGAGTCAGCAATTGATGAAGAACATTTTGAAGTCACATATGAAAATAACCTGGTAGGGAATAAAAACTAGTCTGGAATACCAGATATGAACCATGTACTGCTCTGGAATGTTGTTCCCAATGTTAATACTGTTTTTCAGTGCACATCAAAAAATTAAGTGCCAATAATACAGAGGAGACGTAGAGATTTCTGGAACTTTCAGGATTTTACAGTTAAGCAAAGAAACTGGGGAAAAAAAGAGGATTGGATAAGACACCATTTGGAAATCTTTCTCATGTTGTTATATTTCACAGGACTCAACTATTGCTGCTTGAGAAATTCTGAAAGTTCTAGGAATCCTGTAAAATACATTTTGGCTTCAGTTCTCAAATGATTCTTTTGGGAGCTGACGAATTAAGGGAAATTTTGAGCTTTTGCTCAGTAGTAATGCCTTTTATGTTGCTGCAGAATATAGTGCCAGAAAAAAATGAGTGGCTTTCCTAGACTTGTTTTTGACGTGTCCACCTGTTGTTGGTACCAGCTATTTGTGTTGCCCAGGATTCCTTGAAGTACTGGAGAAGGAACAGCGAGGGATTACCTACTTGTCACATCAGAGAATATAAAGCTGTTGATGTATTAAGCAGTCAGAAACAAACACAGCTCCCCAGAGAAAAATGACAATTGACATTTATTTATACCTGAATGTATGTTTTTAAAATTAGCATCTGTGCAGAGAAGATGAATGAAAATTTTCACAGTGGAATATTTTTTTGCATTAGATTCTGTGCGGCAGAAGGAATACCTGTTCTTTATGTCCAAGATGTATCAAGAGCCCTGGCGGTATCAATATGTCTAGTGTTCATGACGAGAGAAAGGGATACTAAAAAGACATGTGGAATGCTGAGGTACTTGGAAATAAATTAAACTAAATTTCCAGAACCAATAACCTGTGTGGCAATGCAAAAAGTAAAAGAAATCCATTTCACTAAATATTGGTACTGTCAAGATTGCTTGTAAAGTCCTTCTTAAAAACATCATGCAGAGTAGGAAGGCACATCAATAGCTCTTTTGGAAAAGGTTCATTTCTATCAAAGAACAAGCAGAAGCAGAATAGAAAAAATCCCTTTGCAGATACTTGGTTTGGTGTACATGGACTGTGCAGTTAATTCCCTAAATGGCTGAGCAAGATACTGTGCAGGAAGGAGGAGGAGTAGTAGAAGTATCTCTTTGATGTTCATGTCTTAATCCGGAATTGGGTTTGATTTGGTGCTTGGAGTGGCAAGACTAAGCCTATGATTTGCAGAATTGTAAAATCTATGCTATTACTCGACTGTAATAGAAAAAGAAGCCGAGCAGGTGGTTCTCAGTTGTACATCAAAGTAATTCAATCTACATTTTGTGCTGTTTCTGATTCAAACTTGTGAGAGATACAGGAAAACTGGGCTCTGGAAGTGAATTTATCATTGGACACCATCTTTGGATTTAGTTCCAGATCAGATACATAAAAATAAGTGTCTGCCTATCATCTGGGAGTCTAAATTCACAGTATAACAGCCAGGCTTGATTCAGTTGCTTAAACATAGTTGTCTGGTGCCACTTGAAACTCAGACTTCCCTGCTGCAAACTGGTGGTCTAGAAAGGTTTGGATTTGCCAAGTCCTATGTCCAATTTACAACATTTGTGCATCTTAATAGCCCAAAGCACCAATTTTAGGCAACTGAATTGAATCTGCAGTAAGTACAGTTACTGTACCCTGAGATACGTTGAACAGATCAGTAACAAGCCACCTGGCCCCCACCACTTTTTTTTACTAGCCCTCCATTGCCTACAGTAGGAGCTTGGACAACTGCTTTGTATGTAGACACCTAAAACATGCCTTTTAATTCTGTGCTGAATTCTACCCTATGTGTCTGGAGCAGTGCTTAGGGACTCAGTTCAGTTGCCCACTCCAAGACGCCCACTGGCACTGGAGATACTGCAAGCACCTGTGATAGCAGTGTGGCTTTGGCAGAGATGGCACAGGAGCTACAGTGTACCCGCACCCTTCTGGAGTGGTAGCTGGATGCAAGGCAGGCAGTCCTAGGCTGTCCCAATGGCAGTAAATACTTGTTTCTAGGCAAATAAATATTGTTTTATCTGTGAAGGTTGGAATAAAAGGTTAGCAAGAATCTTAAAAAAGTTCCAGAACAGAGCCAGGCTATTAGGATGCTCCAATTCTCTTTTTAAAAAGAATCAGTTTTATTGAAAGATTTAACTGACTTTCAGATCTATTTTTAAAGGAAGAAAATTAATGTACTAATAAGAGTACTTTATAAAGATACAGTTGTTAAGTTCATACAAAAAAGGACTCTGAAGACAATCACTCTAATAGGATTTAGCTCCAGGTGAGGTCTGTAACCAGAATAGTACAGGTTTAGTCAGTATTGGGGTTATAGCTAGATTTGGATCAGCAGCACCCCCCTACTGCACGGGATTCAGAATTAGAGTTTTTTAAATGGTGAAATCATGGAGAAAGCAGTGGTTTTTCTTAGGGGATTTTCTGTTCTTCTGTGCTTATATTGTGGGAAAAGCATAACTTTTCTTCAGAGATCCTAAACAGAAGGACAGCCTTTGGACCTTAGAGTGGGTTCAGATTTAGATATTCAGAGCTAGTTACCCTGCAATGCACCAGAATGTGGACAAACTTAAATTCTGGAGCTGGCCAACTCCTAATATCATTTTATAACCTATGCTCGTTAAGATTATTTTTAACAATTAAGGATAATGTTGATTTTTTAAATGGAGTTGCTGATACTGAGGTTGTAGCTTGTGATTATGAAATCATTATATTCAAAGTCAAACTTTGTTTTGTGTGTGGTATAAACAGACAAGCTTGAAGCTGTGTTTTTGTCACTGCCTTAAAATGCAGTCTCGTGATGATTTTGTACATGTGGTAAAATTTGCTACCTTGCCCCAGACCATCAAAGCACCAAGGCATATGCTGAAATAAATGTTATTATCGTGTTACCTAAAATAATAGAAAAAGATCAAAATTGGATAGTTTTAACCTTGCATGTATTAAAACCCACAGTGTTACATTTGCAATGAAGTTTCTACTGATGCCAAGATACAGTATTTTAATGTTATCAAGCTTAAGGAATGTGCAAAGTACATCCTCTTATCTCTCATTGCTAGGAGAAATGACACTGCTCTAAGATCTCAGAAGGTGATTGCAGGATATCAAGTATGCAAAGACAGGCCAAGCTGAAAAGTCTTCAGAGGTCCCTGCTCCCAGTATGCAACTTCCAGATAAAGTTGAGAGAAATTAAACCCAGTGCTTTCTGTGGATATAAATCCAAATTTCATCTGATGGCAAGTTTCCCTTATTGAGTGGTTTTAGCAGCTTTCAGACCTTGGTTCAAGGAGAACAGAAATAATCTGTAAATTATGCTGTAGCTATTATGGCTATTTATTCATACAGTAAAAAGGCAACATTATTCTGTCAGTAGACCTCAGCATCCTAGAAGACACAGAGAAGACCTTGAAAAAGGGAATATATTTTCAGGAAGATTATTTATCTCACTCTCCAAAATAATCAATAGGTTAATTAATAGCCTATTTCAAAAAGTACTAAGATTCTATGCTATTGATTGTTTTCATAATTAAAACAAAGGAAATTCTAAATATCAACAATTTGAGTGCAAATGGCTTCATTAACATGCGGCAGAGAACGTACGCCTACATTGTTGATACCATTTTTCTTGTTTAATCCACGGCAGCCACGCAAACTGGCAGCACTTAACATGATTATGTCAAGATCTCACACAAGTTAGCTCACAGCCAAGCGCTGACATGTAGAGTCAATATGCCAGGGCTAATTATGTTGATGTCAAAAGTTACCTTTCTTTATGCATGTTAAATGTTTCACATAGATTAAAACATATTTGTATACTGTGAATTTTACCCGAAAGATTGCACCAAAAGGTCATCAATCTTTGATGCAATTTAATTACAATACTGTTGATTATGTATGCCTTGTAATCTGATATTATGATCAAAGTCAAGTGTGGGATTTGGGAAAAAAAGTATGTATTATGACTTTTAATTATAATTTTTGCTGGATGATTATGCCTGAGAGGACTAGTACAGCCTGTGCGTTAACATTTGAAGGGAATGCTTCTACTACATTCGCTGTACTTTGTTTTCAGTAGTTCAGAGATTGAAGGTATTACTATGCAGTTTTCTGTGAAATTTTTTGTGGTCCATGGCGTAAACATGTAAAGAGGAGCATGCTCATGTAAAGAGCAACAGATCTCCCAGAAATCCTCCTCCAGCCTCCAAATTCAGACTTTGAATATTTTGTTATAGTAAAGAAATATTCAGGGCTTCCAGCTCTCCGTTCTGATTTCAAAGTGTCCCCTTATTACCAACGAAAGGCATGTTCATTATTTTCCAGTATTTAAAGATCCTCCTATCTTCTGTTCAAACTTTAAAACGGACACAATTACTTGGTGTATGTCTTAGCTTCTGTGACAAGCATGGATACAAGCGCACCAAAGGATAAACTCCTCTCTCCTTTACCTGGTTTTCTTCAACCTTCCTCAAAATTGCACAACTTTTTGGCTTACCTTTCCAGAGGGACCATCTCTGGGCAAGGTAATCCATAACTTTTCCCTCCTCCTCTATTACCAGTATGCTTGCTAGTTTATGAAAATTATAATCATAAGTAGAATTAGTATGAAAACACATCACATGTCCCAAAAGTAACCTTCAACTTTTGCTTGATCATATTTTCATTATGAAGTGGAAATGCAGTTTCTGTAGGTTTAAATAGTGCAAAATTGCTCATTTGTCCCCCTTTTCTCTCTGTCTGTTCCTAGTGAAGTCACTATACTAATTTCTTCTGGGAAAATATTTGCCAGGGGTTGGAGACATGCATGTTGCTCGTATCTTCTGCTTGTATTTCTTTTAATACATGGTGGAAAGAGATGCATATAACTGCCAGTAGTCATGCACACACTGAATGTATGCAAGACAACTGATATTCTGGAAATAGAAATGCCTCTTTTTCCAGTGTAAGATTGATTATCAAACCAGATTAATGATTTTTTTTTCTTTTTTTGACTGAGAAATCAACTTTTTATCCTCTGTTGATGGATAAATGTGTTTTGGAACAGCTGAATTCTTTAATCCCTCTTTCCATTACTCTCCCTCCAAGTACATTTCTCCAGTAATGACAGTTCACAGAAAAACTCTCCAGAGGGATATAACATCCTGGTATCAGTATTTCTTTTTGGAAGCAAGTATTCTGAAGATCTCTCCTTGTTGCCTAATGAACCAAACCCCAAACCTTGTATTTCATTATGGTTATGATTCCTTAACCCACTAGAGTCTCTCATCAAAATGTGGTCTCATTAAGTGAAAGAGACACTGTGCACCACTCCATTAAAATTTGCTAAGCTAATTTGTTGTCTGACGTGAGATGAAATGAAATATAATTATTTCAGATCTGTTCCTAGTGGACTGTAGCATACATCATAAGCTGGAAAAATATGTAAGACAGTTTGGTATTCCTAGTTCTGGCGGCCCAAATCTGAATGTGTATGTAAAGTATTGAGTCTAGAGAGGCATTATCTTCTTCTGTGTGAGGAGAATAGGAACTCTGTGTTGTGGTCCAGATTCAAACTGGACTTCTCTAGCTTTGAAAGTAATTTGCTGCAGCTTGCATTATGCCACATGTTTGCACATATATCCAGCAGGTGAGGGAGCAAGGAACCTTTCTCCAAATACATGTCCTGCTTTATAGACTGCGGGCATGAGTGCAGGCTCTAACTTCTTTCCTGTGAGGGTCTGGTTTTTGCACAGTCAGTAGAGACATCTACAGAGCAATTCTTGTACTTTTGCACATAGAAAGATCAGGTGAGCTGCAACATGCTTTGATATAGTAAACAATGTATTTGCCCCAAGGAATCTGTGATAAAAGTTGGAGATTTGGAAGGGGGATAAAATACTTGCAACAGAGTGGTAGAGGTTCTTTGGGAATATTTTAGCTAGGGAAAATCCAATAAAGATCAGATTTACAAACAGAAATAAAGGCTTTGGGAATGCAATTAAGTACCTAATTTAAACGCAGAATGTCTGTAACTAGGGCATGTAAACTTAACTCATAAGTAGGTGTTCAGCTTGCTGTCTACGTACAAGCTATCTGAACATATAGTACCTGCATGTGTATTTAAAACTAATTGTTGTAGACCCTTATTTCAAGCAAAGCAGGTATGGCTTTGTATTTCTGCAAAGTGCTAATATTAAAATATTCTAAAATGATCTATTTCAATGGTATTCTGAAAAGACACATTGTAAATTACTTTGTGGGTTTCTAGAGGCACTAACAATAATCACTGGAAGGGCACAAAAGGATGAGATTTTTATACTGAACTGCTTTCCTTCCTCATCTGGGAAGGCGATATCCAAGCATCCCATACAACTGTTAGCAGTTTCAGTTGAAGGCTTCCACACCTGTGAATCAGTAAGTTGGTTCTGTTGTCTTGTGTTATGCTGCACATGCTATCAGTATGATAGATCACAAGATGGAATATGAAGGTAAAATATATGGAGAAGTAGCATGGTATGTGACTTTAAGCCATTAAGCCGTGGACTGCACCATGCCAGGAGTCAGGAAAACACACTGGACCTCTCTGTAAAGAGTCTGTAAAGATGTTGACCTAAGCATCATATGGGTCACTGAAAACGTAAATAATTCTTGAATATTTCAGCCCATTTCATTCCTCAAATGCCACTTTAAACATTATGTACATGGTTGATACAACCGCATAGTGAGTTCCCTTGGGTTTTTTGCTCACTGAGAACTAATTTGATTCTTTATGTGACTGGGAAAATGTTACTGTTTGGCTTAAACTCAAAGATTTGCAGGAAAAGAGAAAACTAGAGAAAGATTTGTAGAAAGCTACAGGAGGTCTGAGACCCAAATCCAAATGTGACATTGTTTACAATTACATAAATAGTGTTCCCATGCATTTATCTCAACTATAGCCAATAGCTAATAATAAATTAGCTGTGACTTATGCACAGAGGTTTCTATATAGGAATTTGTGTGAATTAAAATTACTATTATTTCTTTTTCTATCCAAAGAAAGGAAACAATCAAATTCTTGCAGAGAGTATAATTTTCTTCCATTCAGTTTTAAATGGCATTAGCACAGCAATCAGATTTTGAGGTGAAAGATAAATACTTCTGGACCTGGTCTGTATATGTACAAAACACTAGACAATAAATAGAACAACTCCCTTGCCTTTGTATTTCAAAGGGCATTAGCATTTTGCTGTATAGGCGGATAGCTTCTCAAACTGTTTTGCCTCCAAGTGACCTATGCCATTATTTTTAAACTGTCTTAAGTAACCTCTGAATGTTAAAAAAACCCTAAAAATTAAATGTTAAGATTATTCAGAAGACACTTTGATATCACAGTATATTAACCCTGTTAATTGATGATCACTTCTGACTGTGCTGTAGCTTCCACAGATGAAATTTAAGAGATTACTGTGAATGTGTAACAGTATGGAGAAATCCGCGTAGCTCTGTCAGAAGAAAAGGCTATGTAATAGCATTAATCCTAAAATGGCATTTGAAAATACACACGAATGCCTGTGTCTTGTAATTACAAAAGGCTGCAGTAATGATGTGACAAAGACAACCCCATGTGGTCATCTCCGGCCATTAGAAAAAAGGGAGCCAAATAAATAAGGACAACAATCCAGTTCTCAGCAGCGGAGGAAACGTCTGCCTGTATGTAGGGAGGCAAGGAAGGAGACAGCAAGGGCAGGTGAGGGAGCAGCAACAGGTGCTGCAGGTGCAAGACACATCACAAAGGGTGAGGGTGGGGTGCAAAGGGAGAGGACGGGAAGGTCTTGCCTCAGAGGTTGCCTTCAGCTGCCTCACACTGCGCCACTGTAACTTTTGGAGTCTGAATGCTGCATTGTAGACTTCATCTGTCTCAATTTGTAGACAGGAGAAAGATTTCCTTTTTAATCAGGGCATGCAGCAGAAAACCCAGAGGAGATTATTGCTTCTGGTTCACGGTTTTTATTTTCTAACCAAGAAGGCTATCTTGTTACTTTCTCATATTGGGTCAGAGCACGTATACAGCATCTCACACGTCAAGTGGCTTTAATTACCCTTCTAAAAGAGAGTGATTAGAAATAAAACAAGTAGTGTTAAATCTTTGGACTACTACTGAGGTTTTCCTGGACTTTCATTGGCTAGATTCTTTTGACTGCAGTGAGAATTTGCCCGAGTAAAAAATGAACAGAGCCTTTGGTTATAGCTTTAATTACTGAATTGAGCTACAGAAGAAATCAATGTCACATTCATTTAAATTTGCTATATTGGAGCCTGATGTAGACCTCATGAAACCACTGCCCTGCCTTTGTGCACATCTTGTGCACATCTCAGATGCTGATTTTTTTCACCGTTTCCTTACAGGTGGATTGCTACAGTTCCAAGTAACTGCAAGATGTGTCAGCAGCTGCTGCTGGTATTGATAAATTGTGCAGCCGCTTTGACTAGGACACACTGAGGTGCCTTTGAGGTAGCAAAATAAGAGGATTTAAAGGCAAAGCCCTAGATAGAGTGATGTATGAAGTGCTCAACCTGCCTGGATGTGAATGGTTGTGTTAGGTTGATAGCTGTGCTATAATGTGTTCACAGTAATGTCTTACTGAAGGCAACACTGCGTAGTTTGAAAGGTCTGGGTGAACATTGTACGGCTGCACCCCTCCTCAAACAGACCTTAAGGCAGTGTCTCAACTGCTTCCCTCCCTTCTGGGGGAAAGGATGAATTTATTTTTTTTTCATTTCTCAGGGGAAAGTTTGCTCCCAGTGATGTGCCTGATTTTGTCTGCTCCTTTCTCCCTCTGGCTCTTTGCTTACTGGGAAGACCTGAGTTTGCTGCCCTTTCTCTTTCTCCTACAAGCAGGGTTAAATACAGGGAAGGCTTGCTCTCCTCTTTATTGCCCAGCATACACAGAGCTGTATCATCTCACTGGGATCCTTCCTTCAACTTTTGGATTTTGGCATGGGCTTTTGCTGCCCTTTTCCTTTTCTGTCACTTGCAAGAGGATGTCTTTTCCTGTGTTTTTACGGGCTTGGATCTGAGGGCAAAAAGATCAATAAACATTGAAATAAAAACACAGTAAAAGTAAAGAAGAGCCCACACACAGAGCCTAAGGATGTGCACTCTTTTGGTTATGTGCTGGAAAGGCCCATGCATTTCTGTGAAAGAGGAAATGATTGCTTTTGAAGGTATATTCAAGGATATTTACAGAAATGCTTTGTGAATATCAGTGGATGAAGACTTATATTTAAAGGAGTCAATGATAGAAAAAAAATTGACACAGAAACAACTTTTCACATTACGTGAGTTATGAAAATGCAGTACAGTATGAAAACGTACTGTCACTGTCTGATTCAGAGGATAAGCAAGGAGGAAGCAACTAGTCACATTGAAAAGGCAAGCATTAGGATTGAAAGTCAGAAAAGAAGATGGTGCCATTTTGCTTGAATATCCAGCAGGCTGGTTTGCACTTGGTAAAGCAAAACCTTTTGCTGATATTGTCACATTGTTTTTAGCTGACATTTGGAAGTATACATCTATAATAAACATGTAGGAGAAATAACCTGTATTGAGATGACAGGAGATATGATTAGATCATGAGCAATCCAGGTCCCTCAGCAGAGAAACGATATTCACACCAGAATAAGATGAAACTAGACAGGTTGTGAAGAGATTAAGGTTTGCATAACACAAAGCTGGGAGCTGGTCTCACAGCATGATACAGGCGTATAAAGCAGGCTTTCCTCTCTCGATCCAGGAACCTTCAAATCACTCACCCTGAAAGGAGATGACTGCTGAGAATTTAGGCAGGGTGCCTGGCATGCCTATGAGCTTGTGGCTGACAAGTGGCAAAGCAGAGTACTGATGTTGTAGCACATGTGGTCGAGTGAGACCTGGTGGGCTGGAGGTTACAAGGGGCTGCCTAAAATGCATAAATACTCAGGATATTCTGTTCTGGTTGTAGAAGTCGATCTGGCTTGTAGACTAATTTAGAGAGAGTTTGCCTTGGAGGCATGACAAAATGTTCTCAATCCTCCTGTTTGGCAGACATAACATCGATGTTGTGCTGAGTTGCTGAATGAGTCTTCACCATGACCTGTGATGCAAGGTATCAAAATGTTTGTTGCCAGTATTTCTTGGCCATCCTGAATTTAAACATCATTTGATATATGCCAGCTTTGTTTCTTTCAGTTATGTGACATTGACTGTTTATAGAAGAGATTCAAAATAATCAGATATTCTTTCTTTGCACAAAAAAAAAGATTCTGCAGTTTGTAGTTTTGTACACAATTTTTACTTGGCTGAAATTTCAAACTGATGTCAAATTTTTGCAGAAGCAGTTTGGTGGACACCTGTGATTTTTATTTACTTGTTTCTCAACTTGTAGTGTTGTTTTCAACAAAAAAAAGTTGATTTTTCCTCTTTTTCCTCTTTTCATTTTTCATCATGCTTTAATTCTTTTTACTCAAATCCAAAATGTCTTCAAGAGAAAAGATATTGCATTCAGTTGAATTAAACATACTTCAAATAGTGAGCAGAATATCAGATGTTTTATGATGTATGTTTATAATCACAGCAATCTTTTCTCTCTGTAACTATTAGGTCAATTTGCTTTTTAAATTTAGGACCCTTTGTTATATTTCGGTTGTCATGCCTCCTTACTACCATCTCCAGATGTCTCAATAATTGGAAATAGAGTAGGGATTGCACATCATTCCTACAGGGGACACAGATGAAAGGATCAAGGCTGAAGGGATAACACATGAAAAGAAGCAGAAGGAATTATTATTGCCAAGTCCAACAAGCGTTCAGAGCAGGGTGTCAGAATGGATTGACTTCAATAAAAAAAATTGCCCTAGTAACAACTGAGTTAAATGTATGAGTAAGAACCTCAGGAATTGGACTATTGTTTGATATTTCCACAATCACTTTGCATGTCAGTCAGCATTAGTGACTGTCTGGAAAGCTGACACTCTCTGACATAGTTTGGCTGTTAAGTACTAGCAATGATCAGCCTTGTTTTGAAGGACCATTTGGGGTGTAGGTTACTGTCTTTATCCTTGGCTTGTTAACTACTATGTTCTTCTTCATCTCATACTTGTTACAATCCATTTTAAAGTCTGCTTTGAATATGAATATTTTGTGGTAGTGTCACCTTCCCTAAAAGCTCTTCAGCGTACTTTGTCCTCATGCATAACTTATAGAATGATGCATGGAAGACATCGGTTGTACCGGATGTAGCCTGTGAATATATTTTGTAGGTCTAAAAGCATGTTTGGACTTCTACTGGAACTGATAGAGCCTGAAGTTATTGAAAACTCACTCCTCTATTTTATGTTTCTTAACCCAAGTCAATTCTTATTGAGCTGCACTCCAGGAGCAGGCAAATCCATAGGTGGCATGGAAAATTTTGCTTTTTATTAGTGTGAATTTGTAACCATAGGGTCTCTAGCCTAGTGCAATTGTGTCCTGATAAGTGACAATGCAAAAATACTTCTTTTATAAACTTGTTCCCACTCTGAAGCAGCTATAGATTTGTTTATGATAATGACATTCAAAGGAGATATTTCCTAAAGGCCAAAGACAAAGCTTGAAATAGGACAAGTGATATGTATTTCCCTAGCTCTGGGGTTTCCCTGGGCTTGAATCAGGTTTGCCAAAGTGTCAGCAACTTACTAAGTTGAACCTTGACTGCATATATTTTCAATCCCTTGCTCTCCTCAGCCCTGCAGCAACCTTTCCTTACATCAGAGACCACAGGCGACCTTGGCCTCCCAACCTATTCCGGCTCAAGAGGTGGACCCAGGGTACATGGTTACACTCTATTACCTTCTCTGGCAAAGAGAAAGGATGTAACTGAAGCCCAGGCATCAGATGATGCTACAACCTGTGCTTTAGCCTGGCGGTGGTGAAGAGCTTTAGTCAGAGCAAAAGCAGACCTTTCACTTCAGGCTTCCAGATCAAAGAACTGCCAAACAACAACAACTGCAACTTTTGTTGTTATATCACAATATTTCATGGAACTCACCATGATGGAGCACTTAAGATGCTGTCACGGAACACAGCAGTGTGAGTAAACCCCAAATCAGTGCATTAGCTGTGGAAACAAGAGAGCTTTGCTGTCAAAGATCAGTGCTGTTGAACTTTAAAGAAGCAATCCAGAGCCCAGCCACATAGCAATTTAACTCTGCATTGTAGTACATCTGTCAGCAGTTGATTCCTATAACTGGCAGGAATCAAGAAGAAATAAAAACACTGCCCATCACCAAAATACACCATTCAGCAGACCTTTTTGTGAATCCGGCAGTAAGCACCATTCCCTCCCTCACAGCAGCCTTAATTACATGGGACAAAAAGTGTAGTTGGATAATTCGGCAGACCATAAAATAAAACCATGCGTGTGCCTTCCTGTTCTTGTTTTCATGGCAGGTGGGTCAGTTCAGAGATGCGAAACGTCTTTTCAGAAGTCACTTGTAATCTGTTTTCTTTCTTTTTGTTGACATCATCACTTTCATGCTTTAATTGATACTATTTGAACTATAGGTGGATGTTAATCAGGCAATTATTCAAAACCCAAAGGAATTACACGCCCAAATACCAAACTGTGTCATAGAGGATGTGTCTCTTCTAGGTGGACTTATCACATCACGCACGTTTCACCACTGCATTGAAGATTATATTCTGTCTAACTGATACATGGGGAAAGAAGAGAATTACAAACTGGAGTTTTAGAAAATATGTCCAAGGAAATGTTTTTCTGGAGAAAGGTTTAGGGAAAAAAGCATAAATAATACCTGCTATGATTCAGATTATATAGGCACTCAGACATGCAAGTAGCCAGCTTTGACAGATAAGAACAGAAATCGTAATTTGCTTTATATAGGAACTTTATTTCAAACATAAGTCTGATTTATTATTTAAGAATCAAACATATCGACACGCTGCCTCACATCCTTTCTTTTACAGTAGTGCCGTATTTTTTCTGCTGATATTGCAAGAGTTGCACTGAATTTCTTAGCTCTTCAACAGTTTGAAAAAGAGCTTGCAAAAATACTGAAAGAGACTCATCTGTTTTTCCTCTTTATCTGTCTGTCTCTTCCATTAACACCTTCTAATATTTTTTTCTGGAGCAGGTGGTGGAACTTGAATGTTCTAACCCACCCTGGCTCAACTTAAAGGACTGTAGCGAAATAGGGACCCCTATTGGAAGCCTCATGTCCTAGCGCTGCTTTATATGTTGCATCCATACAGGTCAGAAAAGCTTTTACCTTTTCAAATTGTGCTATCAAGATTCCTGTACTCTTTCAGACATTGTCAGATACCACTCTGTTTTAGCCCACATAGAAGGTAGAATCTCATTAAGGCTGCAACTTTGGGTGTAATTGCAGGAGACAAAATTTCAACAGATTTCAATAGCTTCTTGGTAGTTTTTGTCTTTACCAGTTTTATCTGCTTGTCGAGTACACTGAAAAAAATCAGTATAGATTTTGGCATGACGAAAACATCCTTTATTTTCTCTGAAAGCCCAGACAAAATCTGAGATGGGTGTCCTTGAATTAAAGAGGTATGAGAACTAAGAGGAAGCTTAGTGAGCAAATGGTGTGGAATACTCTTTTCTAGTTTTCTTGGCATTTTGCAATACTTCTCCTCGAGTGGGAGTGGACCTAGTTCCTAGTTCCTCAGGATCACATTATGGACATGCTTTAGCAAACAAAGGAATCCAAAACACTCAGCTTTCAGTATATCATCTCCTTCCCTTCCCTAATAAATCTTTTGCTATTATGAAAGTCACATACCTACATTTGAGATATTAGTCTAGCATTACCTGTTTTCTCACAGCAGGTGAACTCTACTTTCGTCTTGCAATGATGGCAAATGTAGCTTAGAGATTTTAAAATGGAATTAAGAGTGACTGAGTTTTCATTGATATTTATAGTGCAGGTTTGAGAGGTAGCAAAAAGGTAGAAAAAACATAGTGGAAAATAAGTATGCCTTTAATAGATATTTTTTGTAGTACAGGATGTATTTAGTGAATAGCGTATGTGAAGACGTGGCTTTCATTTTTTAAAATGTAACACTTGGGTAATTTGCTACAGTTGTAGGTAGTGTCTGAGACAAATGCTGTCTGGAGCAACACCAAGTGAACTGGCATATTTACAGAGTGGAGTTGTTCTGAGAACACTGCTGCAAGTCGAGCTTTACATATACATATCACAGAAAATCACAATTCAGAACCTTTGATTGTTGTTTAAATACGATGGGAGAGCAAAATGAACAACAACAAAAAAGTGAAAAAGAAAGAGAATGTGATTACCTGAAAGCATTGTTTCTGGCTAATGGCTTGCAATCTCTGAGGAAAGGGGTGCACAGGAGCTTCCTACTCCAAGGGAAGCCAGGCTGGAAGGAAAGGCTGAGCAGAACCCAGGTACTATGTGAGCCTTGTTTTGTAGGTGAGCAAGCAGCTCTGGAGAAAGGATAGGGTTGATGAAGTATCCTGCAGTGAGCACTGCAGGACAATGGGCAGCTGGCCTCTTCAGTGCCTCCCCTGGGGTGGCCCACCCTCTGTGAGAAACTTGGCTGAAACAGCTGAAATGAGGTCAGTCTCTCATTTTTCCACATTCCCTGGTTCTACCTGGGAATTACTTAGTTATTTTAGCTGCAGCTCCAACAGAGAGGGAGGATACTCTCTCATTGCTTGGACATGGGAGGTAAGAAAGGGGATGGACACCTCTTCCCTCCATAACACTCTGGGCACTTTTCTTAACCCCACAAGGCCTGCTTTATTTCACCAACCCATGTGCCACAGACCTATCTGTTAGTGGGGAGTGACAGCTCTCTCTCGATCTGCAATAGCATTCACTGCTGCTCTGATAAGCGGATTGGATTTCAAATGAACTTGAAACACAAGATGACAGTTTGGGAAATGTAAAATTGAAATATGAATGGGTTATATGCTACTGCATGTGTGGGGGAGGAAAACGTGATAACTGAGCAGTTTAAATAGCAGGGTTCCCCTCTGTTTCTTTTCTTCCTAGTGCTTGTGGTAAATTACGGGCTTAGTACTCAGACTCCAGTGCATATTTTACCACCTTGTTTCATAAGTCTGAATACAGCATTTAGTGGGAGGACAGCCTGTAATTACGTTGTAAGTTATCAAACAAACTGCAGATGTATAAATGTAAGGGTAGGCTTAACTACTTTGTTTTGAAAGGGAACTTTAATATTAAACAAATGTGTACTTATTGGAAATGGCAGTGTTGAAAGCCTGCATTGTGAATCTGACTTAATAAACCTAATCTTTCCCTAAAGCTCTGTATATTATGGAGAAGTAATAAGATATCTTGACTAACTAAAATATTTTCCTTCATCTTTGAAAAAGAACCCTGCTCCTAAAAGTAATTAATTGTTTGATTTAAAGCGTCTCATGTACATGACCAGATTTTTAATATTACCTGTTCAGATATGATAGATTGCAATAATGAGGCAAGTACTTGAACAGTGTGTAGTTAGAAGACATAATTTAAATGTTTGTGGGCATTTAGAGAGAGGAAAAGTAATATACATTTGCATCTATTTTAAGAAATCCTTCCTGTAAGAATCAAGTTTTGACAAACAGAGCTTGATATGAACCTCCACCAAAAATTGCATCTGAACCTAGGGAAAATATTTAATACTTCTCAAGAGCTGTGCTTTGTATTTCTTTACTCTCTTCACTGCCTTCTTTCTTCTTTTTTTTTTTTCGTTCACCCAGGACAGAGCAGGAATATCACAAGAAATACACAATTTTTAGAATAAGTCTAATTCATCTTAAAGATTATGTGCCCTGAACTTTATTGTTCAGCCCACTTTTATAGGTACAGTAGGTTTGGATTATTCATTCACACACCAGCTGAGCATGGGTATAATGGGCATTTCTGTAAGCCAATATGAGCTACTCTCAAACCTTTTCAAAGTTTTCCTGCTTTTTACTCCCAAATAAGAGCAAACTGCTGGTATAGGTACTGTACAGGAAATGTGCAATGAGGATAAAGGTTTTGTCCTTTAACACCACAAAGGTGTTGGTTTAAGTGAGCAGACAGACAAAATTGATCTCTTCTGATTGTCTGAATAATGATAATAGAAAGTCCTGGCATTTAAAACTTATTTAGTGTGGAGAAATATGCAGTTTTGTCAGCTGGCACGAACAGGAATCAGCATGAACTATTCTGAGTTGGTGATCTGGCTTTGAAACCCATGCCATTACCGTTCCAGTGGATTTGCTAATAATTGGCTATACATATTTAAGGAGCAAGGAAGCAGAAGGTACTTGTAAAGATAAGTAGTGAAGGAGCAATACGTTGTCCACAGTGCTGAGGAGCAGAAGAAAGGAACGAGAGAGAAAAGGAGTGGAGCAGGGAAATGGGAGCCTTGTAATTCACATGGCTCTCGGTGGGAAGACTGTCTAGAGACGAGAGGTGGTGACAGATGGACAGAGGGAGTCCATTCACTACTTGTACTTGAGGCATTTGCTTTCTGTTGCAGTTTGACCTCTCATCTGAATATGTCAACTCACCTGCTGCGGAACCAGCATCCAGTGCTTGCATGGTCCATAAGGATATGGATATTTTTTGCTGGATCAGGCACTTTGTACATCATCTAATACCTAAGGCATAAAAATTGTCATTACAGCTATCTGCAGTTTTTAGCAAAGGTTAATGCCTTTAAAAGAATTTTCTTTTTTTTTGATTAATCCATCCTACAGCAAATAATGTGACTAAAATTCCTTGATGGAATATTCCCAATGCTGTTAAAGGGCCATAATAAACCATGATAAAGTGCTCTCATATTTTCTTCTTTTTCTATTAAAGACCAGAGATTTACAAAGAACTCAGTTAAGAAGAGCATTAATGAATGACTATATTAATTGTTTACAAAAGCAAAGAGCTGAGAACTTGCTGCAACAGGAAAAACAAGTTATAGGGAGAAGAGTTGCATTGCTTAACACTTTGAAAAGTAGTTTTATAAACTGGCCTTTTCTCAAGAGGCTGAACAACTGCTCTCAGGAGACCAGGTAACTGCTTCATTCATGCTGAATTCAGCAAAACATGTGTTCTAATAGACATACCTGATTGCTTTCATGGTTAGATCAAGTTTCACCTTCAGTGCCTGCAGCTATGTTTTCCAGGTTTTCCAACAACACCAAAAAAATTTCTATGAAGGTCTCAAACCTTCTCCAAAACCTCTGAAAAGTCTCTTTTCCAGTGGGTGAGTATGACAGCTCATAGAACATACCTGAAGGCATGGTATAATGGAAAAGAAAAAGTACCTGGCCCTGTGCTGTGTGAGTGTTAGAAACAAACTGTCAGTGCGAGAGGATGCAGGAATCTCAGCATGTAAGATCTGGTTCTGATGTAATTTGTGAGTTATATGCACGCTATGAGTCTTATAGGTCTTAGTCTGAATTTCAAGGGCTGAAAGTTTCAGGGACAATAACCATTACATTTCTGTAAACAAATTCAGCTAGTGTTGTTTTCAGTATAACAAAAGAACAAAACAGAAAAAGTATTTTAATTTAAAAAACTATGTCATGTTAAATTTGAGCTTAATTATGTTTGTTCAGTTAACTCCTATGTAAATTAATAGCAAAGCTTCAACAGTTATATTCAGGCACTGCATTGAGCCCTGGGGACCTGGTCCTGATCCTATGTGCTCTACTGATCAAAAGTCATAAAAGTCATCTAATCAACAGGCACAGCAAGTGTATATGTCCTTAATCTATTTCAGTTGCAAGATAATGGGATTTGCATTAAAACTCAAAGGAAGGCCTAAGCTAAGTGTCCTTATATCAGATTTGATGTAGTCTTAGGGTGTGCACACTGAGTGTTATGATGATTCAGGTGATAGTTGTTAACTTTATAAAGCTTTTGTGGGTTTTAGATCAGAGGCCTCTGCTTCAGTACGTTTTCGTAATTGACTCAAAGGTAGATATCATGCTTGTCTAGAGTCCCATGTAAGAGTGGGTAGACAAGCCTGCTGCTTGTGAAAATGTGTCACTACTAAAAAGATCTGTTGTGCATTATTATTTGTATTTTCACTGAAAGCAGAGACCTCAGCCCTGGAAACAGAATCACAGAATATGTTGAGTTGGAAGGGACACTCAAGGATCATCGAGTCCATCTCCTGGCCCTGCACAGGACCATCCCCAAGAGTCACACCAAGTGGCTGAGAGCACTGTCTGAATGTTTTTTGAACTCTGTAAGGCTTGCTGCTGTGACCACTTCCTTGGGGAGCCTGTTCCAGAGTCCAGCCACCCTCTGGGTGAAAAACCTTTTTCTAATATCCAACCTAAACCTCCCCTGACACAGCTTCATGCCTTTCCCTCTGGTCCTGTCACCATTCACCACAGAGAAGAGATCAGTTTCTGCCCCTCCTCTTCCCCTCATGACGAAGTTGTAACTGCAATGAGGTCTCTCTTCAATCTCCTCCAGGCTGAACAGACCAAGTGACCTCAGCTATTCCCCTATATGCTTCCCCTCTAGACCCTTCACCATCCTTGTTGCCTTCCTTTGGATGCTCTCTAATAGTTTAATGTCTTATATTGTGGCACCTAAAACTGCCCCCAGCACTCGAGGTGAGGCCGCCCCAGTGCAGAGCAGAGCGGGACAATCCCCTCCCTTGCCCGGCTGGCGATGCTGTCCCTGATGCCCCCCAGGACACGCTTGGCCCTCCTGGCTGCCAGGGCACTGCTGCCTCATATTCAACTTGCCATCAACCAGGACCCCCAGGCCCCTTTCCATAGTGCTGCTTTCTAGCATCTCATTCTCCAGTCTGTCTGTACAGCCAGAGTTGCCCCATCTCAGGTCCAGAATCTGACACTTTCCATTGTTGAGCTTCGTGATGGCTGGTGCTTGTGCCATCCTATAATTTGTCGAGGTCTGCACAGTGTCCCTGCCTTTGTGCTAAGTGTTGTTCATGCTTGTGACACGACACAAATATTATTTCAAGTTACCTTCTGATCAAAACATCTGGTTTAGTATGGATTCTCTTCAATATTTTCAAGACATGGCATAAAATCATATACACTACAAATTTTCATGACAGAGAACATTTTAATACCTTTTCTTTTAGCATAGAAAAAATGAAAATGTTACTTGAAATGGCCTCTTACTTTAGTGGTATCTGCAGAATAGTTTGGAAGAAGTTAAAAGTACTACTGTGTCCTTTGTTTCACTAAGAGCATTCATTTATTGTGCTTTTATGCTTTTATTTATGAAGATATGGTGAAACGAGGAGCAGGACTAGAGAAAGTAGGACTAGAGAAAGCAGGAATTATTTTTTTGCCCAGAGTACAAATTAAGGACCAAAATGTATTGCAAATATGAATTCATCAGTGACAATCTAATTGAATCAGGATGTCTCTGAATGCTTGAGACTGGCGACAGCTGCTCTGTTACCATATATTTCTAGCTGTGTAGATATTGAGACACAAAAGAGGAAATTTACAATCCATGAATCCCTCAATGGAGACAACAAAATTGCATTGATCCTTTTAACTTCTTTCCCAGTAATCATGGAGATATTTCCCACATGGCCAAATTCCAGTACGAAACTTTTAGTGGTGAAAGTCATCCACACATGCCCTCAATCTTTATAGTAATAGTCCAATAACATGCAGATGAAATCACAGCCACCAACAGAGACAAGCTCCACTACTACCGGCATAATGAAGAAGCAAACTTGAACATATCAAATGTGTTCCTCAGAAAAACACATATTCCTTCCTATGAGAAAATGAAAAACAAAGAAGGCTGAATGAATGAGGAGTTTTGGTGAAGTATTTGTACTACAGTATTAAGAGGCAGAATTTATTATCAATCTATGCCACAATAACCGTAAGCAGCATGGAAGTGAGCTGTAATTGTGAAAGTCCAATGCAGTCTGTGCTTTGTAGCACCCACCACCATTGCTGCTCTTGAAGTGGCAGGGAGAGACGATATTGCAGAAATTATAATTGGAGAATCTTCCTCTGTGGGCCAGGACAGTCTAATTCCACTCAGAGGTCTGCAGGGCACAGCAACCAGTGTATTGAAAACTGCTACTGATGCACCAAATAAGCATTTTTTAAAGTCGAAAGTATGTCAGTCACTCTGATGACTCGGCAGCCACCCAACAACCAGTTACTAGAAATGTGTGGATCAGCATTTGAGAGAAGTTTATGAAATGAAGTTTTATTAGCTCTTCAGAGAAATTCATCATGCCACAATACTTTTCTTATTTACTTTCTTGAGAAACTAATATTTTTTTATAAGATACAAGAAGTAATTGAGCCCACAATCTTCCATAGCTGAATGACAGTGGCTTCGAAAATCATGATGTTCCTCAGATACAGTACTGCTCCTGTTGTAACTAGCTGCTAGAAAAAGCTTTCTTGTGAGAGTGTTTCTCCTGCTTGTCAAACACACAATATCATTCCACAGAAACAGACTGTGTAGTTAACAGACCTAATTTTGTATTAATGTAAAATTAATTGAATTGATTGGAAATTTGGTCTTGGTTCTACCTCTCTGAAACCATGGAAAGTTTTGCTATGCTTTTAGTTCCTTCAGGTGCCAGGGATTTTAATACGAATTAATTACACCATTTGTATGTACAAAGTATGAAAGGAGCTTCTAGCAGTTTTATGAAATTCCACTAGAATAAACCTAAAATTCCCCCAAGTTTTTGCAGTTATGCAATACAAATTTGTATATTACAAAGTTCTCCTGTTTCAAAGGAATTCAGGTAAAGGTCTGGTCAAGCAGAGGCAGTAAGTGTTGGATAATTGTCCAAGTTGTTGCTTTCTGCGTACAGTCTACGATACAATCATAGAATCATAGAATGGTTTCAACTGGAAGGAACCATAAAAGTCATCTTGTTACAGCCCCACGACCACGGACTGGGCTGCCACCTCCTAGATCAGGTTGCTCAGAGCCAATCTGGTCTTAGGCTCTTTTTTCTCCAAGACTGCAAGAAGTCCCAAAGTTTGCAAATAGTTCACAATTAGCCAAAACTTGAACTTAGCGAACATATTTTCTATTTATAAAATACTCAATGTAATGCTGTCCCATGCTTATCTTTCCTTCATATCCTAGAAAAATCAATTAAAAATGTTATCTTTACATTCTGGAAAATCCTCTGTAGAAATTGGATATTGGCTGTGAGACTGCTTCATCTGACCTATTAGTCAATTATAATTGACTTGGAAATTGGCATGCTGCACACATTTTTGCCTGTACAACTTCTCATCATGATGACTTACAGAGGAAAATCACAAAAAATAGATGCAGAATTATGTAAAAATTCAAAAAGGAATATATAATTTTGCTTATGTGTGTCTGCATCCATCCAAATGCTTCTGTAAGAAATGAGGCAAAACCAGTTTCAAGTTTTCAAAAATCTAAAAAGGGTGTTGCAAAACCTGGGAGAATCGTGTACCATGTACTATTACTCAGATTGTGTGTGTCTTGAAGTTTGAATTTTCTGTGGGCATAGAAAGGTCACAGTACTTAATGCTTGATCAAAAACTTGATCAAATACTAATTCCCTTGTTTTTGGTTTTGTCCATCAACTTCTACATGATTTGCATGATTTTTACTGACATTTGCTTTTCTGACTCCTTTGGCTTTTTAAAATCCACATTGTACATAATATTTTGAACATTAACATGTGCTGTAGATCTGGTTCTGTAGAGCGCTCTCAAACCAACCAAAGCCCATATGATCCCCAGCACCATTCCTGAAACCATCAGCACCTTGCTGTATTAGGTGCTTGTGGTCTGTCAGGCAAGCTGGGTTTAAAAGAAAAGAAAAGCACCTCATAAAAACACACACGTTTGATCTTTTCAACTATTTTTAGTTTGTGTCAATCTTCTATGGCCCTGGGCAACAGAGGCAAAATGCCAGCCTTGGCAATCTTTTCAGACACTCTAATATGCCAAGTTCTGGCAGCAGCACATTTTTATCAGAATTGTTTTCCAGCCTCAGTAAACTGCTTCAAATGCTGGTGTGCCTGTTATGGATATGATATCCGTGGAGACCACAATGATTGCAATCAAAAAGTAGCGGAGAAAATAGAAAGAGTTAGTGTCAGTTCTGATTCTCACTATCCCTTTCATCATGACAATAAATTAATACAGCTCAGCTTCTGCTCTGGTAAGCCTTTTCCAGAAGAACAAGGTATTAGAATCCTAGTGCTTAACATTCACAGTGAAATATTCTGGTGTTACAAATGTAGTAGAAGTGTAGTATAAAATGCAAGAAAATACGTCTGTACAATGTCATGATAAGAATGTACATGCACAGAGGAGTCAAGAAACTCAAAGTGATGATTCTCACAGGAATTTTAACTTAGTCCTCTTCTACCTTGCAGAGAATTTTCTAACACTTTCTTTGGCAGCTATTTCTAGGTCTACATGCAGTGTGGATGTTGTGTTTGTCCTGGAAATCATAACTTTGAATTGTTTGACATTTTGATGACTGTGAATTTCTTAACCTAATGTCACAAAAATATTATTTTCAATGATGTTTTTTTTCCTTTTTGAGACTGAGTGCCTTCCATCCTTTAAAAACACAGATATGTAAAAAGCGAAAATACTGAATTGGGATGGGTAGTATCATAAAGAAAATGTCACAGTATGGAAGTTTTTCGACAACAAGTTGACCATGTAGTCAGTAGCCTAACAATATCTGTGTTTGCACAATGGTAACACGGTCTCAGAAGTGCTAAACAGACAAGGAAACTGTTTTGATCATCTTATGTGCATTTCAACACTTCCCAGCATGCCAGGATGCATTTTCGAAGTGTTTAATATCCAATGCAATACCCAGAGACTTCTTTTTGACTTTACAGAACTGGATCAGTTCCTGCAGCCTTGACTTTATAGTACCTTAAGCATACTTGTAATCCATTTGCATTGGAGCATTGAGTCAGGATTGTTATAAATACTCTGTTCTACAAAGGCCAATAGATGTTCTAGAATATGCTGTTTTTTATGTGTTACTACATTTGTTTATCTGCTACTTCCAAACTCAGTCAAGTATGAAATCTTCCCTTTTGACTGTATACATACAGCATTTGAAACTTGCCAAATAACTCTTTTCTGGAGTAAGCAGTATGCAAAAAATGACAAGGACATTTTCTTTAAAGCACAAAAGGCAGTTTTTAATGAAAAATAGCCACATTTTACTTTATTCATCATGAAAGGTGATTTTTGTGCAGACTGAGCACAAAAATGAAAAATATCAGTTCAGACGATATTTTTGCTTCTGAAAAACAAAAAAGAAGCTCTCAAAATAGGATTTGGCACAAAATTGCCTCTATGCTTATATTTGCTCTTCAGTTTGCTGTAAAAGTATGACCTTTTCAATACTTTCTCCTTGGGAGGATGCTCTTATCTCGAGTTTCCTTTCCAGAGGAGATTAGTGCATTAATACAAATGCATCCTCTCCCTGAAAGAAGCCAACAGCAGGACCAAACATGATTTCTTTCTTCCCTAAACAGTATGGTACCATGCCATCACCTGGGCTCAGAGAAAAACAAGTCTATTCTTTGCTTTCCAGGACAATAGTCTCAATGAAGAACACAGAAGTTTACTACAGAGCCTATTCCAATACACTGCAAGGCACAATTGTCTAATTTCTCAGGTGAGGGTTGGCCACCAAATTTTTGTGAACTCTTTCTCTAGGGATCAGTAGAGAAGACATAGTGTTCTTTACTCTTAGTTCCAAGTATCAGTTGTTGTTGGACACTCTTGCTTTCGAGGGGACTTCAACATGCAAGATTAATAGGCCGTTCTGTGATATTCTACTTTAATGTGCTGGCTCTCCTACCCTGAAGAAGGACAACTTGATGCTGTGCAATCATGCAAAGTACATCTGTAGCAATAAAATACAGGGGAAACCCATGCATGTTTCTGCCTCTCTACCCTCCACCCTCCACCTCTAACCGCTATCACCTGGTATGGCATCAAAAGGAGACAGTGAAATACTAATGCACTATGATATAACTCTTAAGCTCCGGAAGGGCACATGCAGGTGAGAAAAGTTGTTTTCACACACTGTGTGGAGGGAGGATAGAAAATTGTCTTTGTTAGTCTTTTCTGGTAATCTTCTGTACAGTCTCAGATGTTGCTGACTGGTAGGTGACCTAATTTATGGTAACATAACAGTTGTGACAACACTGTTGAAACTGTTATGTCCATTGTATACTCACTATCTACCCTGGAAAATAAATACTTGAGTAAATCAGTGAAAACAGCTGAAATGTTCCGTGGAAAGGTGTTTTCTCTTGGCTTTGCAGTTAGAACTGGAATCATTTGGCATTTTTCAAATCTGCTTTTAAGATGCAGATATGACTCTTGTAGTCATAATCCTTTGTCAGATATATCAACTTCAAAAATTCTGTTTGACCTTAAAGACAGAATTAGGACTTGATTAATATTCTGTGTATGCTTTTCTTTTCACATTTACAAAATGGGAATATAAGAAAATCTTGAAATAGAGTTTTCACAAGAAAATCTTGCAGCAAATAAAAACAAATCATAAAAGGAATAGATGTTTTGAATGTCAGAATCTTCTCACTTATAAAATGCCTTTGAAGTCAACTAATGGTGAACAGAAATAAAAATAAGTGTCAGTTATTCCAATGTAAAATATAAGAAAGCAAGCTTTATTGAGAAATCCTCTGTAGCACTTCAGACTGGGAATACTGGACAGACTTCCTCTTTGTCCTGATTTAACCAAGCCCCACACAACCACTTGCTTACACCCCTTCCTCTGCAGAGATGGGCAGACTATCGGAATGGTAAAGTGAGACAACTCATGGGTTGAGATAAAGACAGTTTAATATCAAAAGCTCCACACACAAGCAAAACAAAAAAAGGAATTAATTAACCACTTCATCGCTTTCTAGACCGGCAGGTTTTCAGCTGTGTCCAGGAAAGCAGGGCTCCATCATGCATCTTCACTCTCCAACAGTTTACAGTTCAATGACTGTCTGTGGCCGATGATGCTGAATGATACTAGTATGATACATGGACAGTGGCAGGACAAGCCAGGCGGCCTAATCTTCCTGATGAATAATAGGAATTATGACCAATTGAACAAAAATATTACTTCAAAGCTATTAATTTCGTATACAATGAGATTAATATAATGAAAATTCTGAAATTCACATTGTCACTGCTGTTACCCATGCTAAAGAGAAATAGACTAATAACAGTTAGAGACCTTCCTTAAGCAATCAGTCTTTTAAAAGAAAAAAAGCACAATAATTTTATATTTAACCAACAGAACACTCCAAAATTAATTGCTTATATTCCTTTTCATTGGTTGTCTCTCTAGCATATCAAGCTGACTCTCCTTTTGTATTCTGTGTTGATGATAGTACTACAGTTAGGCTGTCCTCCTGCCAACACAGCGCACAGTTAGGAGAAATCTGGAACATGGAAATGTCAGCTGCTGGCTTGGCTATTAAACGTAATTACTCTCTGGTAAGTCCCAACTGTTGCAGAATGGTTTGCAGACTAAAATCAACACCTTCACTGTGTAATACTCCATTTAAACATTAATTAAGGTCCATCTTTATAAAAATTCTCATCTGAGATGATACTGGCAAATGCTATAATGCAAACCTATCAAGTTTCTGGGAAATAAAATTTCTGAAACCTTGGCAATTAATAGGGTCTTTGCTGATGAGTACCTTTGAAGAACAAGCCTACATGTCCATGAAAAAAGAGCTGAACAAATGAGAAACAAGTAAATATTTGGGAAAAGAGAAAGCACAAAATATTCTCTAGTTTACTTTATTATTCTACCTTTTAATTACTAGGATAATTAAAGGAAGAGAAAGATTTTCATGTTCTTTTGCAAGGAGAAGGCAGGTTTGGTTTGGAAGATGTTAATTTTTTGCATAAATGAGCAAATCCCAACACTGGTGAGCTAAAAGCTTTCTTTACGCTGGCTTGGTGATGTTCAAGTGGAGGTGTGCAGACATTCACTGATTTTATGTATTGTGTTTCACTTCTTCCCTGACTTACTACCAGCAATCTTTTCCATAGTCAGGACTAGGGAATTTGCCGTCTTCAATGAAACATGCAAAGATCTGATTGTTTACCACACCTGTGATACTCATTTTCCTTCAAGCCCTGCAGTATTACGTGGAAAATCAGTCAGTAGCTGTGTGGAAAGGCTGAAAGGCTTATGGTGAGCCGAGGTATATATCTTCCTGTTGCAGAGCTGATACATTTTCCCCTGGCAGAAAGTGCAATAGTCTCTATCTTACAGAAGGCTTTTGATTGCTCTGAGTGTTGTTACTGCAGGCTATCTAAGTTTTTCTCTGAGGTAGCACTGACTGTTGAAATATCATCAAACATTTACATGCAATCCATTAGCATCTTTTGCCAGAACCATCCACAAATAAAATATTGCTAATATTCAAGAGCCTGCAAGAGAACTGAACTGCATTTTTCTGGGCCCTAATGCCTGGGAAGAAGAGCCATTCTTCTGATGGAGGAACACATATTTGACCTCTTTCTGAAGTTGTGAGACCCTTTTGGGCTCCCCAGCACCTGTGTGATCTGGGCAATCTGGCAGCAGCTCAGCTCCTGGAGATTGGGGAATGGCAATCAATTCTAATTATTGGCTGATGCTGTAAATATGCACTTGGTCCTGGAGGATCTCAGCTTATGCCAGAAATTACAAGTGTTTAGTAGTCCCCTGGCTAGTGTAGACACTTGGCGCTACTAATTAGCAGTAGCTTTTCGCTTCCCTGCTCTGTGGAGAACGGAACCGCTGCTAAATATCAGTCCTCCTAAATATTGGTTGTCCTATGTTCAGATTATGCTAGCCCATGGCCAGCATGAAGAAAAGGGTGGTACTTCCCTTCCCCCCATCCTTGCCTGTTTGTTGTGCTGGCACTCTGTGATTGTGTGATGGCTTACACTAAAACTAACCCTCCAGAAATCAGATATCAGTAAACTGATGTTACCCATTTCATGGCTCTATTTAGTCTTAGAGCTGATGAAAAGGAGGAAATTGCAATCTGAGGCCATGGGAAAGAGGATCCTTCTTTTTGACAGCAGGGGAACCTTGGATTGGCTTAAACCATCATGAAATGAGCCCTTCAGACATTTTGATCCCTAATGAATAATTTCTAAGCTCTCAAGGGAAAAACGACTCGCAGTTCTAGAGCACAGTTGGGGAAGAGAAAGGAACAAATGTGATGTGACGAAAACAAACAATGCAAGAGTAGTTCAGCAGGCATGGGTGGTTTAATGTCTCCTTAAGAATCACCTGTAGACTTAGTGTGAATCTGAGACTACTTTCACTTCTGCAAACTAACTCCCAGCAACCTTTTAAATCAAGCTGGTGAATCAGCTACATGTGTTCCTCACTCCTGCCAGCCACTTGAAGGTGGTGTCACGTCTCCTGTGCTTGAATACATTCCTCTTCAACGAAATAGTGATTTGTATTAAGTAATTATGACAGGATTTGTTGCTGGTATGAAGTAACCTACACTCTATTTGCATCAAGACTTCATGCTTACAGCAGTTTGGCAGAGCAAAACGGACTATTCCAACAGCAGGCAATTTTTTTTCTAGTGGAATATTTCTATAAACATGAAATTTTGGTTTGATGCTTTTTCAGTCATTACTGGAAAGAGTTAAAGTGTCTTATCTCTTGCATTTGTCTGCAATGTCTGACTTTCTATAGAACATCTGTCATTTGGTTAGTCTTTATTACCATTCATGTTGAAGCAATGATGAATTGCTGTTTCAATGTCTTCATCAGATTGCACAGATATGTTCTTTGAGTGTCTACCCATTTATCCTCAAAGGACGATCTGGATGGTTTAATTGATTGAATACAGCACAATGGCATGTGTCAATCTACTAGTCAGCCGTTTCTTAATATCTCACTCCTTTTAATTTGGCTTTAGAGAATGCTACATAATGAATGAGTAATAACTACCGTATCTCCTGATCATATAGATGTATTGATGGAATCACTGTGTCGATTAGGGACTTTGGATCCCTCACAGAGTTAAGAAAGCAACACGCTTCTCTTTTTAAAATATTTAAAATATTTTTTTTTGCATTTACCAAAAAATTCAGGATAATTTTTGCGACTATTGCTGCAGGCATGCCTGTTTTTTAGTGAATTTCACTGGATTTATGCTAATACACTTTTCAGATTTTTTTGTGTGACATAGTCCTACTATATGGCATATTTGTTGGATGCAACTTCTTTTACAGGCTTTTGCCTAACCTTTAACACATGGGGATCACAGTAATTCCTTTTGATAGAAGCTTAGTTTCAGTTTCAAGAAGTAGTAGTTAAGTCATAATTTAATCTTTTTTCTGTTTTAAAAATTGGTTTTGGTATGAAATAAGAAACTTATATTTCATCAGAATGAGGGGCTGGATGTCAATCAGGCTCAGTTAACAGGAGCTATTTTGTGGTCTTCAGAAATTCTGTATCTGTAAGAGGGGATTAGTCTTATGGCTAGTGGCCAGCAGAGAGTTGAGACTAACACTAAGCTGAATTTTGTATATATGTTTATGCAGTACTCCTGAAAACATGAAATACGTGTCTCTTCAGCACAGCAGTATAGCCTTTTTTTTTCATATATTCCCCAGACAGACTTCCCTCTAGTTGGCTTCTGTTATTTCCTTTGTAGCTTCTATCACATTTCCCCTTCACCTAGCATGCTCTCCGTACTTAGGGCTGTGGATGATATAGCTTAGTGTCCTTCCACATGATACAAAGGCTTTTGTCTCCAGGTTATTCCCAGATGGTTGGGGATATAGGGAACTGTAAATCAGCTTCATAGTCTAATGAAACTATTAGACTTTTTGTCTACTCCAACACTTTGCGTTTTGACTGTAGAGATAGCTAAATAGTCTGGATTTATAATTTTCTCTAATTTGGTCCAATTTTGTGTCCTTAAAAATCACAGCAGATTCCCCATTGCACATTTACAGGGACATTTCTCCAATCTTTGGACTCCCATGCTCTAGTGGAGATTTCAGTGAAGGTTCTCAATACAGCTGTGCTTCTATCACTGAAGATGGCCTGTAGCATCATTTTTCTTGGCAGCATTTTGAATAGTCCATGGTTTTGCATTTGAATATTTAGAATCTGTGTGCAGGTTTATAGAATTTACTTTTACACCATGGTACAAAAGCAACTACAAGAAACATAAGCAAGACAACCTTGGCAAATATTACACTAAAATATTCTTATTTTAACAGAGTGACCTCTAATTCTTCATCCTCAATTTTGAATCAAGAAGTAACTGTGGCTGGAATTTTTAATCTGCGAATAATTGCAGCTACATTTTACAACACTTAGCCTGATTACAGTTCCCACAGAGCTATGGTGAAATGTGACTTGCATGTAGCTCTGCTTCTATTACAGGGTCTGAGTTTATCCTGCATTTTTTTCTGATCCAGCTGATTCTGAAGTCTTATACTGCTCAGGCATATTTTGATGAAATGGTATGTCTTAAAAATATACCAATTTACTCAAGCCAAAATTTTTCACAGTAATGTAAGCATTTCAGTAAGCCTAATTGAAAAGATTTCTATCCTCTAAGGGTTGAACTTCTGATTAAAAGCAGTGAGATATGTGGAGAGAGAGCTGAAACCCAAGAGAGCTGCTATCTCTTAGTGCATTAATGTGGGAGAGTATGAAAAGGAACCGAAAAAGAGTCTTCACCATATTGGTGGCTGATCACTTTACTCCGCAATATATCAACTCTTCTGGATGTTCTGTGCTCACTTATTTTTTTTAATAACTTCTCCAACAGAGGAATCACCTTCCATATTTTGGAAATTCATGTGTTCCAAAGATGGTGGGGCCGAAATAAGCGAATTACTCATCTTCTTCAATTTTAATCTATTTTAAAAATGAAAAATTTAGATAATGATATTGGGGGAAATAGTAGTGAAATGTACAGATATATTGGCAAGCTGAGAAGGAACTGGGAGGAAAATCAAAAGAAAATTCTGGCCATGGTTCCACATGTTTTAATGCGTCTTTCCTCTGTTGCTCAGTTTATGTAATTTAAGAATTTGAGGTTATAAAGATGACATGAGGGTCATCTGAAGTCTTGAATTAAGCAAACTTAATTCGATTTAGGGAAGCTGATTTTGGTTGCTCTAAATCTTTTTGCTTTATGCTGCAAAATCAGCATTTTCCAAAAACAGGGACAGCAGTTACAGTTCATCATAGCACTAATAGTAAGCCTTGGTTTGTGTCTGGAAGACAAATAGAAAGTGTTTAAAGGCGAGACTGGTTGCCAAAGTACCATGCTAGTAGGTTCTTGATAAAGCTATGAATTCAAAGGTACCACAGTTTTATTCTAATACCAACAAGTCCGATTAGTTGAGTATGGAACAGGAGGTGGTTTGTCAGGAAATAGTAGCTGAATTTTCTGTCCTGCAGTCTGCCTGGAGATTGTACAGTTCTGTTTGTTTTTCTCAGTACTTTTTGCTGTTGCAGGCGGTACTTTTTTGCTCTATATGTACATGGCTCACATGAATTTTTGGAAATGAAGATAGCTTTGGCTATTAAAAAATTGATAAGAACCTCCTTCACACTTGATTGTGCTCAGTCATCAGTCATATTCATTATTGAGACACCCTTACTTCCTTGTCTTCTTTGGCTGAAAGCAATAGATTGAGCTATTATCCTCCATTCGTGTTGTTTCCATGGGTTGGAGAATGAAACCAAAGTGTCAAAATTTTTCCAAAATAATAACCTCTGAACAAGAATGTAATGGAGACAGTGCATGCCAGGCATAAAAACATAAAGGATACGATCAGTATGAATGTTCCCTAAGAACTTTACATCTTCATGTAATAATCATTATTTCTTAATTTACATTCCTAGTCAACACAATGAATCCTCACAGGGTTTTTGGTGTTGCTGTATCTACTGGAGTTCTTTTGCACTGACTGGATTTCCTGTTGAAATTATTCAGTGCATTGCTTTATTCTGACCTTTTTTATCAGCTAATGGTGACATACTGTCTTTGAAATAGTCACAAAATCTAGCATTTGCCAGCAAGTAGCAATGTGAATTTTACAAGTCATCTTAGTCATCTGTGATGTAGCAAGTGGGAATGCAACCATGAGGATTTTGCTTAGAATGATCTCTTGCAGGTGCAGTGGGAATGTATATATTGCTAATGATGATGCAGTCTTGTGACTGATGAACTCTCAAAACTCAGGGAATTTCTGATGTCAAAATGCTTATATCCATTTTTATCTTTGAAGGTCTTGAGTCTCCAAAAAACAAGAGAAAGTTTTGTGGTCTAAAGCCTGGCCAGTCATTTCTGGCATTCAGCTGCTAGGACACTTCCCATGTTTTGTTGCATATGAGAACAAACTGTGATATTTCATAGCTCTATGAAAACATTAATTGTTCTCTAGGGTATTATGCTAGTATCTTATATTCCCTTGCACCTAAGACTATACAGGTACTGACTGCAAAGCAAAAAATCTGTTGGGATCAGGGTTTGACAGTACCAGCTCTTAACATATGCTTAACACAGTTCTATTAGCTTTTTAAGCATGCATATCTTGCAATGGGGAATCTCAGCTGCAGTCCCTGCCTCACACCACCATGGTGTTTGGGTGTCAGTGCTTGAACTACCTTTTTTCTATCTGACCTTTTTTATTGGTGATTCCTGGCTCTGTTAGCACTGTTTTGTGGAATCCTGTGTCATATGTGTAAACAAAAGAGCTCTACAAACGTATAAAAATGTAGTATGGTGACACTGCTGATGTGTCGATTTTGGCATAACAGCGTGCCAGTTGGGGGAAGCCAGAGGCTAATATTCAACAGATGGCAAAGTCCTAAACCCTGTAATAATGGCTGCAGTTATTTTCATTACTGTCATTTGATGATGCATACAATAGTGGGGAAAGACTTGAGCAGGGTAATCACAGGAAATATACTCCAAAGGACCAGATGCACTTCAAACTCTTAAAATGGTGACGGATGTTCAGGCTGAATGCCACTGCTGTCCATATTCCAGGTATATTTATTGCTGAGGACTGGAAGACACATTGCTGTCATACACAAGGCTAGCATTTTCCTTTCTGTAGTAATCAGGAAAAAAACGTAAAAATTGGCATTTGTTGTATGAAGGGAAATTATTCTATGTTGCTGATATGTCTGTATATTAATATCACATAATTAGTGATACATTATTTTTCAAATTTTTCAACATGAAGATCAAAGCATGAAAAACCAGAAAAGGTTTGCTGTGGAAGCCTAAAGAATTTAAAAAAACCAAACAAACCACAAGCTTGTCTGACTAGTCCTGATAGAAATCATACCAATTTATGCGAATAAAAGCATGAGATGATCATATCTTTTTATTATTTATTTTTTATTTATTATTATTTTTATTTTATTTATTTATTATTTATTTGCATATAGTTTTACAAGGTTAAAGGTAATTTTCTTCCTCCAGCTTAAGAAACCTGTGAACTATTTCTTATTATCCAGTGCATAGGGTACTTCCATATAATAATATGAAGGTTTTTAAAATTTAGGATTTTATGATTTTGTTTTCTCAAATTTGAAGGATAAAATTATGATAATCTATATTCTGGCAAAAAAAGACATTGGCTTTCAGAAAATTAATTAGATCATATTTGAATATTCATGTAACTACTTTGCATTTGGGAAAAAATAGTTCTTTTGGTTGCCTGGAGATTTAGGAGTGACCTACTCTGACCTAATTTTAAAAGAGTCCAGCAAAGCAGGTCTTTTTTGGAGCTATTTATTACAGCATATGTAGTCATGATACATTCACAGGCTTTGACTCAGTTTGTATTAACAGGGGCATGCAGTGATTCCTTCATGTTTATTTTATTTTTCTAAAAAAAGAAAAAGAAAGTAAAATCATGTTTCTTTATTTAGCAATTCTGTACAAGCCTTCAAACACTACAACAAAGCCACAATATTTCACACCTACCATCAGTGATCTAATACTTAATATTAAGACAGCTCCTACTGTGACATGTTTCTTCCCTCTGCCAGGCTAACAACATAATAGGGATCAGGAAAACTGTTCTGAACGTGGCATTGCTAAAATCTCTGAAAAAAAATTCTAGGTTAAGCCTTCTTTCTGACCCTACCTTCTGTAATTGGTGCAAAGCAGATTGAGAGAACCTGGAGCAAAAAAATCTCATTAAATCAGTCTGCTGCTTTGTCAGCTGATGTTGAGCTACTTATTTGAGGTCCTTGGTGCAAATCCTGATGTATTCATGGCTTCCATAAAATGGAGCATTGAAAAAGCCATAAACAAGGGGGGAAAATCCATAAATCAACCTGACTGGGAAATTGAAATTATAACAAGACTTTTACAAATGTCCCAATAAAACAAGAGAGGTTGGTGTTTTGGCTTTTTATTTCCCTGTGTTCTTTCGTTTTTTGGTTTTTGTTTTTTTTTAAACTCTGCATCCTTGAAAGGCATATGGGGAACATGGGTCTGGAAAGGATTTCCTTATTTTTGCAAGCAGGCTGTGTATGTGTACTTGACCTGCAATATCTAGGCAATTTATCTCTTTAGGAAATCACTCACGGTGTTTTCAGCGCATCTTAGATCAGGTCGCTTTAATTTTAAGCCTCCTGCAGAACTAAGCTGGACATCATCTGAGACCAGCCTTTCAAACTGATTTGCAGCCAATCAGGAAAGATGATATCATAGCCAAAGGTATAGGATTGGGACTCAGGGGTTTAAGCTTTTTTTTTTTCTGTGATGTTTCTTGTACACTCAGAAAAGTAATTTTGCTCTAGATTATAATTTTAAGTACCTGCATCAATCCAGGATGAGATGCTGCGCATTGGAAGCACACTCCGGCTTCTCACAATCCCTGCCCAGCACCCTGTCTGCTTCAGGGGTGGAGAGAGAAATATTTTGCTGATGGGAAAATTTGCATACATGTTGCAGCACAAAGGTACAAAGACCCAGCTAGACCAGGTCTGAAGGGGTTTTAGTGAGTGGGCTTTTTGAGCTTTCTTGAAGCATTTCACTCAAGGTTATGAGGAAGGTTCTTTCTTCCCTTAAAATACTGTGGAAATCTACATTCCAAGTTTTAATCTTAATAATATGGATGCAATTCTGGCACCTTTACTCAGTCTGGGTGGTCCCAATGATGATGCTCTGTGATCCTGCGCTCAGTGGCAATAAAAAATTGTAAGTCTGTACCAAAAACAAGTTCGAGCTGAGTAGTGTCTGCCTCTGTCCTCTAGCTCTGCAATAGCAAAAATGATGCTCCTGTAATTTTAAAATATTCTGAGGACAAACAAATGATTGCAAACTGCTTGACTACTAGGGGACTGTGGTCTGTGTTAAATAAAGAGCCAGCCTGCCAACCAACCTGACAGAGCACAATGACAAAAACACCAGCCAGCCATTCAAACAAGCACTACTCCCAGCTTATTGGAATAGGTCTGAACCTCAAAAGTGTTGTGGGCAAAGGTCATGTACAAATTCATCTGAAATATATTTTTCCTGGACTTAATGAGTACCTTTGAGCATTGCAGTCAAGAACGCATTCCATCTGGTGACAGCTTTTTTACAGATGAGAGAAAAGGACATTTTAAGCAAACTTCTTGCTCAAATGGTAGGGATTATTTGTGTGGGTTTTTTGTTTGTTTGTTTTTTTTTTTGTTTTTTGTTTGTCTTTTGTTTTTGTTTTGTGTGTTTATTTCACACTGTTCTAGTCTTGCCTGACTTTAGAAACACACTTTCATACTGTACGGGTCCAAAATAAATTAAAAATGGTCATTAGGTCACTAAGAATCTGTCTGCTGGTATCAGTTGTTCTTGTAAAACTGAATGGTTTTGTGCAACTTGGAAAGATTAATAAGAATTCTAGATCTATACAAACTTTAATATTACTATTGTTATGGAAAACTTGCTGACCCTCGGTTCTAATTTTTGACAGGATTGCAGATTTACTTACTGTAACAGCAGGTACAAAACTAAAAGCACAAGTAATTGTCATGCTGATACTGGAAGCCAATGGCTGAAAGTGAAAATATGTCTCTGTGTTTTTAATTTGTAGTTTTGAATAGGATAAAATCAGATTTATCTTCAGAATGAGTGCGTGGGAACTATGCTAAACTCATCCAGAGGAATCAGCTTAGAATCTCAGAGGTGATTAAAAGGTCAGAGTCCTGGTTTGATGCTTGCAGGCTCACCACAATCAACAGGAGTTCAGGAGATTGGAGCACTGTTTTGGAACTGGTTAATTTGATGCAATTTGATTCTGAGCTTATTTCAGAAACTTATCAGCAGAAAGCAAACTAACACTGAGGCAGTGCATAAGAACATCATCTCCCTAAGGCAAGATTAAAGTGCAGAAGTCTGGGCTGTCAGATATCTTATGAAGCCAAAGAAGGTCTTGCATGAGCAGTATTGTGGCCCTGCTATCTTGTGGTGATGTTGCTTGAACTTGTTTATCAAGAAAAAATCATGTACCATCCTTCCAGTGCCCATAGCTCTGGAAAATGAAATACCTCCACTTCCTTGTCTCTCCAGTTTCCATGTCCATTGTCTTTCTTTTTCCAGTTTCTTTTTTCCTTCCTTTAATCTTCCTCATGTCTGCATCAGTGGTGAGAAAAAGTTGTGACTGAAGCAGATTCTTCTTCCAGTGGTTGGATGAGGTTTAAATACATTTTTGGGGGTTTGTCTCCCCACGGACTTGGGAAGTGAATGAGGTGCCTAGGTCTGTGTGTATGCCTCTGGAGGTGTCATGAGTTGATTCGATGGACCTACTGATTCTGTCTTTAGTTTTAGAAGTACCCAGGGATTTTGAATGAGGCTGAGGCCATCCTGTACAGGGAGCTGTGTACATAAATAGTAAAAGGCAGTACCGGCCACGCAAAGCTTGAAGCTTAAAGAGTACAGGGCCAAAAGGTAAAAGTCAGTCACACAATGAAATGAGGAAGGTTATACAGCTCAGAGTAGCCAAATTTGAATTAACCGCCTAATCCTTGAAATTCAGTCCACTGCTAGACTGTGCTTTGAACACTAGAAATATTCTTGTATGGGACCATCAGTTGCTTGATAGTCCAGGGACTGAAACGATCAGTGGAACCACATATCTTGTCACCTGACCTGTGGTTATTGCCCATGACTCACGGTCACCACAGTATATCTCATGTAATGTGGGTTTTTTAGTCCTCTGTCACTAGATTAGTATCCAGTTTTGTTTCCTGAGACTAATGGTACCTCTGGCATAGGGTAAATGAAGAACTACTCCATTTGTCTTACCAATATCTTTCTCTTTTTAGCATCCTCTCTAAATTGAGCTGGTTTACCATCTGGGACCATAATAGAATTCTTTTTAAAGGTAGATAAAATTCTAAAATTCCAACTAGAAATGCCATTAGCCTTTGTTATATTAAGGTTTTTTCCATAAACCCTTATCCTGAAAAAAATTTATGAAAATGAGCCAGAATTTTCATTACAGTTACAGCAGGAAAACCAGCAGCTTAATGTCAGAAGAGTATCTAGCTCAAATTGTTACATATAGATAGAATGTGATTTTAAATCTCCACAAAATTAATTAGTAATGAAAGAATTTATTCACAGCATTTCTTTTTCAGTTACATCACATGACATTACATTTGTTGAGCTGAAACTTAAGATGGGTTTCTGTGTTTTTATTTTGATGCATTCCATATTTGACATAAGTAAATATAAAACTTTTTTCCTTTTTCTACTAGAAAGGAGAATTTCTACTTTTTAGCCATTTCCCTGTGGTGAGTACTGCAGAAATTCATGGGAATATTTCCAGGAATAACTAGAGCAAGTCCTTTCTAAATAGCTGAAGTAAACAATCTCTAGGTAGGCAAACCTCCCTTGCAGGATGTCAAACCTCAAATTTCTGTCACTTTCTTGAGAGTGGACTGTGAGGTCTCATTTAATTATGAAAAGAATTTTCTGAATACCTGAATTTAAGTTCTTAGATGGATCTAGTTGAAAGAAATGTCTACTCCTGAAAATGTGCCTACCACAGGTGTAGTTAAGCTTTATGGTCTACTGCTATTAAATAGTCTGGGTAGAAATGAATTACTTAGAATTACTATAGTGTAATCACAAATCTAATAAATAGAAAAATGCTACTGTTAATATATAATTAGCAAATTTGATGGTTATGCAGTCATATCCCACATAGTTCAGTTCTTCAATTAATTACTTATGAGTGGAATGTAAATTCTGTATGTACAAAATGTCTTTAGAAACTATCTCTTAGCATCTTTACATTGTGCAGAATCTGAACCTGCTTGATACTGGTTTAGTTCACACTATCTAGAGAGTTTAGAGTTGTCTCGCAGGGAAACAAACAATTTGCATAAAGCGATACAAAAGAAATAAGAACAAATTATTTATCTGAATACACAGATTTTAAATCCATTGTTCAAAAAGCTCTTTTATCATCAGCAGAGTGATGGATTACTTCTTTAAGGGAAAGTGGCAGTAATTAGTTCTAATACCTGAGAGAACTCAATAAATATTTGCTAAATTAAGATTATTTATTATTTGTATTCTAGGAGCATCTAGATAGTTCCTGTGAGATCAGACTCCCATTGTTCAAGGAACTGTATAAGAACAGCTGCTATCCTAAACAACATACAGTTCAAAATAGATGGCAGGGAAGACAGGAAGAGAAACAGAATCACAAAGAAACAAAATTAATTGCCTGAGGGCACACAGTTAGCAGCAGAGTTAGGTCTATGATCAGGTAGGTCTCTTCAAAGCCACCCTGGAGCTTTACCTGGAGCAAGTACCTTCTCTTCTTATCCTGTCCCTTTTGACTTCCAACCCACCTCTCGGTACAACCAACCTCTGACACCCACCATCAAGTCCTTACACAGCTCCTCTGAGTAAGATGTGTCAGCAATCTTCATTTCCTTTGAGCTGGTCACTCTCTTCACACTCACAGATCACCTGTTACATAGGACAGCCAGTTTGCTTTAGATTTCTTGATATTTCTCACTTATTTGATCACTCTTTATACCTTCCCTCTTCTACTAAATTTGCCATTGTATCTCGCTGTCACCCTGTTTTTCTGTAGACTGTTATCATTGCCCATTTACTCAGCTGTTCTTCCCCATGTATAAGTGCATGGGGAAAAGTGAGTCAGGTAAGTTTGGTATTTGTTGATGTTTTCAAGAAAATACCCTGTAGATAATCCATTAGAAGAATCAGCTATATTGTCTGGTTTGTTTTTGTTTGTTTGTTTGTTTTTGTTGTTGTTATTGCTGATCTTCTTTAGTTTCTGCTCAGAAAAGGACATGGAATAGCCAACAAGTTAATATACCTAAGAAGGAGATAAATCCATGCGGACACCCATGTATTGGATAATGCACTCAGTGATTTGTTTCTTATGTATGTTCCAAACTCAAAAGGAATTTTACAAATTATTGCTACTGGCATCTGACTAATTAAGTGGTTTAGTGGGTGCAGAAAGCCTGCATGGGGAACTCAAGCGAGTCTACCAAGGTGAGAGAAATGCTCTGCAGGGAGTTCCTTCTTCTTAAGCCAGTGTCACTTAGCAGTAAGACATGGTGAAGGGAGAAGAATTCTGTGGACAAGGGCTCTGCCATAACATGAATCTTCTGCAGTTCCTCCATCATTTCCTCTTAGTTTATATATTGATGTGAAATTTCAGTCTATCTTTACTTCAGTTATTGCAACGACAATAGGCCTTTCCTTTCATGTAGCCTGCAATTTTAAAGTCTGAGACCCTTCAGATCAGGTACCACCTTTGTTTAGGTCATCCAAGATCCAAAGCAGCCTGTGCTAGTGGGGAATTCTTTCTGGGGGCTGCCATTGACCAAGATCTTCTCTAATTTAGACAGCAATTCAAACCCTCTCCTTGTTTCAGAAAAGAACATTTTTTCATCTTACCTTTGAGAATAGGTCTGTAGGGGTTACTTAAAACTGTGCACCAATTGAGTTATGCAGAAGATACCTTCAAGCTATCCTTTTCTGTGCTGCTTCTTCAGGGTTAGTTAAAAATCTAAGTGATGACAGCATTAACCCCAAGGTTAGAGTCTTTTGTTTATATTACAGCTGTGCACTGTCTCTGTGCAAACACAAACATTCCTAGAGGATGTGGTAAAACCCTACATCTGGCCTCTTGGGCAGTATGGCTAGCATGAACTTCTGAGGTTTACTTCAGGTTCAAAACACTGCTGTGGTTTACCTTTAGCTGTAATATGTTCCACGCTGGAGTGTGATCTAGATACCATCTAGAGAAAAGCTTTTGTCAGTTCATAACATAGACAGATCATTGGTAGATATATATATTCAGACCTTTGCTAGCAGGTCAGTGTACTCTACCTCGTGTGTGGTTTTTTTTGTTTGTTTGTTTTGGGGTTTTTTGCTTGTTTGTTTGTTTTTGTTTTTTCTTCTTAAGTGGTTTCTACCACATAAACTGTGTAGTTGCAAGCTGAAAGTTGAAGTGTATGCTGCTGTCTGGTCCACAAAATGATAGAAATCTATCTACAATTGATTTACAATTGAGGCAGAATCCAGGAGACTAGAAAATGACCGGATCAGCCGATCGTGGGGAATAAATGGAGACTGTTTTATTGGTAGTCACCCTGAGATAGATTCCTCTTCATGAAATTTGGTTTTATACCGCTATTTTTATTGCCTTAGGTTATCGGATATCTCGGATAACTTAGTGTATCTAAAATTGCACTAGATGGCTATGTTTAAACACATAATGTACATTTGATGCTTTTGCAATGTTTCAGGTACATTTGACAATCTTCAGTAAGCTCTGTACTCCTGGTTACATAGTTCCCAAGTGAACATGCCTCTGTATGGCAAACTTATCTCAGAAAAACAACCAGACATACAAGATATCCCATATCTTTTCCTAAGTGATCATTTCCTTCCATGAAGTCTTGAACAAATGTCTTAGAACTAAAAGCACATAGGCTTTCATGTGCTTAGCAATACAGTTAAGTACTGTGGGATTATCAGATGTGGAGGTGCCTATTTTCTTCCTTTCTGAATACGTGTCTTTGTCGTTCCTTAGTGAACAGATACTTTTGAAAAGTTCAGGGGCGATAGAATCTGCTTCTTTAGATGTCTCAATAGCCTCACAGACTTGTCCCTTCATTCCCAGCGATAAATGCACAAAAGTTTTTGGGTTCTTTACAGTGTGCAGAGGGACAGCCACATTAGAAGAGTAGAGTTTAGTTGCAATCAGTACTAGACAATTCTCTGTATAACTTCATCACACATGTGATATGCAAGAAATTTAACCTCATATCAGGACCTCTATTCACGTTTAGAAGTAGAAAAGAGTTGTGCCACTGCATAGCAGTTTGCCTTTGGAGCCTTTCCAAAGCAGGTGAGCCTGTCCCCATTCCTCAGTCTCCATAAAATGCAGAGCCTGTTACATGTAGCAACCAAACCTACTACATGTAGTAGTGATATTATTTCCCCTTGGACGTATTTGTTTGACATTAGGTGCAATACTACTTACCAAATGGTACTGTTTGTTCATGATACTTATTTCATTTGGTTTGCATATGCATAGGTACATAGTGTACATAGCATGTACACTGCTAGGCAAGTATATTGAGATTTCTTCTTCTCTCTCTCTGGGGAGGTCACAGCTTTAGGTGGTCTGATCTTATGATGAGGAGATATGAGTAAAGAATAGGTATAAATAAAGAATACAGAAGACAACTAAGAGACAAGTAGAAACTTACTGTGAAGCATATTGGAGGATCTTAAAAATCAGACTGTGGCAGACAAGTGGTTACTCTTCACAGTTCAAGTAGAATTGTCGCTAGGCACAATTAGAGGTACTACTAAAGCACAAATCTTTGTCAATATAGTGAAATTACAAAGTTACAGCACCAAAACAAATGAAGGTGCTGTCATAGAAGTACATGTAAACATTCTATGTATATTATAGTATCACTATGGGATTATTTTTTTTTTAATGCAAGTAGTCACTACCAGGTGCTGTGAAAACTAGGTAATATTTCCTAAAATTCGGATTAGACTAATAGTGCAGTGATGGTGTTATTAATATAGGTGATCTAACAGTACATCTGCATAATTTATATTGTGTTTGTTTACCAATTTGCATCACACCTTTGAATTTTTAAGATTTGGGTGGAGGGAAAATTTTAGTCTCTAAATTAAAACAAAACAAATGTTTGGATGAACATAGAAATTTTTTTTAAAGCTTTGAACTTCTTCTGTCTTAGCATCATTACTATATGCTAGTTGTTTGAATAAATACCCCATAAATCACACTTTTGTTCAGAAATAGCTCATTTAAATAGAAAATCCTGTTGCCGCTGAGTTGATTCTTGCAAGAAATACATTTAGTCTTTGTACAAAAATGACACTCGTCATTTGCAGGTATAGTCTATTTTTGTCTATATAATATAATTTATGTTTTTAGATGTGAATTTAAAACAAAATTTATAAAAGTATATAATTTTAAAGGAAGAGATTTAAATGAATAATTTCTGATTTGAATATTGAAAGATTAGAAAAATCTTATTGGCTCACAGTTGGGTTGTGATTTTATTTCTTCATTTTAGCCCAATAAAGACTATTTGTTGAATTTTATGGCATTCTGTAAGTTGATCTATACATCCAATATTTGTTTTTAGAAAGAACTAGAAAAAGGTGAATTTTATTCTGTTATTTCAAAAGCTGTAATATTCAGTTGTAATTTTCATAAGACAGTAGCCAGACATTAAAGTAGACAGAAGTAGGAAATAAATAAAATAACTGTCATGGAGATCTTTCAGTTTTAACACTGTATTTAGGATACATTTTTAAAGATCATTATATAGCTCTAGATAAATGACACTAACTTCAGCTAATTTTTCTTGATTAAGAAGCTATTAATGATCTGTGAAAAGAGAGCAGGGGCAAACTTTGCCTCTTGAAGAGAATTGCATAATGATGAAATGCTACATGATAGCCCTGAATTCTGCATGTGATTATTTTCCAAGTTCAATGACCTATTTATCCTTCTTTTGGCTCAGAGATGCCAATATGCAGCTTTCTTCCTATTAGAAATTGTATATTAAAAAGGGACAAGAATAAGATGTATTCTGTAGCAAGATATGCTAATGTCCCATAAGATATAAGGTGCCTCTGCTAATGTTATTGAAAAACAATGTGAATCCTCAAATCAAAATTAGTAATGAACTCACTGTAACTGGATCTAGCAACTGCCTAGAGCGATAATTACTAGATAAAGAAGAAGGGCATGAGATGGTCTTTGAAAGCAAAAGGGAGAGCAGAAATGATTGAAGTAGGTAACTTTTATTAAATTAAAACAAAATAGAGACAAAGTACTGTTTCATCTTGCATTTGAATATTAAAATCAGGCATCAGGAAAATTTTAATGTAATGAAGTACAGTATCAAGTCAAGTCTAATAGTAATTCAGAAACTTTCCTTCAACAAGGTATGGTCAAGAACAGGCCATAAATACCCACTTTAACAAAGGAAGCTCTGGCTCAATGAATAAACACGACTCACTACTGAGTTCATACTCATCCTGAGTGTCTATTGAAATTATACCCTAGAAACTATCAAAGTCAGTGAAGAAGGCCAACTTTGATAAATTAAGTTCAGGTTCTCATTTCTTCTTCTTCATTACCTTGACATGTCAGATTCTTAGTAATGCTTGCCATATTTTTCTGCTTGCCATATTTTTCTGCCTCCTCCTTGGTCAGCATTTCTGTGGTTATCCAATAGCGGTATGAGAACAGTATCAAGAAATTTGTAACTGGAATATTTTCTCAGAATTCTGGTTGTATGATCTGCTACTGAATTTTCTCAAGACTTAATTTTTTTTTTCTACCCTATATAATAATCTTCCTACAGGTTCATGTCAGATCTTTTCCACACATAGTTTTGCCTTTTATAATCCTATATTGTTGGCAAATTGCAAAGGAATTTCCTAAGCCATAGTCTGAATTTCAATCATGTAAAGACAACTGGGCTACCCTAATAATTTTATTAGGCATCTCTTTCACTGCAGTACAAAGACCATGTTGGAAAATGCTGTCGCACAGTCCTTAAAATCTATTTAGATATGTATGGCAATCATACTACAATTTTTCTTTGTCACTGAAGCATTGAAAATGTCTGATACATAGAGATGAGATTTATGAAATGTTATATATGCCTGGAAACACTTGCATTCTCCTATTGTTTGTTGCCTCTAAGGGCAAAATCTATATAAAAGTGTTAAAGCTAGGATTCTATGAATCATAATAAGTAGAGAAAGCAGACTGTCTCTTTACATTTTGTCTTCCTTTTTGAAATTAGAAATATGCCCACTTTCTTCAGCTCCCTTAGCTTTTTCACAGACCTCCATATATTTAAAAAAAAAAAAAAAAGGTCTCTAAGATTACAGCTTCTTGTTTTTAACATTTCAGCAGCAACACTGTTGACACCTGGTGCTTGTTATTCCCAGGGGTTCTGATTGCCTCTTGAATCTCTTTAAAATTTGTCTCAGCTGCCTGGAAAGTGGCCATTTGTTGTTAGCTTTCCCATTTTCTTTATGGAGATTGTCTAAGCACTCCTACCATATTTCTCTACTTCCATTCCTTGTAGTAAGATTATTTTCATTTTTATATTTTATCAGACTTCTTTATTATTAATATTCTTTTGACCGGTGTCGTAGCCAGCTCAAACCACGACAACCAGTCTCAGACTCCTCAAACTCAGGCATCAGAAGCAAATTCTCTACAAACTATAATCCTCTGAAAAGGCCCACTCTTGTCTGAGGAACAAATGTACAATTTGCCAATACTCACCATCACACCATAGTAGGTATCTCCTCCAAAGGAACCACTGAAAGCTCTGAATTTTGTATCTGAATGTCCCAGAATATAACGTATTTCACCTAGCACTCCAAAAGCCCTTAGGGAAACTGGGGATGGGAACTGGTATAATTGAACAACAAATTCACACTTGAATGAACCCCTGCAGAAAAAACAATAATAGCTATAAAAATCCATTTTCCAGTGGGGAATGCTTTTCACAAAATATTCCTTACCTCTCTGACCTTTCAGGCCTAATGCAGGAAAGGTATGAAAAGCTTCAAAGGATATGTTTAAAAAGCAAAATTTCTTATGCCACTGGATACTAAAAGGCTAAGCCTTATGGCTACAGATTTCTTAGAACAGTAATGGTCAGTCTTTTTACACCAACTTCCTCTTATTTCTTTGCTAATAATCAGCTAATAATTACTTCTGCCTCTCAACTTTTCACCTAAAGTCTTATTAAAATTCTCATACTTCTCAGTACCAATTAACTCTCCTTTCTCAGATTTTGGAACTGTTCTTTTCAATATAGCTAATTGTTTTCAGTCTGTCTCTAACTTTGCATTTTGTTACTCCTATTTATGATCTGAAGGAGGGTTTACATAACCATAGCTTTGTATTTTTTTTTGCCTTCTGGAGGTCATTTACCTCAATGTTTTCCTTGTAGCACAGCTAAGCTCGAAGGTAATCAGATTGACCAGGACCGTGTTTAGTCCAGGGTTGTAAATAAATGTGCTACAATCTCTCAAACTGTTACCATGTTTGATCACACTCATGGTTCTCACCATGCTCAATGGGAATTTCTCTTTATTTCTTGTTTTTATACAAAATTTCCTAGGAAAGCCTGTCTACATCTTCCCTTTTAGGTAGTAGAAATCTGGCAATAAGGTCCTTCCTTACACTTTTCTCTAGACTGAATCCAGTTTCTTTAGCCTAATATGCCTGCTTTTGCACCTTAGACATTTTCATGGCACTCCAGTGGATTGTCCCCAGCTGGCTGGACCCTGTACCAAGGATCCAAGAGTGAACATAATATTCTTTGTGCAGTTAAATGTGTCCTAAGTAATGAAGGATATTCATATTTTTAGTAAATTAATTCAGATTAATTATTTCCTTGAAGTTTTGTATTGCTTTTGTAGACTTGCAGTTTCTTCTTCAGCCTTTTCATATTCTGTAGTTTCTGATTATATTGATTACACTGGCACACTGACCATTCTGCATATCAGGTCAAAGTTGTTCATTTACATCAGGATGTATTTGTGGGAGCTCGGCTTTTGTACTGTCCTTGGTTTTCCTAATGTCTTTCTTTCTGCTATCAACACATCTGCAATTTAATATAGCAGACTCCAGATTTTTTTCCTACATCAATACTTCCCATTTGTGTACATAATTTGAATTATCTAAAGATGATGTCTTCTGTATATGCTCACATATTCTGTGTTTTCTCTACTATGTAAATTTTTTTTATGTCTCTCTTCTGAGACAGTCATATGAGTGAGTGCTGCTTCCCTCTAGGTTTTTGGTGCCAAGAGACAAAATTTTCTGTCTTAACTTAGTAATTGCATGATCAGTCTAGCTAATAGTAACTCTATCTGTGTTCTTTGCCAATGTTTGTGAGTAGTTGTAGCAGAAAATGCAGTACTCTGTAAGGCACTTTATAAAATCTGTTCAGAGTAATCTAATTTGAATATCATGAAACACTTGTATTACTTCCATTTTTTTTTAGCTTCTTCCTTGCCTGTACTAAAACTGTAGAAATTGTAAGCTGTCCCACAGCTGTTGAAGATATTCAGCACATTCATCATCTAATAATTATTTTTCTTCAGTGAAAGTAGATATATTGGTGAAGTCAATACTGAGATATCTCCTTTTAATCTTAATTGAATGTTTGTCCATTAATGGCTTCAAAGGTATTTCTGTTGATAATGTATTTTAACTCTTTCCATTTCATGTTTTATAGTCTTTCTTTCATTGTGAGTGTAGATCCTTCTATCTTTCTACGTCTCTTATCTCTGAGAAGTCGGTGATGTGTGCACAATTCTGCTTTGCTTGTGTGTAACAGTTTGGGGAACTTCTGGCCCATGTAAGATCAGATGTTCCACATTTCTAATTCCTATTTTTTTCCCAAAGGTGATGGTTTTTATTCATATAGTTATCCATGCTTTTTTTTTAAGTTTCTGGAAAATTGTTCTTAGCTGTAGATCATGGAAGCCATTATTAAATTTCTGTTTCCCATATACATTCTTTTAAACTGTAGATGAAATCATCCCTAATCTTTTGAAAAAGTATTGAGCTCTTGGAGCATTTAGCTATGAGCAGATCTTCTGATCTACAAAGGATGCTCAATGTTCTTCTGTGAACTGAGTACAGTTTATCAACATTTCTCTTCAAATGTAGACAGCACAGTGGCACAGTATATTCTCACAGTGCTTAGGCCATTGCCATATAAACAGAATCACATTACTACATTTTTCCTTGAAATTTTCTTTTTATTGAAAATTTCTAAATATGCCAAGGTGATGGGAACTTTCAGCTGACTCAGTCTCCTCTTTATCCAGCTGTTTCAAGTATGTAGATCATGGTGTGATGTAAGATTCTGACAATTCCTTGGTCATAAAATTTATGGGTTTTGGGGGGCTTTAAAAAATCCCTTCTGGTGCTTTTGCCTGACTTACTAAACTGTCCCATGGGATTTGTATTGTATCATTCTCTGTAGGTTTGCTACCTATTACTTCCATTCAAATATGAGTGATCAAGAACCTTTACTGGTGATCATTTATGTTACCTTGAAAATCAGTAAAAGATGTTGACAAGCTATGCGGGGCCACAAGGCCTGCGAATTGCATGTCTCAGCTTCAGCATAAATATTTTATCTTGGGAAATTTCTCTAAGCGGTTACATTTTTTCTTCTCCTCTTCATCCTTTATTTCTATTTCAGCAAAACTCAGAATAAAACCATTAAAGGTAATGAACATTTATTTTAAGTTAAGGTACATCAGGCAGTTTGACATTTTATACCTATTTTACTTTTCCTCAACTAAATGAACACTGGTAATGCATGTATTTTGTGTGCTGGAACAGGTCATGTCCCTTTCTGTCACAGTCCACCTTGTTTTGTGATTGTGCACCCTTGGATGCATAATGGAGATATGGGTACTTGTGCATAAAGAAACATAGCTTAAATGAACTGTAAAGCTCTGTGCTTTATTGGACAGCAATTTTTGAACTTTTTCCCCCTGGGTGAATTATTCAAAAGATCTTTGTAAATGGTGCATAACTTCAGATTGGGTCCATAGACTGTAGATCAGATAATTGATTCTCCTCCTTAATTTCATTTGTTACATGATCACATTATTGCTTTCCCTTTTTTGATTAATTTTTTTTTGTAATCATAGTATTACACAAATAATCTAAACCAAGTTCTAATATTCAATCTATTTTTAATTAACATTTCCTCAGCTCACTTAAATTGCCCATCATGCTGTCTTGCAAGGTCATTTCTTGCTAAATCAGAACATGATTTCAGGTGAATGTCTTCTTGAATTTCGAGAGAGATTGAAGTCGATATTGGTGTGAGATGTGTTGGAAGTGATACTAGAAAAGTGATCAAAACCAACTGAAGAAAACCAGAAAGAGTTAGAGAAATTCTGGAAGATTATATACTTTGGGTTTTGGGGTTTTTTTTTGTTTGTTTGTTTGCTTGGGTTTTTTTTTTGTATTTTTAAAATTTCTTTTCCCCAAGAGTACTTGAGTTTCTTCTTAAAGTGGCTCAGCATTTTAAGATGAAACTGCTTTGGGTAGCTTTCTCGTAGGCTAAGACAAGAAGTCTGCTAGCCATGTTCATGTGGAAGAAAAAGTCCTTACACTGTGAGTTCTCAAAGCTGAGCTTCTGCTTTGTTTGTAACAACCAAACCTTTTTGTATTTGTTGCATGGAGAGAAAGTCCATTCTTTTGTAACATGCCCATCAGTGTTGTATTGCTGCTAGTAAGGCACTAGCAGGTGCTAGCTGTAGAAAACAGATCTTCCTGTTCAGCTGCAGTTTTTTATTATTATTTTTCCAACGGGTTTCTGATGTGAAAGTTGTTAAGAGTTGAATTTCTCTTGAGATGAGAAATTACAATTAGACGGAGACTGGTTGATCAGCCATGACACAATGTTGTCAACATGAAATCAAAGCGGGGACAGTACATTTGCATTTGCTGCCTTTGTAGAGCGAGATTGCGCTAACAGCATGGAGCTGCCTCACTCCCCTAGGAGCACAGAGAAACTCCATTCTGAAATGCTTCCTAAAGAGGTGAAGATTACACCTGCTCCATGTTGTCTCCAAACTGTTTCTGTGCTAGAACAGCCTCTGGCTCTGCCCAGTGCTTGCACTGCTGTTCCATGCTTACCTTTCATGGATGTCCTGTGGGATTAATGAACTCTTTGACTTCTTAAAATCTCATAATTAAATCATTTTTCCATAACTCAGATTGATTGAAAGGATATGATGCAGCGTCATGTCATTCATGAACATAACTGATATAATCTGGTAGCTTGCATTGTTGGTGTTTTTTGTCAACAAAATGGAAACACAGGAAAAATTTAGTATCAAGCTTTCCCAAAGTCCTTTATCATTTGAGCAATACAAACCCCATGACTTTGTGTGTTTTTGCCTATATAGAATATACAGATTTCAAAACTGACTGCTTACGTCTCAAAATCAGCAATCGTTGTATGATTTACTGTGGGAAACTTGGTAGGTGTATAAACTTATATATTTTTCTGGCACGTGTATCTTGTGTTAGAAAGGTGCAAAGTTCTCCAGCTGATAGCCAGATATCTGCTGAGCACATTAATGAACTGTATTTGTCTAAACTAATTTCTACACCTCTGTGTAACATTCGCAATGATAATGTGTCAGACCAGGGAAATAACTATCCTCCTTGTGAACAGGGGTCATTTCTGTGAGTGTTGTATCAATCCAGTATAAAAAAAAGAGACAAGAGAAAAAATTCAGTGGCTAAGGATATATTATATGCATAGATGACGTAAAAGCCAAAGTGGAAGCATCAGCCCTCTCTGTAACTCTGAGATCCGTGCAGAGGAGGTTCAGTTCTTAGGAAGGACTCCTTTTAGTGCAGGTGCACAGCTGCTTTGGGTGTGCGTATTAGGGAAGATTACAAATAACTTTAGGATCTGAGAATGGAAATAATGCTAAACTGAGAGACTGTGAAATATGTGATGAGAAAAACATTCGCTTTTCATTCTGTTCTCTGTTACCTGTGGAAAAATAATTCTTTCCCATCCTGAAGGGAAATCCTTTCCATGAGAAGTGCCAGAGCAGGAGCCTGTGCCTTCAAAAGAGCAGGATTTGGGCTATACCCAGCAAACAATGGCAGTCAGGGAAGGAAGAAAGGGAATTGCTAATCCCCAGGAAAGACCTCATCCTTTCCTTGAAGTGAATCCTGTTTGTACTATTCTAAGGGGCAGGAACAAGATGAAGAGAAAATGGGGTTGAACTTCTCTATCCTCTATGGAAAAAAGTGTGCTGAAACACTAGCTTTTCCTTCTTACCCATAGCTCTACTTTCCAAACATATATTTTTTTTTTGAATAGAGGATGAATTAGTCCTTCACTTGGGTGTTCCCCTCTTAAAAGCGAGAGAGGACTTTGAGATTATATTAGAGGTGCTTTTTATAATTACTTGCTAGAAACTAACACAAAAGGGAAGTGTGAATATGTTTGCAGGAGCTAGCAAAGTATAATGAGGGGAAAAGCCTTTTCTTCTGATTCTTATTTGTATTATCAACACCAAAGAGCTCTAAGTCATAAACCAGGACCACATGGGGAGGTTGTGATTCAAATGTAAGAGACAACACATGGATCGAGACAGCTAAAGGAGCACAAGGAAACAATGAGGCAATGTTGGTCAGTATGAGAGAAAGCGTCTCGGCGCATTATTAGCTTAAACATTTTCTCATGTTTTTTTGTAGGCATCACAGCAAGAGAGTTTTAATGAGGGATTTGAAGGAAGATAATGAGGTTGTGTGGCAGATGCTTGGAAAAAATCACAGAGGAGCTTGTTTAAAAATATCTGACAAATGGGTAATGGAAGCCAACATTATGGTCTAACCGGAGACAGAGCTCATTGGAAATGATAGGTAGGATGAAAATGAGGAAGAATTTAAAGATGAAGGCAAATAGCTTGTATCTGATTATTTAGAAAATCATAAACAGGCATTGGTCAAAAATGCTGGCACTTTTGTTCCATTAGATTCTGTGTGAGGGGATCAGAGTTAACCAGAGGGACAGATGTTATGATGGTAGAGATTTGAAGTGGATTATGACAGTCTGGACAAGACCTTTGTGGGTGAACATCAATGGGCATTCATTAAGGATGCTATGCAGAAATAACTAAAAAATTTAGGTTGAAGTGTATTGCATTGGACATTGACTTGTTTACAAAGGAGATGATGTGATCTAAATTTCTAGAGGAACATGTGACAAGTTTTATATGTAAAAAGGAAGCACTGTCTGGTGTTAAGACAAAGTTGTCTCAGTGTGTAGATTGTTCCTCTTTTCTAATACTGAAAGCTAAAAATCTACTGTCTGAATGAGGCAATAAAGAAAGTTTTAAAATAAATACATACAAGAATACAGCATGAGCAGCCATAGTAACAGAAACTTCTGTTCGGTTTTCTTGGAGACATACTTATGCCATCCCCTTACATTTTTTCAAAAGCTTCAGGTCTGGTTACTTTGAATTTTAAAATAATCCTCACAATTAAAAGTTCAGCTTCAAGAGTGATTTTATTAAAATGCTTGCAGAGAAAAAAGGTTAGGTTCCCTGAAAATCAGGGGTTTAATACAGATGATCAAAGCAATTAGTATATGCTAGAATTGAGACCAGGTAGTTAATGGGAGATTTGAAAAAAACTAGTGCACACAATAGGTTTCTATTTTAGCTTTTATAGAAGAGGAAGGCAAATACATATCCTTTGTGGAAAGCCTAATCCTACAGAAAAGTCAACATGAGAAAAGACATGCTGAGCTGTTTTGTGAAGTAATTTTAAAATACTTTGCATGGGAAGTCCATAAAGGTAGCTGGAGTAAGAAGCTAACATAATTAATGGACAGAACTTCTAAACATTAAATTAATGATTTGCCTTAACATTCACAAGTGAGGGGGTGACATGCTGGAAATGGCTGTAAATTTCGTACGAGAGGAAGAAGAAATACTGAGGGAAATCAAGACCATACCTGAACAGATGATCAGGATATTAGAATGTCTAAAGATTAGCAAAACTCCAGGGGAAAATGGAGTCTGTCTCAGAGATGAGAAACCCAAGAACCTATGTGAGTATAGGCAGCATCATATTAGAAAATACCGGTAGACTTAAAAGTGGTGAGTAGAAACTGAGAGACAGGAAATTAATGATATTTAGGGATCACTTCTGCTCTTGAGGACAATGACAGATAAACATTCATTTTCAGAAAGGTATTATTTGTTTACAGGCGGAACTCAGGAAGGGAAGACATTTAATTGTTTTAAGTAGTGGTCTCAGATTAAAAGTTAACTAGGGAGAGGGAGAAAGGCATGTAAGGGCTGATGATTTCAAGAAGCTTTGCCTATAGCACAGTCTAAAAGGCCAGATTTTTAAAAGCTTTTCTAGACAGCCAGCACCTCTTTGCATGTATATGCTCCTGGGACTTCCTTTTCAGAGCTGGTGATTCCTTGCAGTGTTCCGAGGATTCAGTGGTACCAAGAAGGCTCTGCACCCATCAGATCCACGGCAGCATTGGTGCCAGATTGGGTTAAATATTGGTCAGTGGCAGCTGCAGCAACCAGTGAGACCTTCATCTTATTTGAGTATGGGAAGGTGATTATCTTCAGGAGGTTAAAGAGTTCTGGAGTTAACAGGTAATGAAAAATAAAAATGAAAGCAAATTGCTTCAGCCATTTTGTGAGGACCAGCATAAGGCTAACTTTCACTTGCTACAGTGACACAGGGAGAATCAGTGAGTAAAACAGTGGAGAGTATAATTTGTGTAGAATTTGGCATTTTAATACAAATAAGCAAAGTAATTCACAGTTACTTTGGATAGCTTGGGAAGAGAGTTCAGCAAACAAGTCTGTACATACTGGATGAAAAAATGGAAGAGAATTGTAGGAGGAACAAGAAAAAGAACATACCCCAAAGTTACATGCAAATTAACATTAATCAGGAGGACAATCTAGAAGAAAGAATTATAAGCATATAATTTCTTTTACATAATTACTTATGTAATAACAGCAAAAACTCCAAGCAACATTAAAGTTCAATAAATACAGCATTGAATATAAATTATTTTAACCTGCTATAAAAAAATCACAAAATCCTTGATACCAAAATTTCTATTGTCCATGTAATTTTAAATCTTCTAGTAAATATCTTGATATACAGAGAATGTGTATGTAAAAATATACGGGCTAATAATTCTATAAAGGAAAACATAGAGATCTGTGTTTATTTTAGTAACAGCACTTATTTCTAAAATGAAAATAATAATGTGTATGCCACCAGTTATGACAACAATCATTCATAAAACTTAGTGATGAACAAAATGCCATTAGTTCCATACTTAATTTTTCATTGACCTGTTCTATTTAAGTATAAAACTGGTTATTATAATCGAGCAACTGTGGTATGGCTATGAATGCATCCCCTGAGTTGTTCTTGTCTAGTGGAAATGTCAAGATTATATTTTTTCTCTCTGTTTTTCCAGTACAAAACCTCTTACAAGACCCACAGTTCTTAACAGTGCTGATTGATGACCTAAGACCAAAGTCTATCAAAGTTAATGGAAAGACTCCATTGTCCTTTTGAGCAATCCCTCTGTCCTCTGGCGTTTTGGACTCGTGGCTTTTACTTCAGTAGGAAGTGATTTCTGCTGTTTCCTCTTTACAGAATAAGGGAGATCTACTTTTAATCAGACCTCACCAGCAAAGAATTTGTTTCTCAGGAGACAGAAACCCAGGTTTCAGGGTCAAAGAAGATTTTGAGAAGTCTAGGGGTGGATGAGGAAAAATCTTGCTAAAGGCCTCAGAGAATTTGTGAGCGAGAAAGCTCAGAGATCTTAATATTATGTTTTATGGTTCTGGAGCTTGGTCTAAACTGGGAGGCTAAGGACTTAACCAGGGAGAATGGATCATATATCACAAAACCCGAAATCTACGGGCTCACTGGGAACCATTGGGGAGATTATTTTTATTGTTGGTTAGTGGTGAATAACAGGCTGCAAATGCTGAGGTGGGTTGGAAGTGAGAGTGCAGAAAGTCTTCCTTTCCAGGAAGAAACACATTCTTCCTAGAGAAAAAGATGGCCAAAGTCTGGTACACTGTTATCCCTTGGTGTTTCAGTTGTAAATAGTTTCAGTAGCCTCCTGGACTAAGCGTATTCTTTTTGCCATCCCGCTGTCATTGCAAGCATCAACTGATCACTGATGCCAGAGCTACACCCTTTAAATCTTTCCAAGTCAGACCTGCTTAGTTGGCTGACAAAAAGAAATTTCCCAATTCAGTACTGTGGAGTCAATAAAAATGTAGCTGTGGCAGAGCAAGGTGTATTCTCTTCTCCCTGATGTACCATAATCATCAAATTGTAAGCTAAGATACAATTCCAGAAATAACGTTGCACATAATAGTTGAAGTATGAAGCGGAAAGAACATAGTTAATTTGCAGAGGTGAATTTGAGCTTTCAACTCCATCAGACAGGAAAATCTGGTTTTGACTGCAGACTGAGAACATTTTAAATGGAAACGTCTGATGGAAATATATATGGAATGCAAAGAAGTGTTTATATGGTCAATTTTCTATCCAGATGAACCTTCTTATTTCTTTCTGTCAGTTTTACTGGGACTTTGTATTCATCTCCTTGCTGTTTTTCCTTGTACATTTTTCTGACTGTAAATTTTTTCATGGTTTCTTGTTTTTACAGAGATATTCTATGTCTTGCTGTGTGAGAATAAGTACCTCTTTAATGACTTAATATAGGGTTTACAATCCAAAAGACAAAAGTATGTAACTTTCATTGCAATATTACATTTCTAATTCTTACTCTACTCAGTGTTACTCTACGGGTCTTTCCTCATAGAAACTGATTCAGGACAACATCTAAACAATAAATTTAGTCTTTAAGATATTTACAGGGACTGCACCTTAAGTTGCATCCCTGCAGGCCAGATACTGCCATTTTTGAACGTAGGCAGCTTACTGCAGTGGAATTTAAAGTGTAAACTTGAGTATTCTGTAATAAAAAAATCTATGCTCTTGCTTTTTTCCTGTGATAACTTTTTGTTGTTGTTTATGCACCAGTGGTCTTGAACTGCCTTGAATTTACTTCATGGTGAGGATGGGTGTGTGGGCTCTAACTGTGGAGCAACTGACATACAGTACCTGAATCCCTTGTGGTGGCTTGTTGGGGTATCAGTGTCATCACAGTAGATACACAGCTAGCTGGGAGTGCAACTTCCATACGGCCACATTTTTCCCACTTAGATATCGGTACCAAGATATGCCGTAACATCTTTGGCTAGTACCTCATTCTTAGCAGATGGCAGGACTGAGTTCTGTGTAATGGGCTTGGATACCTTGATAACAGTGTATATTTTTTTCAGAAAAGGCTATTCTTGGAGGTTAAAGACGATTTTTTAAAATGTTGTCCAGCAGCTGCAGATTTCAGAATGGAGTAGGCTGAGAATTTTGTGACAAAGATCTTTTTTATGAAGACTGAAGGTATTGACAGGAAATGGCTTGGTGAATTTGAGTTTCAAGTCTTCTTGAACACATTTGTTTGGTGCAGAAGGAGCTTCTTTATTGCCGAGAAATGAAAGAGGAAAACTTGTGGGTGCAGAGCAGGTGAGGTGATAGTTTGCCCATCTCCATTTACACAGTTGGTTATTTTTTGTTCTTCCAGTACAAATCTACTTAAATGTTGGCCATAAACCTTGGCTGCATTTTAATATTGGCTGTGTACTTGTGATCTTTCTCTACTGATGCTTAAAAAGGACATTGACTCTTCCTTTTATTTGATTTCTGTCTGCAGCTATAAAATTAATCTCCCAGTCTCATGCTGCAATGAGCTGTGTCAGTGGAAGAGAGATAAGTTTCATTTTTTTTGCTTTAAAACTTCTTCCAAAGTTACAAAGAGTTGAGCACATTTACTTTCTCTTTTCAATTTTAACAAAGCCCTTGTCTTTTTTTCTGCATTTCTATTTTATCCATGTCATTTTGGTTCTTTTGTTTTATACTTCACATTTTTTCCAGACTCTTTTTTTTCCCCTTCAAGCCTAGTTTATAGTCTCTGACAGGATTCTTTCTATGCTATCTGCCAAAACATCTGTTCCTTTTCTGAATAAAAAGCTTGCTTCTCCAGAAAGTGTCACACGGGTCCACACCAAGTATAAACCTTCTTTCCTCTCTGCAACTTTGCCAGTGATGGACTAGCACTGGGACGCTTTGTATTCTTGTCTGTCTTGTCTCATTTTTCATTATGCCAAATTCAGTAGTATAGTGGGGTAAAAAAATGGATTTAAATGTACACATTTCCTTTCAAAATATGTTAGTACTTACATGTACTTTCTACTTTTAATCTTGCAATTATTTCCTGAATGTCTTATCAAAGCAGGTACGTATTAGCTTCAAACTGATTCTGCTTTAAAAAAATTCTATTGCCTGTTCTTTTCTGCCAGGACCATATTTGAATTACTACTCTCACTGAAAATGCAACAAAACTGTCCTTGATTCTTCTTCGATTCATTTTGGCAATTCTACAATTTTGCAGTCAAAACAACATTCAGAAAAATTTTGGGTTTCCATGAGAAAATTGTGTAACTTTCAGAATTTTGATAATACTGACGCAGTTGACAGGCTCGCTTCTATTGTAAAGTTCTTAGACACCTTTAGGAAAAGTGCAATATTTCAAAAGAATATTATTTTTATATTGTTTTCTCACAGATAATAAGATTCAAGTAATTAGTTTTTGTTACATTTTATAAGTGGTCAATACTAGCATTGAATAATCTAAATATTTCTTTCCAGTATGGAAAAAATATTTATGACTCTCTATGTTGTGAAGTAAAGGAAAAAAGTGGTTTTCATCGGTGTTTGTCTGTGTTATAATTTGATGTTGATTTGTTGCTGAAATCATTGTCTTTGGGCTATAATAACAACTACGAAGAAGAGGGTTTGCTGGAAATAGTTTTAAGTTCCTGCAAACTTTTGAGCTTTGGTGTGGTAAATAACATGATATAACAACAGATAGAAACTTCCCTCTTGACTGCATCTGGTTCACTAATTCAGTCCCTTGAAGTTTTAGTTCATTTTCATGGAAATTAATGAGTACTTTTTTGCAAATTTTTGGGGTTTTTTTTTTGCCAGAAATTTCTTCATTCTTTAGACGGAAAATGTGTATTTCTGTTGTAATATTTGTAGTAGTTACTTAGGGGTTTCCAGTGTCAATCTGGTATGGGGAAACACATTCTGTTTCATTGTTCCCTCTCCCTGCCAGACATAAAGAGAGTTTCTCCAGGTGGCAGAGATTTGATAAATACTGGGAAGCTGTGTAAAGAGAATTGCTAAGGAAATTGAATTCAACCCTTCTCCATGGCTCGATCCCCCCTAGAACAGGTGGTCTGGCACACTGGCCATGAGTTCCTGTTGACTGAGTCCATCCAATACCTCAGTTCCCTTGTGATGGGGATTTGTTTGTGGAAGCTGGCAAGCTGCCTTCCTGGAGGAGCTGCAGTAACAGAAAGAGGGCTGGGAATGGTTCAAAAGTCCTGAGTCTTTTCATGGCTCTTGCCATGTTTTGCTGCTTTTTTGAAATGCTTAAGAAAGTTGGTGTGTGATTTGTTAGATGAAAGTTTGCAAATTCTCAGTCAAAGAAATATTTCCAACACAACACACTTTCTCAGTCAGCTTTCTGTGAGGACTTGCATGTGTCTCTTGCCAAGATCTTTGGGCAGAGTTTTTTAATTACTAGCTTTAACTGGCTAAAATATTTATTTAAAAATAATTTTTGTTACCTGTGTTGGCCTGTCGAAGTACGATCAAGACAGCAGAAAATGGGAAGTGTTCTCAGTTCATCGGTGTTTGTCTGTGTTATAATTTGACTCATATATATAATATACAATTAATTGATAAGTTGCTATTGACTGGGCTATTCAGTAACTGCATGGAACAGATTAGAACTTCTGTTTAAGACAGTGTAGTTCAGGAGCAACTCCAGGAAAGTGCAGTCAATGACTCTATTTGTATACTAGAAAACCAACATTCTCTTTTTGTCTCTTGAAGTGCAACTCAAGTGGCTGGTAGCCTATCCAACTGAGAGGTACCTTTAATGTGTCACTCTGTGAAGCCTGAATTCAGTTTCCAGGGGAAGTGACTTCCTCCAGCGAACAACTGCAGTGATTTGTACTTACTTTGGATGATCTGCATTTTTCAGTGGATAAAAAATGAAGAGAATAGAGTTCTGACATAACAAAAATTTCAGTGCAGACCTCTAAGCTAGAACCATGCAAGCTGTTTCCTGAACCAGTAAGCACAGACCTGTGCAGTGCCCAAGTTAAGAAGGTCTACTAATAGGTGGATTTAATCAGCAGCTGCACAACTTCATGTCCACACAGTTTGTCTGCTTTGAGGGATCTTGCTAGTATTTCTGTCTGAGATATTAATCAGTACAATCTCAGGGCAGTAGACACTGCATTCCAGTTTGCAATGACAATGTGCTCTAAATATTACAAATGAGTAAACATAATGCAGCACAGAAATCTTCAACAGGCAGGTTTAAAACAGAAATGTGATTCTAATCTTAGTTACAAATATGTTCTCAAATCTAGTAAAAAGACAATATATATTGACAAATACATGCAAGAAGCATGAAACTGTGTGACAAACCATAACAGTATTAGGCACTGGTATTTACAGGAAAATTATTATCAGTTTAATGTGATTTTAATCTGGCAGAAAATTTACAGATAGAAGCTTATGTTCTTCTGGTTTTAAGCTTTGCAGTAAGACCTGAGTGCATGGTAGACAATATTGCCTCTATTTTTTTTCTGTATATACAATTAAATGTTAGTCTGTAGTTAGTCTACAATCAATAATTGATTGTAGATTTGAAAATAATCAAGGAAAAAAGTTTAGATTTGCAGATACAGAATTTAGAATAACCTAATGGTACTCAAAAGAATGATTGAAAGAAAATATTCTCCATAATGTAACTTGAAGTTTGGGCAGAGGGAAAGCTTTTGTTCCTCTTTTTGGTGTATGATCCTTTTTTAGAATGAAATTCAAGACAAAGTGATTCTCAGCAGGTTTGGAATTATATTACCATCTGGGGGAAAATTTTGAAACAAGCCAAAACTAACAGATTTTCACCAGCCCCTTAAGAATTCTAATTGCCAGGAGTTGGGCATTTCTTAGGAGTAAATTGACAGTGCAGTAGTGTGACTCTGCAAGATTGTCTTGGCTGCAAAGCCTTCTTGGCTGGAGAGACTTTTTTTGATTCATGTAGACTCACCTAGAGCTGGGCAGATATTTTTAATGTTTCTTGTTAGACAGTTTCTTCTACTTCATCTGGAAACTATGGCCAAAGCTGCAATTAACATTGTCAAATCTGAGTGTATTCTTGATGATGTTGTTGGTTAAAACCAGTGTTGAACAGAGAGGGTCAAGTTGCATGCCTTGGGGGCTCTCTGGTGTACTTGAGAGTCCCTCAGTAAGGATTAGCAATTAAATTACTAGTTCAAGTCCAGGAAAGGTCAAGAGTGATTAACAACCTTCGTTCCATTGGTTAGTGGGAAACAGATGTAAAATGAAGTGATGATCAAAATCCAATTCCTAGTAGATATTTTACATCATAGACACCAAACTCCTAATGTTCCCTTGTTAGCAATCTGATTAGAATGGACAGTAATTGAACAGGCACAGAGAACTGCCATGCAGCTTCTACTGCCATTCCCCACAACCAAAATTACAGCCATTTTTGGTCTCAAGGACAAGCTGAAAGTTGCAGTCTCTCTGTCTGAGAGTTTTGTATTCTGTTTGGAATACAAACATCATATTTTGGACCAAAAATAAAGCTGAAAATTATTTGAAGGGCTCTGAATGCAAGATAACCTGCAATTTAACTCTGGCAGGTTTTATTTGATAATTTTAAATCTACGTGGTTGATCCTTAGCTGGATTAATCTGACATGGATCTGCTGAAAAATTAGTTAGGTAGTAGTCAGCAAACCTGGAAAAATATCTGATTCTGGATTACTCAAAGCACACAATTATATTTAAGATGCACAAGTATTTTTTAGAGAAAGTATAGCAAAATTATGTGTATTATACATACAAGGCCTGCCCTTCTTTGTCTTGCTATCAACCAGTTTAGGATTAGGTGAGAGGTTGTATTTTAGGGGCTTAGAATGAGTAAGGGTTTGAGGCAGGGGTTTAGGCTTCAGGCATTTGCTTAGGGTTACTACCATTATGTAGCAAAACTTTAAGTTCCAAAGCTTTGTATTCTCGTACTCTTGTAACTCGTGAGTGATAGAATGCCTTTCTTGTAAATATGATATCTTCTAGACCAAATTTGTATACATGCTGTTCTCCACAGAAAAGCCGTTCTGAAATTATCAGGAAATCTATTCTATTAATTAATCTAGGAATACTGCTGGATTATACTAGGTGAACATTCTTCCAAATTTTAGCAACAAAATCCATAGGATAAATGGAAAAAAAAAATTTCAGTGGATGGATAAACTTCTTAAAGTATCTTGTAACAAGTACCAGCTTGACTTTTCTTGCTGTTCTGCGGTCTCTTGTCTTACCTATAGAGCGAACAAAGAAAGAAAACACTCTAAAAAGCTAATAACTTGAATAAGGTAAAATTCTTCTGGTTTCCACTAAGTTTATAAAAATTATATCATTAGCTTTTATAAAGTAAGTTTGGAACAATGGAAAAATATTCTTGTTATTCACTAGGTAGCTTATGTACTACCCAGAGCTGGTGTTGAACGACTGCTGAAAGACAAAGGGGGACCTGAGGGACTGACATTTTGAAAGACATTTATAATGTCTTCCAAACTGTGAATCCAATTTTATTTCTTTTTGTTGTTGTTGTTGTTGTTTTACAACGACATTGCAACACAATAATCATACTAGACATTAGTATGATTATTTTTGCTATCATTTTTTGGCAGAGGAACAAATCAAACACTTCTCATTAACAAGGACTGTTTTTCCTGCTCTTATAGAAAACTGGGACCACCTAATGGTCTACAAATGGTTTTCAGGCTTCCTGTTGACACAACTCACTTCTAAGCTGACTTTGTTTCCTTGAGCTGACAGCCTTTTTAAAACAGCTAGTGGCTTTATGTATCAGCAATTATTGGAATTGGCCTTATTTTTGGTACATACTGGATATGATATGGGAAAGAGAAGTCCAGAGATTTGTACTAACTCTTAGCTCTGCAATTGAGTTAGGTCATCACCAATATTTCTTCTTTTAGCTTTGCCTTTGCCACATCTGTTTCAGTGAGAAATCTTTCTAGGTCTGTGACTATATATATGTTTAGCTTCTAGTACACCTTAACCCTGACCACAGGGAGGTCTGTAAGAATTGCAGTAATAGTAATAATATATAACACTCACTGGAGGTTATGAAAGGATGTCTATTCTGAAAATACATTTAAGAGAAACACAAGCAGGTGTGTCATTTACTCCCTGAAAAATGGAACTGCTAAGCATTTATATTTAAATTGAATGCTTTTATGAGTTCATTGAATGTTATTTAGCAATTATATTATAGCAAAGACATGTTACCTTCTGCCTTAGAATGAGGTTATTATTGCTTTTCCATAGTTATCTTTTGTATCAGCGTTTGGCAGGTAACAAATGAAATTTGCTTGCTAATGTTAAATTGTTTTGCACTGCAGCTCAGCCACAAAGATATACAAGGATGGGACAATGGAAAAAAAAGTTATTTTCTTTTTTGGGCAGGCATATGAATGTAACAGTGATCTTGACCTGTCTTTGAAGAAATGTTTATTCTGTGAAACGCAAAGCACTTAATTCCTGTCTGAATCACTCCACTGAAATCTTTTTCATGCAGGAGGCTGCACAAGTGGAACTGAAGATAGAATTGGCTCAAATATTTCAGTGTGGTCAAGGTGGTGATGCTTAGAACTGTCTGAGGTCAAAGCAGAGTGGACTCCATGTATCAGTCAAAAAAGATGAAGGCTTTCTGAAACTTGGTGTGAAAAGTTTGCGTTCCTCTATCCATTTTTTGGTGCCACCTCATTTCCTAACTTGAGCAGATTTTGGACAAATAATTTTTGATTCGCCCTGAACTCTAATTTTTTATATTTTAGGAACATGAAAACAGGATCTTGAGTAAGTAATGAAGCCTGTTGTAAAGATTCCAGCTTAATTTTCCAGACTCCAGGGTCCTCTTTAAATTTAGAAAAAAACCTTCTGGCAACCAAGATTTGCAGGTTTCACTTTAGTCTAAGCCTATTTTGATAGACCAATTGAATGTTTTTTACATACCTGAGAAGTTCTTGGGATACAAGGTCAGAGTAATAAATGTTACATTTTTTTTCCTTTATGCAGGAAAAGTTATATAATCCCATCACTACTTTATTACTCTGCAGTCATTTTGTTACTATGCAATTTAAAATATTTTAGCCATCAGCATTTGGAGAAAGCTCACAGGTGTGTAGCATTCTATTATAATCTGCCTGTAAGACTACATTTCTTCCAGTCACCCTGTCTGGAAAGGCAGTGCTAGATCAAGACACTGGAACTAGTTTTGAGGTGAGCTGGTAAGATGAGAATGCACTGTGTTTGCATTAGGATAACCAGTGCTCCAGAGCTGCAGCATTTCTCTTTATAAGTTGAGTTAGTATTTCTTGCTAATTGGAAATGACTGTACCTTTTATGAAGGCTAGAAAAGTTCTGAAGGGTTTTTGTAACTGGTTCTCAAGTCTTGTTTAAAAAACAGACGTCTTTCTGTTTATTTGAAGGTGTTCAGCAAAAGTCAGCAGGCATAAAATAATCCCAAAGATGTCAGTTTACTAGACCTTGAACTGTCTTGCATTTAACTCAAGTCAGTACATCTTAATAAGAATTTAAAGTGATGTATCAGAACTACACAGGAGAAGACTCACGGCCCCCACAGACAAGTTCACAGTGCTGCTCATCCTAGAAGTTGGCATGCTGGAGCAATACTCACGTATTCCCTTCCTAAGTTTTTTGTTACAGTGTGAAAAACTTAGCAATGAATAACCTCCTTCAACTTATGTGTTAATGCCCAAAGGACTCTTAACTCATCTCAATTTAAATTAATGACCTTAGTGATAGTATTAGCAATTGGACCATGGCTCTCATGAGCCAGCTATTTGCATATGGAATTTGATTAATCCTGCTGGCTATCAATTTTCGCTTTTAATTAGGTGTGATACTATTGCAGGAGAAAATACAAGACTACTATCAGGCAGAGACAATGGTGATTTTCTGTTGAGTATTCTGTTCTGTTTTGTTTGGCTGTTTCCCTGACAATGTCTGCCTGGATCAGCTCAGAAAGGTACCATAGACCTTAAAACAGGTCTGTGCAAGCTCAGTGATAGTCAGCATGAAGAAGCACCATAATGATTGAATATTAATGGTTTATAGGATGTAGGGAAATTGGTTTATGTTATCCCCTACAGTACTTAGTAGCTCTATTCCTCTTAATGATATAGGGGTCGCACGTAATACTGTGTCCAGAGTCACATAAAGACCGGCTCTGTAGGCAAGTGTGGCTATGACTTTTACTGAGGCTACTTGGTTTCCCTGCATCCTGCCTGAGCAAATGTGCATCAATGATGAAGTCCTGCTCAGATTTGGATCAAGACTAAATTTTGCCTGGACCTTGTAAATATGTAACATGTGGTGTCTCCTGATTTCCAACAGACCAATCCATATTTCTTCAACATCTTTGGGAACATTGCAACATGTTTGTGTGTGTCATAGCCAGGAAAACAATGTTCAGCACTTGGCTTGCCCAGCAGAGCTAGTGCCCACATGCTGTTTACCACTGAGCATACCCCTGTAAGAAATAGCAGACCTTGACAAAACCATCAAGAAAATCTCAATAAAAATTGAGTACACTTGCAATAGAATAGCTGCTTACTGCTTCCCATCTTTACTAGAACAACTCCAAATAAATACACCTCTTTCCTCAGAAATGGATTTTAATAGATGTTGATATCCACTGACCAAACAAATGAATGATCAGTGCCTATTAAACAAACATAATTAGATAGGCAGTATATTCTGTATCTGGTTAAATTTCAAAGAGAAGAAAATCTTCTCTTCTTCTTTGAGAACCAAACAAGACTTCTGAGAAGTCAGTATGTGTATCCAGCAAGGGCATAAGGTGAAGATGAAGGCCTAAATGTTAGCAGGGATATGCCAAACTCTGAATATCGGAACGTATACCTCCATGTTTTAAAATGCCTTTTCTGAAGTATTCAGCTGTTTGCAATAAATGAGTAAGTCATGGTGAAGAATAGGGAATTTTAATGAAAGAAATCTATATTTTTGCAGCAGAATTTCTGTGCTTGTGGGAGCCCTTTTTTTTTTCCCACAATCATCTCATATAGACATAAAATTCCTTTGTGTGGCAATGTGCTCTCTGCCAACATCAGTGGGAGTTAAATCTCCTCAAAAGACATCTTTGTTCAAATTCAGATTTCTAGGATGCACTCATGAATATCTATGTGGAAAGCGACTCAGCTGTATCAAAATTCTAATGTTTTTCGCTGGAAAAAATACGATATCAGACGCATGGGCGATAAACTACTTGGGTGTGTTTAATTTTATGAAAATTTTGCATTTTACAGTGGATGATTGGAAACTTTATGTAGAAAATGAGTAATATCAATAGAGTATGTTAATAGTACACAGTGGCCTTGTCCATTATATAGTACCAGGATACGTCAAGTTATAGTCCTTTTAACTTTCTTCATAGGATATGGCTACTCATATGAAAATGGATATGTTCTTCAGTTTGTTACACATAAGGCAAACTATAGTCCAAATTTTGATTAAAATATTGCCCTGTGGCCTTTCATATAAAATCTAATTTTATTCAATATTACTTTCTACATGTATGCAGAAAATGGCAAGCTAATATTAATAAAAGAAGGCTTACAGGAATGTGGGACAAGAACAATAGATCCTTGTCAAAATTTATTTACCTAGCTAGACTTTCATTTCAAAGTTAGCAGCACTCTGTGATACTGGCATAGTACAGGGGTCTTAAAACTCTGTTAGACATTTTTAACCCACTTTAATTTATTCCATGGTAGTTTAATCCCCTGCTGAACGGGGATGGGGTGAATTTTCAAGTCATAATCCACTGAAGTAAAAAATCTGTAATGACAACATAGACAGCAGGCTTCAAGAGTTTAGTTTAAATTCATTCTAAAAATGTAAAACCTAGGGCAAGAGTTAATAGGATATTTCATACAGTTATATTTCATCCTTTTCCAAATCTTTATACATTCACTTGCATCTCTGTCATCAGAAATATTTTGGCTTGATTTCTGTTCTTTTAAGGCAAAACCCAGAAAGCTGTAAAATTCTAATGCGAAGATTTTCACAGAGTATTGTAACTCATTTGGTCCTTCAGTTCACAGACTTTTATACGTGATAGCATAATATTTTCTAAGCTGAAAGAGAAATGATATTTTACAAACTGAACAACTTCCATTCTGTCTTAACTGGGTGAGAGAATGAAATTAAGATACAGAATACCACACTATCTTCATCCTTCTTCTCCTCTAGAAGTTTTACAATTAATTTTATTGGTGGGTCACAATTTGGCCCAGAAACTGATTGGGAAAAGCTCATGCATTTCCCATGCACTTGAAATCTACATTTTTACACTCTTCCTTGACTATCACTTTTGGAGCCGCATAGTTCTGGAAGTACCTGTAACTCAGACAACACCTTATGTTCTTTAACCAGAAGCTCCTCTAGTGCCAGTCATAGACTTTTACAGCTTTGCCTGGCCTTGGCACCCAGGCACTAAACTTCTGCCTGAACTCTGCAGGAAAAATGCTGCTTCCTTGCCAGGTTTTGTGGTGTCATGCTGGACCAGAATTTAGGTGGCCTCAGATGAAGCTGGCAGGTGTCTTGTTCAAAACAACAGGATGAGAAAGTTCTGAGAGTCTGAAGTAGAGATGAGGTGGTAGGGTGTTTCACATGGTGGAAGTTTCATACAGAAACAGACAAGTTCTTGTAAGCGATATTTATTGCAAATTAATAAATTCATAACCACATCCCCAGATTAAGAAGTCCTTGATCTGCAAAGACTTGAAAATGAAAAACATTTTCTGGTGCAAATAATATATATTCTTCCCCTTATTTTGCATTCCTTGATAAAATCAAATTTTAGCCATTGTTGAATGCATGGTACAGGACCAGGTGAACTTCCATTTTGACTTGCTAATTCTTTCAAGCTCTTAAATTAAATGGACAATGGCAATAATTTCCCTTTTTTTTCCTCTGTAAAAGCTACATGCTTGGAAAGAAAACAATCATTTTTCTTCCTTGAAAAACAAGAATGACAGCAGTGCCTGTCTTCACTCCTGCTTTCCAGGAAAAGGGTGGAACAAACAGTAGGGCTGGCTTTTCATAACTTCCTGTTGTGGATCTGTGATTTTGGTTCTTGGTTCAAACGTTCCAGATAGGGGAGCCTGGATGTTTAGTTCTGAGTCTGATTTCCACTCTGAAAGTTTGTGAAAGAGTAAAGAAAGTCTTTCTATAAATCTGACTGCCACAGGGGAGAAGGCAGCACTGGCAGAATGTAGCAGAGTAAAAAAGGAGAAAGAGAAAAGTATCCATTAGGGCACTGCTACTAGAAGAAATTTCTCTGTAATTACAATCTAAGTCTGATTGATTTAAAGTACCTATCTGTCTTAGATGACTAAACACTTCTTAAAAGCCTGCTTACTAAACAGTTCTTTTAGTCACTAGTGAACAAAACAGGCTCAAGAAGACTGATTTTTCAGATCCTAAATACTTATGCAAATTTTTCATGTGATTAAATCAAACTAGAAAGATAACAGAATAGTACAAATCTATGCTGTTTCTTAAAGGGAACCTCCAGATAGGGAATTTCCTGTATCTAAAAGCAGAAGCAATACTAGCAAGTGAGCATGCCTTGCTGTATGAGTACCATACCCCTCTAGCTTCAGCATGCTTACAGATGTATAGGGAGAAGTGCACTTCAGCATGACTGGAGGATTTCAGAAGGCATTTACACAGAGCATTCATTGCTGCTTCCAGCCCACAGCCTTTGGGTTGTCCCCATAGAATTGTCTCCAGGGCAAGCTATGCACCATAGTTTAGATTATTCTTGGTTACTATTGGGCAACTAAGCGAAGGCCATTTATTCAATTTGGAAGGTTCATCAATAATTCATGGAGGGAGAGGACACAATCCATTCTGTTTCTCTCTTGATTATGGAATAGGCCTAGAATTCCAGGTGAATGAGTGGATCAGTGAATCCCAAGATCATGGACTGGGCTGGCAAAGAATATGATCTAATTCAGGACCTAATATCTGGCAGGCCACCAGCTTTATTCATCAATCTGTTACCATTCACAGGGCTTGTGGCAATGTCACAGCTTAGCCCACAGTCCAGGAATGCAAGGGAGAGGAAACGAAACTCTAAAGCAAAATTTGACAGAGTAAGGATTTTTATCAGGACCGAACACTTAAGGTGCTTACCATCTTTGCATTTCCTGAAATTTATTTGAGACTAGCTAGTTTTCAGGTTTATTTGTAACAGGCAACTTACATGGTGTAGAAAGCACTGTAAAATTGTAATTTTTGCTAGCTTTTTTTCTTTTACAGAACAGCCATTCCAATATCTTAATATTTTATGATAACAACTGTTGAGAATTATAATGCACCTAAACAAAGCAGCGTTGCTACTGTTTTATTAGTACCCTCGTCTTTGTGTGGGTACAGATTTTCTAACTAGTCTTTGATTCTTAGTCAGATCTCAGATATCAACTGATAGAGGCACTGAAATTTCAACGATGTTAAATTTCACTGAATTTATATCAGCTGCTGTCAGCTGAATTTATATCAGCTTCTTGTCTTGCATAACTGCTGTTGTGCGAATGATGAAAAAGCTCAGGTAGCTACATTTTTGTTTTAACAAGGGCCATTTGAATCAAGAATGATAGCTCATAGATTAAAACCAAAAAATTACAGAATTTAAACTGAGAGCAGTTAATAGTAGTATTCTGAATTTTGTGACTCCTAAGGATGTTCCATACAAAAATTGCAGTAACATTGTATGGTAAATTCAATTTCTTAACTGAAAGACAATAAAAAAAAATACATTGGCTCTGTTTTCTCTGTGACAACGAATTATCATTTTTTATGCTTAAATGAATGATTCTAAGTGATTACTTTAGAAAATATCATTGAAAACTTCAGATGCTTCTTTTTATATGGTCAATAATGAAAGGAAGTCACTATACAAATTCTGCAGGGCTCTATGCAAGGACTTCTGCTGTTCAATGTATTTGTAAATGACTGGAGAAAGGCAAGTGAGAAAGTTTATTGATGACAAAATATTTCAGAATAGAAATGATAAGAGCTGAGAGTGAGAAATGGGCTGAGAGATCTTATCAGAATAGATAAATAGGCAGTAAATTCAGGAATGAAATTCTGTGGTAGCTAATGTAATATGGAACACATTATAAAAATAAATCCCTGCTCCATATATAATTAGGATTGACATTTTAGTGTTAAGAATGTTTTGTGCAAACATCAATTCAGTGCTCTTTAATGACCAAACCCAAACAAAATAAATTAGTAGAGAAAAAAAGACTGAACAAATAATGGAAAGCCATATTTGCCATCATACAGGGCCATGGTTCTGTCATGTCTTGTATATGGTGTGCCATTCTGGTCTCTTCATTTTAAAGACAGAACTGGGAGTGGAGAAGGACAAAAAGGAAATTCAGAGGTATAGGTATAGAATAGCTCATGTATGAGGATGATTTGCATGATTCAGGAGGCTGTGACTCAGGGCTGGAAAAGTGATCAGTACCTGTTTACTGTTATGAATGGATATAGTTGAGGCATGTACTAGCGAGCTAGAAGGAGGCTTCCTTATGCAGCTAGGAATCACCAAATTTTCCACTCACTAGTATTTGTAGTAAAAATACTTAAAGCACAGCAGCAAAGAAAATTAAGGAGAAGCATGGGAAATTTGGATAGAAACAGAATTTTCCATCTGAGGGATTCTCCAAAGAAGGTGTCAGGACCCAGGTTCAAAACAAACAGTAAGAGGAAATAGAGCTGTGGGACTCATTGCTGAAGTATCTTATGAATGATAAAAGTTTACCAAGGGTCAAAGTGAACACATGCACAGAAGATCAGTCTGTTTAGAATTACTGAAACAGGAAACTCATTTGGTCCTTCAGTTCACAGACTTTTATATGAGATAGCATAATATTTTATAAATTGAAAGAGAAATGAAGAAACCGAAAACATGTACAGAAACAATATCTAGCTGATGCCTTAAAGAACCTGGCATCAGCAGAGGAAACTAGAATTATTGGACCACTGAGAAGAACTTCGGTGTCTATAATATGCTTGCCATGTTCTTGCTCTTCTCCAGGCATCTCTTATAGTTGCTATTGGAGACAAGAAGATTTTTCTAACTGAGTCTTTGGTTTGATCCTGCATAGCCACTTTCGAGTTCTCATTTGACACAGTAGATCATGAGATACTGTTCTGTTTGTCAGACTCATCTGAGTTTGCAGATTTTTTGAATGACCAATACACATTCTTTTCATGTTGTGCAGCAAAAAGGTTTGTGAGTTAAAACCAGAGAGGCCTGTTTCTGTGAAATATCCGTGTACGTGGTTTTCCGTGTTTGTCCTCCCTTTCCAAAGTGTCCTTTGTTACAGATACAAGCCCTTCAGTGTGTTTTACTCTCTCCCATTATAATCGTATCTCCATTAACTTTCATTCTCAGTTTCTTCTTCTATTGTCAAATATCTGTAGAATATTGACTTTGACTTTTCTGGAAATTATTCACTGAACAAAATGTTTCCATGCCACTGGTAACTTTGTACAATGTGTAGAGGGCTGCAGGAAGAAAAATTGATCTAAATGGAAGAGTAAACTCAGTCCTGTTTTCCCTCCACCTACTGCATAAACAGGATGAATATAAGGACGCTGGATTCAGTGAAAACTTTCTGAGTGCTGTCATGCCTTGATAATGGTCCAGCTTATGGTAATGTCCATCAGTACTCTCCTACTTATGTTGTATCTGAGATATCTTAACGAGGAAAGAAAATTCTGAATTTTTTATACAGAGCATTTGCAAACACAGGGCTGCCAAATTCTTACAGTGCTATGCCAATAAAAACAATCTTGGGTTTTGATTAGTTATTTACCTGAAGAGAGAGATTCTCCACCTTGAGTATTAGACTATTTGCTTGCATTTTCATTTGCTCTCAAGTAGTCATATATTCAGAGGAATAAACGCATAATTTCTAAATCAATACTGTAATTATAGGTAGTGAACTGTAGTAGAGCTAGAATAAAAGGAGAAGAGTGAGAAATCAAGATGCATTCTGTACCTTTTTGGATTACTATTTTTAAAAATCTCAAATTGATCAGTCTTACATTAATGTTAATGTACCTATGGTTGATTTTATGCTGAGAAGAGGACCTAAATCACCACTTGAGGCCTTCAAGGTTTCCTGAACTTCCTTTTTAACTTCATTTTCTCTGCTCCAAATGTTCAGGTTTGACTTGGCAAAGCATTCAGGGCTTGGCGTCTTGAAAGAAAACTCTAAAATTTCTGAGACAAATGAGCTGCTTATCCTTTAGGAAGTCCTAAAAGAACTACATATATTAATTAAAATATGCTCAATGAAGTTAAACATTATAAAAAATTCCTCACCCTCAAAACATAGGATACAAAATGAATGGAGTACTCTATTTTAATGGATTAAAAAAATTAATTGCAAATCAGTTCCTATGTCTTTTTAATGATGTTTTTGTGTATTGTGCCCAATGAAACCACTGTCTTTCCTTCAAAGAAGAAGTAGAAGAAATGGAATTACAATTTGTCAGTATTTGTTGGAAAAGAGTTACCAGGCAGCAGTAAAAGCTCCTGGTGCCTTTTCGATATCAGTAGACTTTACTAGGTAGTGGAAATCCATATTTTCCAGTAAAAGTACAAGACCAGAACCAAATGTCAGTCTGCCATGCTTAATAATGCTTTTCCAATGACACTTGTAGCACTAGATAAACACTTCTAAATTTTTTTGCTCCTTACTATTTTTTCTAAACAAACATTTCTGCCATCATCATCATTCAGAACCACTTCTGGCCATGCAGCCACGGAGGAAATCCCCCTACTCAGCCCTTTTGCAACATTGATTTATTGCACTGCAGTCGTGCTTTGGGATAACACTGGTGAGCAGCGAAGCACCTCTCAGTTCTTTGTTTACTTCCCCCCTTTCCCCAATGGGACAGGGAAGAGGAACAGAAGAACAAAACCAAGAAAACTTGGGGATCAAGGCAAAGAAAAGTTTAATAAGTGAAGGAGGAATAGCAGAAGAGAGAAAAGAAAACAAACCAGAACAAGTTATACAAAGGCAACACTCAACACACAACCTACTCCAATGGGTGGAATGATGACCAGCTCTTGAACAAATGATGGCTACCCTCTCTAAAGCCCCCACAATTCCTTCTAATTGCTAAGCATGATGCTACATATCATGGAGTATATCTGGTTAATTCAGGTTCTCTGCTCAGTTGTGTCCATTCCTAATCTGTTGTGCACTCCCCCAGTCTATTCGCTTGAGGGGCTGAGAGAGAAATAGAGAAGGCCCTGGTGCTGTACAAACACTGTTCAGCCAGAGCTAGAACACTAGTGTGTTACGAGCCTATGGGTCAAAAGTCTAAACCACAGCACCATTTGAGCTGCTATGGAGAAAATGAGCTCCATCCTAGACAGAGCCATTAAATTTGGGTCAAGCTTTTCAATGTTTCATCTAGGAGTGACACTTGGCTATGGAAAAGAAGGCAACACTGGTTATAGTGAACTAATTGATAACATAGAATATGCAAGTTTCTGAATTATATCTTCAAGAAAGAGGACAATAAAACCACCATAGAATTTAGGCTGCTCAGTGTTTTATTATCCACTTTAAATTGGCTCTTTTCTCACACACCCCTAAAATAGGTCTATGTTTCAGTTTCACAATACTAAGTGCAAAACCTCATGCTTTTGCATGCCCTTTTTTGTATTACTGCAACCTTATTTTTAGGAAGAAGAGAGATCGAAGAAAACTGAATCATTTCATGTGAAAGAAGTGCTGCATTTGCAGAAATTCTATTACACAGCAATGCTCTATGTTATTGGGTGTGTGAGTCTCTGAGGATACTTTCTATAGCAAACAGTATACTAGCAGTGTATGAAAAAGCAGTTGGATGGAAAATGTTAGTGAAGAACAATGAGATCTAGAGCTTTTTTATTAACCCTTGAGGGCTGTTTTTTTAGTGCTCACGCAGACCCTTGACTAGGAGGGGCAGGTTCAGACCTTTACTCATGAAAGCAACCAGTTACCCACACTGAAAATCACAAACAGGGGTCTCAGGGCTAACTGTACAACCAGAAGTCTTCCAGGTATTACAAAATCGATGACAATAGCAATCGGGTGTATCTGTTAGATTGGGTATGAAGCAGTATAGAATGCATGGAGTCTAAATCATCCATTTCCATTAAATATGCTGGCTTTCAAAACACCACATGTATTGGATCAGTCATCAATCATTTCAGAAAATAACGCCTCCCTTTCCTGAGTCTCCAGTTTTATACATCTGAAAAAAAGAGAGAAAAAACCTTCTATTTTAAAGGTTTTTATACTCTACACATTGTTACAGGGAACTGGTAGTCTAATCCTGTGAAATGTAAATCATTAGATGAAGAAAAAGAAATAAAGGAAAAACAAACTATAAGCAAAGAAAATGACAGTGGTAAGCAGCCTGTATCCTACCTACAGATTGCTCGTTTGCTAGCTCTGCTAGCTAACTGCTTAGATTCACCGTAGGTTGACAGATTCATGCTAGACGTGAACATTTTTCCTTTTAACCACGTTTCTTTTCTTATTTTTGCTCTCCTTCCCCATATGCCATAGAAAAAATATATTCTGAGTCTCTTTCTCTCTCCCTGTGACATCTTCATTGCTGCTTCATTAACCAGTGCACCATCAGTGCATTTTATTACAGCTTCTCTCCTGGCCTACTGTGTTATTGCAAAGATGCAGCTATGAACTGGCTATCAAAATGCTAGTCTGTGTTTTAGTCCTTCTGTCCATTCAAAAGGGGGAAATTGTCTCTTTGGCAAAATCCTGAATTAAATCAATATTTTATCTATTATCCTTACTGGCCCTACATGAAATGGACTGGGGAGGTATAGTGTAGGATGTGACAGATTTATTTACCTATTTATTTGCTGTAAAAGGCTGGGGGCATATCTCCTATCTGATCAGTGTATTAAGACAATTTAGACTGATTTTATGTATGTGCCTTCAAATGACCTTGAAAAACTACTGAAGTTAATGAAATTGTGTTTCAATTTCATGATTGTTAAGAAATGAAAAGGCCATGCTGTGATAGATATCCTCTGTGACATATACCTCCAGTTGTACCAGTAGGGAGGGGACATGATTTAAATACTATCTGGTTTCCAATGGGTTTCCTGGGTATGGAATGCACTTAATTCATTTTTAAGTGAAGAGAAAGTTATAACTGCAAGAATGATAGAAGCACATAAATCAGTGCCAGAACACAGAGGAATAAAACTGGCATATTTGGAATCTCATATGTAGCCGTGAAAAGGGAAATAAGAGACTTGATGGCCTCTTCAGAACAGTGCAAATGTTGAAAAATTGGGCAGTGTGTGTGGTGCAAATTTTAGGGGGAGTGGGACTACATGTGTTGTCAGTCCCTTTCCATCCACCCACTGCCTGCACAAATTCCAGTCCTCCCAGCTACGCTCTGTCAGAGCTCTCTGCCAGTGCTGCATGTTAGACAGCTGCGAGCCTGCATCTGTTCTCTGTTTTCCACTCAATTAAAGCAAAGAGAAAAAATATAAATAAGACAAATTGCTCTGACAGTAAATTTTGTGAAAAACTATGTCTGAAATATTTTGTAGGAGCTTGGTGCAAGATTTTGTGCTCTTTAAAAATGGGATTTTGCAGGTTTTTTTATTACTGCTTTTAAATTGGTGCCTCTTTTTTTTTTTTTTTGTAAATATACAAAAGGCTTTCTGTCTTACACAGATCACTATTTAATTTAGGGAGGAAATGGTGAAAAAAGAAGTGAAGCGAGGAAGGAGAAATGCTTGTCATACTAGATACAGACAAGGCAAATCAGTAGCTGGTCTGTAAGGGTTTATTAGAAAAGGCTGTGACTTCTGCATTAACTGACGTGGAGTACACAGAATGTACAGCTGTCGACTCAAAACTCATTAAAATTTTAATTATTCTGTTATTTATATTGTAGTTGTGACTGAACATCCCAGTCAAGAACACAGACCAATGAGAATTCATAAAAGCAGTAGGGAAATTGTATTATGATTATTAGATTCATAATGACATGGACTCCAAGCATGGTCAGGCTGGCACCACCAAGACAGCACCCTGACAGTGGACTCCAGGGGCAGCAAAAACAAATGAATGTGACTCTCATGGTGGAAGACACAGCAACTTTGCAAATTGAACGTTCAAGCAAGAACACTTCACTCTGAGATGCCACATACAGCCACATACAGCCTGAAGGATGACAAGACAGTGTACCTCAGTTTTTGTAGTAATTAATTACACACTCATCACTTACAGACATCACAACAGAAGAATAATTTGAATGTCTGGGATTAAATCTGAAGGCCAATTACAAAAACTGGCAAAGGAGTACTGAGTAATAACTACTTGGAAAGTGGAGGAAAACAGACATTTCTCTTTTGGTTTACTCAGTAGAGAGGTACAATTTAATTTCTCAAAAAAATAATTCTCTATGATTTGGAAAGCTGATCATTTTGGTCTCATGTGGAAATGATGGGTTTTGTATCACATATCTCAATATATTGTTTCTTTCTTCTTCCCTTCTTTTTCAGGTTACCTGTGCAAATTTAACAAATGGAGGAAAAACAGAACTACTAAAATCAGGAAGCTCCAAATCCACACTAAAGCACATATGGACAGAAAGTAGCAAAGACTTGTCCATCAGCCGACTGCTGTCACAGACTTTTCGTGGAAAGGAAAATGATACAGATTTGGACCTGCGATATGATGCCCCAGAAACTTATTCTGAGCAAGATCTCTGGGACTGGCTGAGGAACTCCACAGATCTGCAAGAGCCTCGGCCCAGAGCAAAGAGACGGCCCATCGTCAAAACTGGGAAATTTAAGAAAATGTTTGGCTGGGGAGATTTTCATTCCAACATCAAGACTGTGAAGCTAAATCTGTTAATAACAGGGAAAATCGTTGACCATGGCAATGGGACGTTTAGTGTTTACTTCAGGCATAACTCCACTGGTCAAGGGAATGTATCTGTGAGCCTAGTGCCCCCTACAAAAATAGTGGAATTTGACTTGGCACAACAGACAGTGATTGATGCCAAAGATTCCAAGTCCTTTAACTGTCGAATCGAGTATGAAAAGGTTGACAAGGCTACCAAGAATACACTCTGCAACTATGACCCTTCAAAAACCTGTTATCAGGAGCAGACCCAGAGCCACGTGTCATGGCTCTGCTCCAAGCCCTTTAAAGTAATCTGTATTTACATTTCCTTTTATAGTACAGATTATAAACTAGTACAGAAGGTGTGTCCTGATTACAACTACCACAGTGACACACCCTACTTCCCTTCAGGGTGAGGACCAACTTGTGTCTGAGACTGAAGCCTGGGGAATAAAAGAGGTCGAATGACAGGGCTGTAACCTCAAGGAGGAAGGCCACATCTATTGCCTGGAATGTGTCTACCTGCTGCTGCTGATGTCAAACGGCTGCAAATATGTTAGTGGAAAACAATCTAATGTAATTTTTGCCCAGTCAGCTCCATGTATCAATCTAGGTGTAAATCACTATGGATTTGAAATAAAACCATACACATACACAGAGACACACACACTTTTCAGCGTACATTATTGAGATTCCTGTTAAGAAATCTTTCATTGTCTGATATCTAAGGATTCAGCATAACCTATCATCAAGCAAAATGGATTAACTAGACAGTACAAGGTTTCTAACGCAGACTGTTATGGAAATCTCCTTGAAAGTCCTTTGAGTACATGCCAATCAATAATTCCCACTCATGCATTCTACTGCTTGGAGTAGCTGTACTGGTAAATAATACTGTAGGAGTAAATACTTGTAAAAATGGGAAAAAAGTGTGTTTAGAGTTCAGTATTCCCTATTATATGAACATAGCAAAGTGTCATGACTTTTTCCCAGCACACAGTAGGCACATTCAAGGTGGTGTTGGTGGCTCTTTTTCTGTCGAGCAAGCCTGTTTCTAGTAAAGATGGGCAAACATTTGGAATTTACATGTGAGCAGACATTCTGGTTTAATGTTTCTCTGACTCTTTAAGCTCTGATTCTTTAAACTTGTTTGAGTTTAGGCCAGCTAAACTACTTAAAAACTGCGACTGATCTCTAAGAAGGAAAATGCCTGGCAGAGAACATGTAAGTTATAAGTGGCTGTCTTATCTTTATTACAAAATATTGTAACAAATTCAATATCCTAGTCTTCATTTGTATGAATGGTTTGTATTGTATATAATTTAACCAGTGTTATTTGAGCTGCTTATTAATATTAACTTGTAATTGTCTCTCTGCTTGTTATTGGTTAAAACAATCAAGGAAATGAGGAATCCATTTTATCAATGTAGCTGTAAACTCCATTAAAAGACAGAACTATGTACAAAGCATTTATTCAGCTAAAGTATTGTTGAAAGCTATACATATACAACATTACAGTCTGTCTGTATTTAGATATTTTATTTCCAGAGGAAAAAAAATGAACTGTACATAAAAATAAAAAAATCTTAAAGTTGAGTTTCAATATGTACTGTGTAGATAGTAGTTTAAATAGTTCTGACAAGCTGGTAGCACTCCAAGTCCAATATGATTTTCAATATTGTCTCTTCACATATGTACATATAAGACATCTATTTATAAATTTGTGTGTGTGCATATTTGTGTGTGTATAAGTACATGTGTGTGTGAGCGTGTGCAAATACATATATATGTTGAATACATAAAAATTTCTCTAGCCCTCTTCCTAGCAAGCAGATCTGATTACTGGAGGTCTTGCTAGCTCAAGCAAAAGTCCCCACTCTGATAAGAAATTGCAGGTGCAGGGCTTTGTTTAAAATGAGTCATTATAATTTAGAAGTGGGAAAACATAGAGCCACTCTCTGTGTACAAAGGCCTGTCTTTGCCTTAATTCTAGCCTCCTATGAGGTACTGATCTCTATGGAATCAAGAGATCCCTTTTTATGGTAATAGGGAATTTTCTTCCTATAAACAAAAAGCTCACATCTTTTATATACTTTTTTTTTTTTTTTTGTGGATAGTGTCATACTTTAATCCCAACATCCAGAAAACCAGCAACTGTAAGAAGTCCATGCCTAAAAGAAGGCCTCCCAAAGATGAACTTAGTATATCGTATCACATCTTTCAGAATTATCATTCCTGGAAATGTTTTCTTCCCCCTTCCACCCTCGCCCCCCGGTTCTGTGCCCTTGGGTCAAAGCTGCGAATGCAGATATGGGTCAGCTTCCAACTATGTGCAGAATTATGAACAGCTTCTCCAAAATCCCAATAAAAGCTCCACTAATGTTTCAAGAGCTGAAAAGTTCGAAACAACTACCAGTTGAGGACCTCTCCTGCTGAAATGTGCAGAACCTAAATGAGAATGGAACAAAGCAAATGGATAACATTATTGAAAGTAAATGTTTTCCCACTGACGTACCAGTAGGAGAGGAGACTTTCTTACTATTATTCCTTTGGCTTCTTTGAATTGATTTGCTTGTGGGAATTTCTTCATTATGTATGACATTTCCCAGGACAAACTTGTGACCCCGGACAGTGTGCAGATTTGGAGAAAGAAATTTTCCAAGCCATGTAGTCCATATTCTGATCTCATTCAGGAATACGCTGAGATACACAATTTTTTCCGTTGACAGGGATTATGATTAAACTGGTAGTGTTTATCCTTTGTGCTCTATGAAAAGTAATTGTTATGAATATATACCATAATTTGTGTTGCTGCCAATAGTTGAATCTTGGGTCTGTTAAATCAATAGGAATTTTGCTATTGATTTCAATATAAATTTCCATTTAATAGTATGTAGAACTCCAGTGTTAAATATGATTAACAATCTTAGCAATCTGTATTAGAATTGAGCATTACATGGTTCGTTTATATTCCTGGAAAATTGATGCGAAATACTATTGCTGGTACAGTTTCATTATTTTATATATCTTTTAAAACTTTCCATAAATATATGAAACACACACATTCTGTTCATATATAAATATTTGTCCACTTTTCAGGTAAAATCCATACAAAAAGGAACTATTCATCATGCAATGGTTTTGATCCTATTAATCGTGTTGGTATTTTATCTGCTTCTGTCACAGTCAGTCTTACTATTAATCAGTCCTATGCCTTTGAAGAATTTGCTATTCTTCATAGGCATTGTTGAGTTTGAACTTGAAAAACTTCTTTTGGTGATTGAGTTGTGAAACAGTGATCTAATATCAGAATAGATAATGTATGACTTAGGTGCTAGTTCATTGCATTTCATTCAATCTATTTCGGATATATATTGTGTTTGCTAACTTTGTTAAAGAATGTTTTTGGTTTTGTCATTTGCAAAAGGATTTTAATGAACATGAATGTGTTAAGTCAGTTAAACAATGTATGTATGGGTATCTGGGTCTTGCATATGAGCAATGCCTTAATGGAGTGCTAGGCCAGACAAATGTTGCCACACTATAACTCACTAATTCTAGAAGTAATAAAGATGTATATCTCTAAAGGTATATTTTTAGGATTAAAGAAGATTAAGTTTCTTATTTTTAAGAAGTGAAGAGACTGTTTCTGTTCACCTTTTTAAAAAAAACTTTTAAGTCATTCTTTGGCTCCTATTTTCACTTCATAGCGAAATCACAAATAGAGATATTTTAATGGAACCAATTATTTCTCGTGGAAAAATACATGGATCATGCACATGAGCAAGTATCAGTTTCCTTGCATGGATCAGTGATACTATTTATGTGTCAATTCCTGTGCTTTTGAAAAAAGGAGTCTAAGATATAGGAAATGGGTGGTTTGCAAAAACCGCAAAAATCACTGATCGAAGTCCTAAACAATGGTGAAAACTGTAAGGCTTTCTTAATTTGATCAAATTCATTTTATCAAAATATTTCAGTATGGTGCAGAAAATATACTATCTTCTCTCCAGATGAAATCACTTGTAAAATTTTATCCCTTTCTCCCTTTTCCCCTTACACTGACAGTAAGCAAACTAATAAATTCATCTTTTCACAGACATTGTTTTTCAAAGTTTCCCCTTACTTAAAAAGGAATGATGTCAGAAACTGTTGAAAAGTATGGTAGTAATTTACAGTAAACTTAGAAATATTCCATCTCCATTTCTATGGGAGCAGAATGGAAGTCTTGTAGTGTCCTGGTACCTGTTAGCCCAGAAATTTAAGTAATACTCTGCAAGCTATTTACCTTGATTAAAACATGACATCCTCATGAGTTCTGAATCCTATGTTGTAAATTGCAATTCTGTTAGAATACCATAAACTACTCTGAAAATTATGTGTTAGAGAATTGTGGAAGAAAAAGGATTTCAAAATATATGCTCAGTTTACAGTAAAACCGACCTAAAGCTTAGGCAACTGCTCTGAAGAATTATTCTTCAACAGAAGACAATGAACCTCAGTGTTGGCATCTTGTGGGTCCTTCTATGTCCTTCTATGGCAGAGTTGAAAAAATTGTATCTGACTGCATCTAGTAATGGAAGAAGAGCTTTTCTCTAGTGATTTGTGCCTAACTGCATGTCTTAGGACAGCTGGAGACCCCAAATGGCTGCATCAAGGATCTGTTGTGCTAGGAGCTGCATAATATACAATGCATACAACACCTATTAGGGAATGGTTTTGATGCCAAGAATGCCCAATTTTCAAGAGAGTGTACTGCAGAGTTCTTGTGAACCATGTACTTATAAATTTGAAGCATACTGTTTCTGATTTTTAAAAATAAATATACTCAGTTCCCAAAAAAGAACTATTTTTAAAATCTCATATGAACATCAATGAAATACAAGCACTCTTGGCCCTTCTGATCAGTTACGGTTACCACATTAATTTATGAATATGAACACTATTTCCAAAAATACTTTGACAGTGGAAGAACAGAGTATTTTACAATAAAAATTTTTTTCCTTTCTTCCTTTTTTTCTTTTTTAATGGCCAGTATCTTACAAAAATGATGGAAAATTGGCAGATTAAAAATTTTCTGGATCAATTTGACAAAATAAATATCCATGGATATGGTTAACACTTTTTGCTGCTTGTGAGAGGAACACGCATTAAAAATAAACTGTTATTTGTAAACAGACAATAAATTGTGGGACTCTGGGAATATTGTATTTCCTTGGCTAGGATGCACCTGACAGTATGATCTAATACTTGTAGCATTATCCTTCCAAAAGAATTGATGCATCTTACAGCTAAAAATTAAATTTTTTCATTGTTTCCTGTATTCTGTGCTGATTAGTTAAAGTACCCAAACCAGCAAGCAGATTACTTTGTTTTGTACAGGAGTTTATTTTCTCATTGGAATATATCTATACAATTTTTAATTCTTGTTTGTAGGACAGAGCTGGTGAATCTCTGCTTGAGCTTGGACTGATGTTCTGTGAAAGGTATACATAATTTTGAATCCTTTATCTTAGTTTGCGTTTGGGATAAAGAAAGAATAGTAGTTTTTTGTAGCTGCTTTAGATCAGGAGCAAGCCAGTGACTCGCTTGAACTTTAATTCTAAGAGAGTACCATTGTCAAAGAAGGAATTTAGGAAGATGGAGCATGTTTGGGATTTATTCCTAGTTCAAACTGAACCTCAGTCATGTATCAAGTAGAGATATTGCTATGACGGAAGGCTTAGGTGGTGTGTGAAATGAACTTCTGCCTGTTGTTAACAAGAAATTAGAGGCACCAAAAGAAAATTTATAAAGTTGAAGCAGTTCACACACATCAGTGAAGATGTGGAAATTAAACATTTCAAAAAGTAAATCAGTATTTTATGAAAGGGCTACTGAATTTCTGGGAAAAGCTGAAAGTACCTACAGATATGTTCATCACTGAAAATAAGTAAAACCAGACTTGGCAGAGGTATAAATAACATCTTTAGTTCCTCGTCTACGTCACAGAAAATCTAAAATGAGATGCAAAAGCCCAGTTAGAAACAGGTAGCATAAGGAAAAATGAGGTCACTTATGGAGTGTAAATAAAAAATTCATACTAATTCTTCCAGTATCCAGTAGCTATCTGTAATTGTTAAATTTATTATGACATATTTATGAAGCATTTTAAAATTTCTTTTGTGAAAGTAAAGTATTTTGATTAGTTAAAGAGTGGGAAGGTCTTGGAAATAAAGATAGAATTTTTTGCAAAGAAGTTTCTACAATTGCAACATACTCTTTCAAGAGGCAAGTACTCTGGAATTCTTTTCAACTGGCCTCATGTGGAATCCAGAATTGTGATTGCTGATAGTAAACAAACCAGAAATAATACTTGACAGGCAGGACTGTGGTGATCTTGAAATCATTGTATGTTAATTTTATTGCATTTGTCTGTTTCTGGTTTTGTGTTTGAATTTTTTTAAATCTAGAAGCATAAGAAATGCATGATTCACTTCAACACTCCAAGTGTGGAGTTCCCTTATAACTCTATGATATATAGCTGTATGACATTAAGTGCTCTAGTCTTTTTTTTGCTAATGACCTGTAGGTCATGTCCAGTTAATAAGGTGGACAGACAGTAACAACATATCTTGTGTGTCAAATGAATTCCCAAATGAATCTTCCACGACTTGAGAAAAAATTACTGAAACCTTTAGCTGATGCACTTCAGTAAGTTAGATGTAAGTTAGCCCTTCAGAAAACAGGATCAATACTCACAAATTTTGAACAGTATTTTTCTCAAAAGCTCACCAATATTTTTCAGTACCATCCCATTTTACAGAATTATATCTCCTCTGCATATCAGAGACTTACCAATCAAAGCTATTACTGTGAGAAATGTTTTAGTAAGTAATCTCTCATTTTTCAGTGAAGTATTATTTTCTAAAACAACTTCTACTATTCTTCTACAAATGTTGATCAAGTTTCTACTTTTTACCCTGCAGACTATGCTGTTACTGAATTTACAGTCCCCAAAGAAGGGGTTTTTTTCCCACTGAGGTAAAAGTTTCCCTTTCATTTATTCAAGATAATCACAAAAATTTGCCCAGTTTAGTTCCTGTTGCTAATTGCACATTACCTGTAAAGTTGCTTTTCGTTAACCACTCCAAAAGAACTGTGTGTCTTTTCAGAACAACTCCTATTTCCTCAATCTCTATTACAGTTAAAGACTACAAAATGAATGCAATATTTTAGATGGAATTCCAATGATAAAGAGTCTCATCACATTTCCCTAATGAAATTCCTTCCTATTCGTAGTTACAATGGTTTCTCTCAGGTCCTAAACTGCAAAAAATTTACTGCTAATGAGCTCTCCACTATTTTTTCTAATGGAAGCCAGTCTTAATTATACTGCTTTCCAATGTTCCTTCTCATTTGAGTTTTGAAGTAGCAGCCTTCAGATATATTTGTGACTACTTTCCTTTGCCACTACTTCATGCAAGTCTACCTCTTTAGGCCCATTTTTAATACATATCTAACCTCACAGATGTAAGAATTGCCTGTAAACTTCATTAGCACATTACTTAGACTTCTAGGTAACTGCTGTGGTGTCATATAGGTAGGAAATATTTTACTGTTCTTTTCTGATTGATTACTGGTCTGCCTTTTTCCCTGTTTGGTGTGGTTTTTTCTTACTCTGTGTTTGATTTGAAGTCCTTTTGTCTGCTTCAGATCAGATGTGAGTAGTGCCCACTGATGTGTTTACACATAGGAGGGAATGAAATATATAATTATGTATTCTATTAAAAATTGAGCTAATGAGGTGATTGCATAAACTCATTTAGAAGTACTAAGTAACAGGTGGTAGTCATACTTGTAACTAATAGGTAAAGATTTGAGCATGCCATTAAAAAAATAAGTAGTTATTTTATTCATAGGGATGGGAACTAATGTGAAAAAAAGTTGTTGCCTGTGTCTAAGTATCACTAAAGGCAAAGGGATTAGCTTGGTGGTAGAACAAATCAGTAATAAAATTTCCTATCATAGTTAGGAAATACACACTATTTCCATTTAGTTTCCTGCTATTCCTTGTATATTTCTAGGTTGAAGTCTAATATATAGTTGTAATTGCCAGCCTGTAGGCTTATTCTATTCCTTTCAGTTTGTCTTATTCTCCACCAGATATTATTAAAGTTATTTTTAAAAAGGCTTTACACTGGATTGCTTTTGCCACTCTTATATGACTTAGACCATCTGATGGAAAGTTGTCAGCAGAAGGCAACTAACTTCCTGTAATTGTAATCTCCCCTTCGACCTTCTGAATTTGTAAATTTCCAGAACTTTCAGCTCATCCACTTGGCATACTTCAAATTTACTCTCCACTCTTTTTCTAGCAGGTACTGATTTTTTTGTCTCTCAGTTTAAGATCATTTCTATGTGCTGTCTTTGTGGAAGAGAAATGGAGCCAACTCAAAGGCTTATTTTTCAGGCTAGCTGGGTTCTAACATAAGATGGGTTGGACCTGCTATAACATGCAAGCTGTAAATTCAGTATAAAACATATTCAATAATGAAAATTATATATGGATAACTAGGAGGCACATAGAAAGACAGTTAAGTAAGCAAATGTTAATGAATAATAAAAGAATACACTTAAATATATGAATACTTTGCATATATTGTAATTATCATATTTATTTATTTCTCTTTTCAATGATGAGAAGAATAACACTAAAATTTCTTTTTACATATAGCAAAGATGAGGGAGATAAGTTAGATGGGAAACTGAAAAATGGGTGGTAAATGATCATATATAAAATTAGAGTCCCAGTAACTTGCTGTCAGGCTTCACTCAATAGGTGCTGCTGCTCCGTAGCTAAATGCAAAGAATACACTTGAGCCAAGTACACACCACTAGAAGGTCTATATTTTAGCATGGCTGCTATAGGTTTGAAGAGAAATTAAAGAGAATTGCAAAGCTGTTTAATTCTGAACTTCTGCCCAGAAAAAGGTTCAAAAATGCTTAGACCACATGGAAAGGTGTTTGTCTGTGAATACTTTTTAGGACCTTCCAGTGTGGTTGATGCCTTGTTCTTTCAAGGTAAATTGTCTACAAACTCAGTAGTTCTCAAACCATATCTTCTTTTGCCCTTTTCTCAAAGGAAGCTAATCTTGAAGTCTCTCACTTTCTTACTGCTGTTCTTGCACTCGCTCCTAGAACATGTCTTGATGTTAGAAATGAGAGTAAAAAACCCATTTCCCCTTGCTTCCATTGCTGCCCTTGCTCTTGTACCTGTCATGATGGTATACATCAACACTTCCAAACTGCTGGTATGGAATATCACAATTGCAAATGAAACAATTATTTTCTTCCAAGTCTCCTTGGACTTGAAAAAATAAGGAGGAAGTTCTCTTATGACATTTTTTTACATCTTTGAAGACTGTTACCATACTCAGCCATCAGTCATAGCTTTTTTTTTGATTTAGCAGTTTTGGCTAGTATAGCATGTTTGACTGCATTCCTCCCACTGCTCTAACACTTGCCTACCCTTGCAAGTGTGCAACTCCAAAGAAAACAGACTATTCTGGCTTATATCTCGCCAACAGCGAGAAAAGCAGAATCTGAATAATTCTCTTCTGTCTCTTTCTATGTACTAGTAACAGTGTTCTATGTAATACCAATATCATAGTTATTTTTCATCATTTATCATTTACTATGCTGACTACAACTTGCTTATGCAGTTATGTTGTCTAACCTGAAATTCCACATTTTCTATTTGTGCATTTTATGTTTTTTTCTGCCTATGGTAGAATTTAAACTACCAAATTTCAGTAAGATAGGGTAGAAATTTACAGCACACTAGCTGCTCCATGCCAGCTTCCTCTGTGGATACTTGTAGCCTGCACTAATGCTGACTCTGTGCAAAATGTGAAGTAGAAGATGTCACAGAGAGCTATACTTACTGCTTAGCAAAGTGTCGGCATGAAAAGTTAGTATGCAGCAGCAAGTGCACTGTAAATTCATGCTTTACTTTGCTATACTAATCTGTTTGTGTAGACAAGCCCCAAGTGTAGCACTCTGCACTTGTCTCTATTGAATTTCTTGTTATTGATTTCAGACCAATCCCCCCATTTATCAAGATAATTTTGGTATTCAATAAAGCACTTCTCTCCTCCCCCTTTTTTCCTTTCAAACTTACATCAGTGCTTCATAGACTTTGTAGCCTTTAATGATACTGTAAATCTTTTGCAAGATGGCACAGGTGGAGTCTTAACATTGTCAGGGTTACCAAGATGGCATTTTTACAGTTACAGTTTTTAGACTACAATCACACAACTTTAAAGAAATGATTGACTGAGGACTAAACAGAAGACTCTGTTATTATTATTCACCAGAAGAGATACCTTTAATGTGTTGAGGGAATGAGCTACTTTTATAATTTATCTGCTTTTAGAAGGAAGAAAGGTCATAAACTTTAAGTAGATTCTTGCATGTAAAGTCAAAGCAGGAAAGTATTTCTCTCGAAACCAGTGACAATTAATAAGGGCCTAATTCCTTCTCCTACTAAAGAGTGAAATAATTCCTTGGAGAGTGCTGTTCATAGTTTCTTTGGGATTTATGCTGACATTTTTTAATATATTAGAAGTACCTGTTACCTCTGGCCTGTTAGTATGTATGTGTTACAAATAAAAACTTTGCCTAGATCAGAGGTTCCAGTTTCGGAAAATGACTTTTATATAACTCTAAGACAAGCTCCTACATTTTAATGGACATCACATGTCTAAGATATCTTAATGATATCTTCTTGTCAAAACAATATTTTAGCTCTCTAAATACTATTTCAGTTTCCTCATCATTAAATTTTTATCATTTAGTTTTAATCTGAACTTGATCCTTCTTTATAAAAATTTAACTAAAAATATTTGTAAAACAAAACTCTCCTATATCTACTCTTTACACTGTTTTACTATTAGCTGTCAGCTCTCTGTTTACCTCTGATTCTAATGTGGCTATCAGAACATGTAGAGTATGAAAACAAAGGTCCAGGTGTCTTTGATTACCTGCAGGCAGAGACTTTGCCAGTGCTCTGATCAAAATGGATGTGAGAAGGAAGCTTTATTAACATTCTATGCTAAGAGACCTCTGTGATGGGCTTAAATGTGAGTACATCACTGAGGGGATAAATCGGCACAGCTTTCAGGATGAATGGATGTAAGTTCCTGGGCTAAGTGAAGTCAGCTCACACGTGGCTGTAAAAAACAAACAAATTTGTGGATCCTGGACTGGAAGTGAGGAAGTGATTTCATTTAACACCAGTCTAGTTTCTGCAGTTTGCTGGTAAAAGAAGTTTTCTGCTTCTTCTTCTCCTGGGCTGTTGTCTCCAAACACTCAGACATGTCTTCTTTGAATCAGATCTCATGACAGCTGCTGTACAAACTGAATCAGTCCTCAGTCTTGTATTTCCCTCAAAGCGATGAAAAGAGGTTTCCCTTTTAAAATATACAAGTTTCATCCTCACCATTTCTATGAGAACCATCTGGTTACATCACTTGTCTAGAAAGCGGAAGACACGTACTCTAGCTTCAAATTAAGTGTTCCCTCCTCTGAAAAATTATCCACTCTACCTGCATTCTCCAAGACTGTGATTTCTCTTCTTTTCTGTTCCATGAGATCTGAAAAAGCCTACCATTCTGAACACCTCCAAGGTGACAAGAAGAGAAAAGTGTAAGGCTTAGGCATAGGTTAGGTCTTCATTTTGCTGCACTTCAGCAGAATAGAAGCTTTCAAGTATCCTGGAGTTTTATTGTTTGAAATTGTAAGAAGTGTAGGCTTTACCTCCTCTCTTGATAGACAGCAACTTAAGAAGGGCAATTTTGGCCTAAGTTTTCCGGGGAAGGAGATCTAGCTATTCAAGGAGACTGTTTAGTCAGTCGGTGAGGAAAGAATAGCATGAAATTTTGGGTTCAGTATAAGGACGTATAAGGACAAGCTTGATGAGCTTCAAGGTATGTTTGTCCTTCTGTGAATCTAACCTCTACAGCTTAATCAAAAAACAAATGAAAGACCATTTACATTGCAATGGAGGAAAGTGTCTCTCTCTCTATGTACTTGTTCACTGATTAATCAATACACTCAGAATTTATTTGCAGTGTATTTCAGTATTGGAACTAAAATACCAGTTATTCTCCATTGCCTAACAGCCTGATAGGCATAAATAAACTCATTTCCTGCAGAAATTCTGTCAGAAGAGGGTCTTTCCTTTCTTCACTTGGTTATATTTCTGATGCTATTAGTCCTGTATAACATCAGCCTAAATAGGAGACAGTATTGGACCTCTGCTTTCCAAGGACTACGCTTCTGTGAGGAGGCAACAACTGCAGAGCAGATTTTCCATGTGGAACTTCATCAGCTCATGCATCTATATGGTCTCTTCTCACTAATACTGCTTCCTACTGTTCAAAGCAAGAAGACAGATCTGCCTCCTTTTCTTACCTAAAGGTCATTTCTGCACGACCTGTGTGAAGGACCTCACACTTCCCTCTGTTCCCTTCACCACTACGGGCTTTTTGTTGCACATATTCCACTTGAAGAAAAGCTATTCTGCTGAGACATGACCATATGTTTTTCATCTACAATTACAGGTCATTGTTTTGAAGTTTCTGAAAAGTGCTATTGAAGAGCATCATTATTTCCAATTTTTTCTTTTTAAGTTTGAACTGTCAAATGCCCTTAGTGTATTGAAAAAAATCATGTATGGATGATTTGAGTCATGAAGAGTAGTTTTGACGGTCTGTAGACTGAAAATAAATTGCTGGTTTTGAAGAGATTTGGCTGTAAACTCTGTCTGCCAATCATCTGAAGTAACCTATCTGGACATCATCTGCAAACGGGTACAGTGTGTTTGATTTGTAAGAGCAGATATTTTCTTTTGTGTGTATTTTCAACTATAGAAGGAGATATCATGTTCCAGCTTTTCACTTTTCAGGCAAGTTGCATTACACCATTTTCACAGAGGGCATAGTTACAAGGTCAAATTTACACTAAGAGGGAATGAAGTCTTCTGAGTATACACGTTGGGTCAAATTTTGGTCTGTAATTTCTGACATTCCTTGCGTATATGAAAACACTGACATCCTTTAAGTACTCAGTTTTGGAATAGTCTCAAATGCATATCAGAATGTTCACGTGACATCCAATCTCAAGCCCACTGAAATCTGTGATAAGATTCACTTTGGGGCCTCTGAATTTTCTGCCACGATTTTGGTGAATACTACTACAACCAAAGGCATCCCAGCCTATATATGAACTTGTAGTTGTCTCATAGACGAACATAACTGAATCTTCTCATAGAGATGAGACAGCTGAATAAATCTCACCCTATTTTTGAGAGACGAGATCTAGTCAATGGATGTTTTAGTGGTGGCTTTTCTTCCTCATCTTTGAAACTAAACACCTCTCTATTCCGTTCCTAGGGAACACAGAGTGTGGTCTTGATAATGCAAAAGGAACAGTCCTACAAGAAGTTGTGTCCCTTCAAAGGATTCCAAACAGAGGAAAGGAACCATTGTTATTTGATGTTTGTCATATAGTTATTTATTTATTGATTGCTATCTATTACTTACTATTTGCATAACAGGATATATGATCTCAGCCACCGTGCAGCCAGAAACAGACAGCCTCGGTCCAAAAAACTAGTTTAACAGAGATGGGAGTTTCAAGGTGTGCATTGTGGAGGATGAAAAGGAAGGTTAGAGAGAAAGACAAGGAAAAGGAAATACAGCCTAGTGCCTCAAAACTATCTCAGTGCTACTGTATTCTATTGATAGGATAAAATGTGTATCTCCTAATTCGTTTCTGAACTGGTCTCATCAAACACCTGATGCCTTGTAGGCTTGTACAATGGAAACTTGTATACGGCAAAGCAACACTCAAGAGCAATAGAATATGATGAAGCAATCTAACATGAGAACAACATAGAAAAACAGAATAAAACCCCTGCCGTGCTATTCCAGTCATTACAGGGGGGATTACTGTACTGTGCTCCACTATATAGATTGACCCTTGGTTTTAAGTATTTTTGTTTTCCACATCTAGCTTCTGTATCTCTTCACCTTAGAGGTCCTCCTACCCCAAAAGGAAGACACACATAGGTGTATCACTTTTTTTTCTTTTTGTGTAACTTAATTCCTAATGGCCTGATCTCATCCTGACTGGAAGGTGAACTTCGGTTTTTTTGCAGTAAGGGATCTGCAGAATATTGTCTGTGTCCAAGATTTAGCCAGATTTTCTCTAATGTAGCACATGTCAGTGTTTTCAAATCCTTTTCTGAGATATTTAGCTGTATCTTTGCACCTGGCCAACCGTATGCTGGGCTGCATCCAAGGCAGCATGGCCAGCAGGGTGAGGGAGAGGATTCTGCCTCTCTGCTCTGCTCTGCTGAGACCCCACCTGCAGTGCTGCATCCAGCTCCCGCAGCACAGGAAAGACATGGACCTGTCTCTCTGAAGAGAGTCCAGAGGAGGACTGCCAAGATGATTAGAGGGATGGACCACCTCTTCTATGGGGAAAGGCTGAGAGAATTGGGACTCTTCAGCGTGGAAATAGAAGGCTTCAGAGTGACCTGATTGCGGTCCTCCAACATCTGAAGGAAGCCTACAAGAAGTATGGAAAGAGACTATTTACAAGAGCATGGAGTGACAGGACAAGGAGGAATGGCTTCAAACCCAAAGAATACATTTAGATTAGATATTAGGAAGAAATTCTTTACTGTGAAGGTGGCAAGGGCACTGGAACAGCTTGGCCAGATTTGTTGATGCCCCATCCTTGGAAGTGTTCTAAGCCAGGTTAGATGTGGCTCTGAGCAAACTGGTCTAGTGAAAGGTGTCCTTGCTCATTTCAGGGGGCTTGAAACCAGATGTTCTTTAAGGTCACTTCCAACCCAAACCATTTTATGGTTCTATGATGATTCTATGAGCCTATGATAGGAACCTCACTTCACCACAACAGCACTATTGGGTGTGTCTTGAGATTTTCTACTCTTGTAATCAAGCTGAGTCAGGGGAGGTTTAGGTTTAATATCAGGAAAAGTTTTTTCACCCTGAGGGTGATTGCATAGGCTCCCTAGACAAGTGGTCACAGCACCAAGTCTGTCTAAGTTCAAGAAGAATTGGGACAATGCTCTCAGGCACATGGCGGAATTCTTGTGGTGTCCTGCACAAGGCGAGGAGTTGATCCTGAGAGATCTCTTCCATCTCAGCATATTCTATGATTCTATGATTCTATAATTCTATTCTAGCCCAAGCCATTTTGTGATTTTATGGTTCTAACTTGGGGCTTCTTAACACCAAAGATTCCTAAGGGCCACCTGAGATTTAGAGATTTGCTCTGTTCAACACTACAGTACCTCAGGAATTGTCCAAATGGTCAGAGGCTGCCACTTGTACATTAACCTTCCCAGTGCTCTAACCTGGTCAGCCTGCCTTATACCAATAAATTCATTTGAGTGACAAGAATTGTTAGCAGAGACACAGTCACATATAGACCTGTCTAAATGGCTCTAGAGTCTCAGCTAGTTTTCGTAATGATTTATGCCCTTGAAGAAAAAATTTCACAACATTATATTCTGAAGCACCTTCTATCAAATTCCAACAGTGTGTCATTACCCAGGTGAGATATTAAATGGCTTCATTGCACTAAATTCCACAGAATTGCATTTAGCCTACAGGTAGTAAAAATGCTCTACTACATGAAAGGAGATATGGATTTTTATTTTTTTTAAATTCAGATCAGATATCTGCTACCAAACCTGCTCTCTTTATTGAGAGGCAGAAACTGCATGAATTGATAAGCAACTTCTGAGCCTCAGAACTGCTGGATATTGTGGTTCACTGACTATTTGAGTTATTCTGGGGTAGTTTGGAACATATAATGTAGAAAACACAGTAAACCTCTCACTTATGAGTTTGCTAGTTTCTTTTTTCCTTTTTTTTGGATCCCCAGACCCATACAATTTTCTTTTCTGAATTCATTCTACTTACACTAAACTTGCTGTCTATTATCTATTGCAGTCCTTCTGATAATCTGACTTTTTAGTGCATTTTGTGGCAGAAACCATTACAAAGCCTGAAAATGTTTCCATTTATGTATTTCCAGACAACTTCAAGTGATTTTCTTCTAATGCAGGTTTTCCCTTTCATAGCCCTAAAGAATGTTTGCTATGCTTTTGACAGCATACTAATTTTATTTGTAGTATAAGAGCTGCTGTGACTGAGCACACTATCAGTTTCGTAAAAATATTCAGTACAATCCACATTTGGGTATGTATTTTTGATATATACAGTCTAAATACTCCATTTCCACTGAAAATCATCTTTAGAAAACATATTTCAGTTCATTTCACACTGTGTTAATTGTGTAACACACTGTAACCATTACCTTTTACCAGCCACAGTTGCTCATCTAATGGGAAATGATGACTTTAACAAGGAATTATTAGATCTGTTTGATCTGAGAATGCACATGTGGACAATGGGAGCTGCTGGCTGGAACATGCACCATTTTCTCCCCCTATGAGTACATAATTGAATTACAAGTCTCATTTTATGAAGGAAAAAAAGTGTCAGTAAGCCTTACGCTTTGTAGCCAGCCCTGCCGACTCGTAATTTGTATTTAACATTGCTAAATACATTTGGAACATTCAGTGTTATCTCAAAGCTAGTTTAAAATACATCAGATGGAACGGGAGAGTAGGTAGGCAGAACTCTTTTTGCTGTGGGTTAGAAAATTTTTCTACTGTTTTTTCATTAAATACCGCCATAAATTTAAAATTAGCTTTACTACAATTAGGAGAAACACAAGTATTAGAAGGTAATGTTCAACACTCTGTCTAATGAGAAAATGTTTTTTTCAACAGTGCTGCTTTAAATAAGATTTCTTCTGTCTTTGCTTGGCAAAGTGAGAGACTTATATTCATGAGACAGATGTTTCATGGGAACATAAACTCTGCATGTACCGTATTTAACGTTACTATCCTTCTACTCCTTACTGGTGGAATAGTAATTATTTTTGTCCTAGAAATTCAGAAAGAGATGTGAAATGCCAGTATAAAATTACTTGGGAACCTGAAGTCCAGTTTTCATAAGTCACTGACGGGTGTTGAAGTTTTGAGATATCCACCCTGCACTGCTGTGAGCAGAAAAGGTAGCTCTTTCCTAACTGAATCTTCTCCCAGTCACAAACTACACCAGTCTCTGCAGGGTTCTTAGTCCAAGAAACCATCCCATTTTGAGAAAGTAAATGCACATACTGGAGTGGACCTGAACTGGTGTGACTACCTCAGGACCTAAGAAAGTACCTGTGAAACATCCCATCACAAGTTATAGCTGTAGCTCCAAGTCTCCTTGACAGTCATTTGCTAGGTCTTCCAAAACAATTCAGGCTCCCAAAACAACAGATTGGTGCTTAGATTCATAGTATTGGCACGGCTGCTGTTTTCACAGCTATAACTACAGCCCAACCTCCCAGGTGTCCAATTCAGTTACGTGTATAGTCTCTTGCAACTGGCAGCTTCACAGCATCCAAAGCACTGCTGCAACTTTCCCTACTGATTAGCTGCTTAGAGCACTAGCTCCAGCCTTGAGGCCTTGAAGATGGACTATTACAGAAGCTGGGAATGTCTAGTTTGTGAATGATATATAATCCACATAAAGTGCCTAACACTTTCAATCCTGTAAACCTTGTAGCAGAAGGGCCAGATTAAAGTCCTTAGCAGCTGGAACATCTGCATAAACAGTCAAGTGACACCAGCTGTGTCTGAAAGAGGTACTGTAAACGTGAAGAGAGACTGAGAAGCCTAATTTCATGTGAGATGCACAGTGGGACAAGTTATCAGTCTTGGTGCTATCAAATCCAGCTCCTTAGTCCTTCTACTTTCTTCTCTCACTCTCCGCTGTGGTGGATCCTTGACGCCTACACAGCAGCTCATTCAAATCTGGTAAGGGCCACTGGAAGATTGATCAGCTAAAAGATCCCTAAATGCTTCTAAAAATGGGGGCGGAAGACTTTTATGACTATGTGTGCTGATGCAGATGCAGATGCACATGCCCCCAGCTGGCCCTGTGGATGTCTTTCCAGATAAATGTGAGGCTCTCTGTGGCCTGCAGCGTGTATAGACTTCCAGGCTGGCCCAGCTCATAGAAGTGGTGCTCAGTGAATGCAGACCTTGCAGCACCATTAAGTCCTAAGAAGTCAAATCGCACCTGTGCTGTGGGATCCAGCTGAATTTGGGCTTTGCAGGTCCACATAAGGATGCTAGTGCTGAACTGTGAGCTCGGTTCCTTGTGTATCCTGTTTTTTCTTTCCTCCCATCCCCCTTCTTTCACAAACCCATATTTGCCAAAACTGATCTTGAAAGCCCTTATATATTTGTGGTGGTTAAAAAAACCAGCTGGGAATTAAACTCCAAATACGCCGGTCCCCTTCCCCCAGCCCCCTTCTGGTGAGAGAGACAGAGGGCAGAGACCATGGGTTGAGATAACAATTTACTGAAAACAAATAACAATGGAATAAGAAACACACGGTAACAGCAACAACATTAATAGCAAAAGTAGACAGAAGAGAAAGTGCTTTACACACAAAAGGAGTTCACCATCCCAATTCAGTTCTGCGTGGCTGCCAAGAGAAAGACAAGTTGGCGGAGGCTCTTCACAGCCACCGCTCCCCATCCCCATGCCCAACACAGTGAAAAAAGATGACGGACAACCCCCCCAAAACCTGGATCATCTGCACAGCACTGCAGTGCCACCTCTGGACTGCTACACTCCATTGATTTAATTCCGTGTGGTGCCGCTGCTTCGGACCTGTCTGCTTGGCTCTGCTGGACCCGGCTGGGGCTCAGCTCAGGCTCATCTCACTGCCACTTCAGAGCCGAGGCTTGGCTCAGTTCGTTGCTTTTTGGAGATGTGCCATGGCTCAGATGTATTTGCTGCCTGGATCTGCATTCTCTGAGGGACAGGAAGGTCAGCAGCGGGAGAGGTACAGAGTGCTCAGTGCTGGTCCTGGCAGCTGCCCCAAGGAAGAAGTAGAACAAAACAGTGCACTTCAGTCCTGAGGTTGTTTTTTAATTCCCCCAAAGCCACGCCCCCAGCTGTGTAGTGGATGGTATAGAACAGCAATTCAGCCATGCCCACACAGATCTAGGCTCTGCTCCTGTGGGAACAAACCAAAGACAGTATTTCTGATACTTTCCAAAAAGAATGTGAGATACAAGAGCCACAGAATCAGAATCACCAAATCATTGAGGTTGAGAGAGATCTCTGCAAATCGTCTTGTCCAACCGTCTTCAAGCAGGGTCACCTAGAGCAGGTTCTCCGGGACCACGCCCAGATAGCTTTTAAATATCTCCGAGGATGTAGGGTGTGCAACCTGTGCCAGTGTTCCATCACTCTCACAGTTCAGATGAAACCTTCAGTGTCTATTGACTCCTGTTCTGTCACAGACCACCACTGAAAGTAGCCTGGCTTTGTCTTCCCTGCTGCCTCTATTCATATATTCATGCACTTTGATGGAGCTACTGCTGAGTCTTCTTCAGGCTCAGTACAGCTCTATTCATATGAAGGATGCTTCAGCCCCTAAATCTTCTCTGTGGCCCTTCAGTGAATGGTCTCCAGCATGTCTTCTTGTACTGGGGAAAGCAGAACTGAACCCAATACTCCAGGTATGGCCTCACAAGTGCTGAACAGAGGGAAAGGATCTTATTTCTTGACTCTCTTGAGGCTGGTCCTGATGAAGCTCAGGACACTTAGCCTACTTTACTTTAAGGTCTGTCACATTCTTACAAAAATGTAATGAAAGCAACTCAAAATGCTATGAATTTTACTTCTTGCCTGATCTTCCAAACCCAAATAATTAAATATAGTTGTTCATAAGTTTATTTCAAATGAGCTGAACTAGGTCTTGCACAGTGAAGAACAAGCAGAAATCAAAAGCTGTGTTGAACCAGAGACAGTACTATACTCTGGTGCACCTTTATATGTCAGGGAAGTTTCATTAACTTAAGTGGGATCAGTCTTGTATGGATAAGGCCTCCAGAGGACAGGAAATGACTCCATCCTCTCTCAGGTCTCTTTACCTATGAGCAAATAATGACTAGCAAAGTATTTTAAAAGTTGCTAAATTATTATTTGAATCCTATTCACATCAATATGTTCATTTGCAGCAGTATTTGACTAATTTCGGCAGGCCTAAAACGTCTACGTCTGTTCAACAGCAAACACTTTGGACTTCCAGTGCCTCAGGTACGTATACAAAATGAAAGCTTGATAGAAATATAATCTATGTATCTCAACAGTTTGTTTACAAAAGTCTTAAGTTAGATATCTAAAATGATACATTCTGATATCAGTTCTGATTTTCAATAAGACAAGATCTCACACCCACCTCATAATCAGTGTTCTGATATCAACAATTCCTGAAATTCTGTATGAAAAGGAAGGTGATGTTTCCGTATTCACTGATGTTTCCATATTCACTGAAGGTGGCAGTTAGTGGAGTCAAGTGTACCTCACCGTTCTCTTTCAAGGATACTAGGATGCCTTTTGAATATAAAGATGATCTAAAGTCATTCTGAATACAATAAGAGGTTGTATTTTCCTCTGAAATTGGTATTAATTTGATACTTCCCTCACACTCTGCACTAGCTTTGAGATTCACTGCCTCGTAGAATATGCCATCAGAAATGTTACTGCATTTCTGGACAGCTTTTTTTAAGCTTTGATTTCTCTTCATTACACTGTTATTTATTTAACTTATGTGGTGGAACACTGTTAAATTGGACTTTGCTTATATTCCATATCATATTGGTTTGAATTACTATTTTCAAACCTCCCAGTAAGCAAAAGAAAAACTGGAGAGATTGCATCTTTGATAAGATTACAATCCCCTCTTGTAAGTAATATTAAAATTGACTCCCTGAATATAATCAAGAATTTGTCTTGTTGTCTTTAATTGATCTCCCTAGAAAGACAGTATAGGCTGCAAATGAAATTGCAGTATGTTACAGATCACAGAAATAATATAAAATCAGAGAGTAAAGCAAAATAGCCATTTGTGCCTATCTTGGCACTTAAAAGTTATAACTTCTCTCTAACTGACAGGAGAGGTCAGCTCCTGTTTATGGGAACAGTAAGTAAAATAAGATATCCAGGGCAAGACAAAACTATGCATTCAATATCAAGATGTTGAAGAATGTTTTCCTTTTTTGTAGGTGCTGTTAGACTTGATAAACCTATGAAGAAAATCTGGAACAAAAGTAACATTTCTTAAAATGTGCTCTTAGGCATTACCAATCACAGTGGTTTCAAGATACCAGAATTTCACTGCTGCCTTTATTTGAGATAAATTGAGTAATTTTAGCTTCCTGCTGCATTTTCTGCAGGGCAGTAGGCTGGAATCCCAGATTCCAGCTGTTTTAAATGTTTGCAGTGTGCTGGATCAATGGTTTATATGTAGGTGTTTGGAAAGTCCCTCAAGGTGACTTCTTTTGTAAGGTGCGTGCACAGCCCTCTAGTCTTTGCAGTCATCACCTCTCTGGAAGTGGTTCAAGAGACACAGTCTGTTGTTGATTCCACTGTGCGCTACTGCCCTTGCACAGGGCTGTCTCTTGGCTTTCTCAGATCATCATTTTGATATGCGGACTAAACCCCCCAACTCTCATATGTTGTAAAGTAGGTATGTAATTTATTTTGGAAATCGGTGCCGGACGCACGAGGGAAGGACTCCCCCAAAAAACATGCGCAATGTCCACGGCACTCAGCTCAGTTTATATTGGGTTACAAATCCATATGCATAAAATTACTCAATCTCGCCTATACATATTCATTACCTATCCCCGCTTTGTATTAAAATGAGCTTAAAAGTTATTTCTATATGTTTGCGCCTCCACAGTGCCTCCTGGTGGTCGTGGGCTGGGGTCTCTAGATGAAGTAAACGAGTCTTCTTCAGGGCTGAACTTTTCACCTTGCCTCCTTGCGCATGTTCCCTGGTCCCTTGGTCCAAGTTCAAACCTCGAAACTGAGTTGAGCTGGTTTCGGGGTCCAAAGCAGGATCTCTGGTCACGCTTGCTTCACCCTTCTCACCAGTCTCGCATCCTCCCTTCTTCTTCTTGGCAAGCATGATAACTATTGAACAAGCCAGACACATTGTTTAGCATACAGCTGGCTCTCTATAGCCCCCCTTGATTTCTTAACCCTAATTTACCTGAATCAGTTTCTTACAGGATATCTGGTCCCTGGAGCATACCAGTTCTTTGGAGGCTGTCACATGCTATGTCTCAACACGTCCTTTTAATCTCTTCGGCCTGCTCTTTTCCAGTTGTTATTTCTGTATCTGTACCCATAGATACCTAGAGAAATTATTCACGCACACTCACAGAGAAGGAGTGATTCCTTTTCGTTCACTAAAACATGGCAACCTGGATAAGTGCATATGAGGAAGATGGTAAAGAGGTTTTCCTCTGCAGCCTGAAAAGAAATGATAACCAGGCTCATGACATAGCTTTCAACAGTGCTGACACTTTCTGCGAGTGCTGTTTATACTAATTCTCTCCAGTGAAGTCAAGGTTGAAAGTTTAGCTTCATGTGTATGTTGATATTCCTGTGACTATATTGTGGGTTATATGTAGTTACTTCAATTACTTTATGTCTTCATAATATGCTTTGTGTTGCTGTGTATGTAGGTATAGAAGAGCATACAGAAATATGTGCAAATACGTGGTGAAATTTTTTTGATTATTAGTATATTTAAAATGAATGCATGCCCTGTCTTATTGCAAGTAATTCATAATGCTTAAATATTTGGTACAGTATGCTTAATATCATTATTTGTGTTCTGTGCTACTTGAGCACTTAAACTCTCCCAGCCTGGTCCCCTACTGCAGTAAGTATTGTGCAAACCACTCAATCAGCTGAATTCTTCTGCTTGTATTCTGGCAGTAATTGTTCTCTGGGGATAAAAAGAAGACTGTTCAGTGTATCTCCATACGATTCTAAGTGCAATGCAATCACACAAATAATCCATTAAGATATTCCACATTTCTGTTAGATAGAGGATTAAAAGATCATTGAAAAATTCAGAATGGAAGGAGTCTTCTCATGGTTAACTATGAGTTCAGCACAAGATACCCAGGGCTTTATCCAGTCTTCAAAATCTCCAAAGAAAGAGACTACCTAAACTCTCTGCCCAAACCGGTTCATTGCTTAGCTCCTTTCATGGTAAAATTTTCTTTTCCTTACATTTAGTCTGAATCTCTGTTATTTCAGCTTATGTCTATGTCATCCTCCTGCCATGCACTTCTGTGAAGACCCATTCTTGACGCCCTCCTTGTAGGTTCTGGCATTCATGTTCCCCGTGAAATTATCTCTTCTCCGGGCTGAGCAGTTCTTTCTGTGACAGTAAGCTAAATTTTTATGAATAGCCATGACAATCTTGTTCAAATCCCCACAGACAATATATTTTTTTATATTATTTGACCAAAAAAAATCAGTTTTTGTTGAGCCTGTATTGTCTGATTGCTGTGTGGTTCATACTCCCATTGAATGCAATACAGTGGAAGGTCAAATACTGCTAAAATAAATATTTGTCCTAATTTTATTTTTAATTAAAAGGAGAATTGAGGGAGAAATCTAGAATGGTGGGAATGGAGAACTGCTGTTTTATTGTTTCTCATGGTTATTAAAACTATGAAATTAGAGAGACTATCATGACTGAGAGCAATGATTACCATCCAGAAACAACAAAAGGATCTTCATAGGAAAGAAGGGTAATCCATACCTGAATGGCTGACAGCCATTACAGGTCTGTAAAATACTACTGTCTCCATGATGGAAAAAATCTTAGATACAACAGACAGCATTTACCACAGTTTGTCTATGAAACTCCTCCAGGAGAATTTTGGGACAAATTTCAGAATACTTAAGCTGAAAATAAGCTTTCCAAATATTTTTAGATTCTAATTTAAAGTGATTATTCAGCAAGTGTGGTTATTTTTTTCTGATTCAAACAGACGAGCTAACTTTGATTATTCAAATCAATTAATAGTTCTTTCAAAGATTATTTGAACCAAATCACTAGATTAAAATAAAAAAAGATCACTGTGCAAAATACCCAGAGAAAACAGTCTCTCCTTTGAAGAGGTCAGGATCAAATCTAAAATGGGTCACAATGAATGCAATAAACAACAAGGCAGGGAGAAGAAAAAATTGAAAGGATAGGGGTAAAAACGTGTAATAGTTTCATGACTTGCCACACTGACACGCACAGGGCTTGGTAGCTACAAATCATGTGGAAGTTTTGCCTTGTTTTATGTGCCTGACTAGAAGCTTAATTCATGTCAGTATGTAAACAAAGTGGTGCAGGTAAAAGTGATACATGTTGATCCAGAGGCTCTGGACTGCAGCTGTGAGAAAGGTATTTCCTGACATGCACTGTGCAACTACAGTTTTTTTCCATAAAAGTTCTCACTAAGTGAAGCCTTGCAAAGGTTCTGAGTGTTAACATCCAATATAAGTTAGAGAATTTACGTAGTGCTGTGAAAGTATTTGCATTTTTCTCTCTTTCCATCTGCATTATTTTAGTCATCTGTTAAAGTGGACAACTTTATTTTTAACATTGTCAGTATCACACTATCAAACTACAGCTCAATGCAGTTCTTGTGTTTGTCTCTATTCTTGTATTTAAAATTTGCTAGGATTTATTCTTTATGGTCCACACAATTTATGAGACTTTTCCACTCAAGATGCATTAAATTGGTTTTGTATCTTTGGTCTGTTAATACATTTAAAATATAATATTCCACTTTTGCTTTTATATCTCAATGAACTTTTTGTAGAATGCCCAGTCATGGTCAAAGAAACTTCCAAAGTGAGTGATAATATTTTTGGTTTGCATGTCAATGTCGGCCTTGGTCAGAAAGCTGAACATGTACATTCGATCAAAAAAGATGAATAGTCCAACATGGACAAAGTAAATTTTGGCAAAAGACTCCACATAAGCCCTTCCTGGAAGGGGTCATTATAACAGGTGGAGGAAACACAAACCGAGCTGTACAGATTCTGTACCAGTGCTAGCCTGTTGAGTGTGCCGTGTGGATGGATCACAGAAGAAAAAAAGGACAGGGATGATGCTTCACTGCTCCTATAAGGCATTTGAATGGTGTCTATGGAAGAGAAACAAAGGATAAATGCAAAATTTACGACAATACATGGCTGTACCTAAGGATGCAATGGTGCTCCAGATGGAGATTTAACTGTGTCTTCCCTGAAAAGATCTGGCAGGCTTTGGGTCATCTTTCTTAGTCTTTGGGGTATATTTGGATGGATAAAGAGACTCTTCTGTCTAATTGTGTTAGTTCACTTGATTTTAGTTAATGGCATTGCAGAGCTTGCCTAACATATCTGAAGTCATGTTAATTGACCATGTTGTCATGGCCCTATCCCTGATGTTTTCTCCTGAGGCTGACCGAGACTGAAATGCAGTAGCCTATTTTGTCAAGGGCTTTTTAATTGGGTTCAAGTCTCCCGAGCAAGCAGCACTGAGAGTTATAGCAGCACTCAGACTTATAGCCTGAATGGAGTGCCTAAAAGAGTGCAAAACTTTTGCAAACCTTTCCATACTGGATTAATTTCCCATTAAAAATCCCCTTCTCAGGTAAAGAATTAAACATAAAAATGGGTCTTCTGATGATTAGTTGCATTTAAGAATAGCTGGTAAGATGTAAATTGCTTTCAAAAATTAGGCTTCTGAGGGGAAACTTTGATTAAATCCCTATAAACAATAAATCTGCTATAAAAATAAGCAAAGGAAAACTTTTTTTCCCCCCTTATGGATGTCTTCTTTTGTGGGAAGTAGCATAGATATAATAATGGCATAAGACAGAGAAGTAGTGTTTACAAACTTGCAGCACTACTTTATGAATACATATTGAAATAAATAAGTTGTTCGTTACACTCTGAAAATGATAACACGAAGAAAAATTATTCCTTTAATTTCAAGCAGCATTATCTTTAGCAAGACTTGTTCAATGATTTTGTTCTTATTTTTAAACAGCCAAAGCACGTGGTAAATGATTGATAATAAAGATAATGGAAAAATGTTGTAAAGTGACCTCTTTATTTTCTGTGATAGAGCAGCTTAGAAGGAATGCTCTTTTGGAAAGCATCTAATAGTTAGCAGCCATTTTCAGTTATATCTAAATTAAATCATACATCTTCATTAATTTCCCTGTTAGCCATTCAAAATTAAACCTGCATTTTTCTTCAAGAACACTGGAATCTGAAATCACCTGTGAATTATTGTACTGCCATCACATAAATTTTTTTAAAATTAGAATATCCTTCTGCGCTGATGACAAAGATGACAACTATGGATAAGGTAACTTTTAAAAGGTGTAAGAAATTCAAATTGCATTTTTGGTTCCTTACATGACCTTTTATTTCCAGTGTTTATTATAATGTTAAATGTTCTTTTCATGCATTGGAAATATACAGAATTTTGTGTGAAATGAAGAAAATAGTTTATTTCCTGTGTCAAGCTTGGAGGTTTTTTCCTGTGCTGTAACAAGATGAGCACAATGTGGTGTAGGTCGTAAAAAGAAATAATCTCAGGTAGTCCTTTAGCACAGATTTTACATTTTCATTTGTGCAATAATTGATATGGTCCAGGAAAAGTACTGGTAAACCCATAGTAATCTTTTCTAGATGGGGAATGATTTAAGACATATAGAGCACAGTAAACTTTATATCAAACGGTGCTGTTGTGGTTTGAGACTGGCCAAATGCCAGGCACCGATGAAAGCCTCTCGCTCACTCCCTTCTGCAACTAGACAGGGGAGAAAATATAATTAAGAGTTCCTTGTTTTGATTTCTCCTTAAATCTGTTATCACAGAGGCACTACCACCATCTCTAATCAGCCCAACTTTGGCCAGCAGCATGTCCGTCTTCAGAGCCATCAGGGATTGGCTCTGCCAGACAAGGTGGAAGCTTCTAGCAGCTTCTTACAGAAGCCACCTCTGTGGTCCCCCTCAGCTACCAAAAACCAGGCCATGCAAAACCAACACAGATGCAATCAAGGTGAATCTAGACAGTCATATTTAAGTGGGTATATTTTTTCATGCTACTTACTATTTCTGTAAATGATTTTTTTTATCTTGCCTATATTTTCCTATAGTGCTATTGCTCTCATTAAGTAGATTTGTATCTAAGTAATGTGGAATTTTCCGGGACAAAAAGTCTGTGATCTCTGTGCCAAAGTTATTTTTATTACTTATTGCTAGGTCTGTCAGATCAACTGAAAATAGTAAGGGTACCCTAAAGAGTGATCTCACCAAAACTAACAGACTCAGTGAAATTAATTTACATAAGTGGAACGGAAGAAAAATTTTCTTCTACTAAAAAATGGGGAACAAAAACCTAGAGTGGACTGGAAACAAGGACAGAGTAGAGATGGAAGAATGAGATCATTAGGTCAAGTCCTTCAATCAGCTAGTCTATTTTTCAGATCCAGGCTAACTCACTGACAAACGCACATCATTACTCTTCAATCACACCTCAAGCCTGCAAGCCTCTTGATGCCTAGAAACTTTGAATTGTTTTGCATGATTTATGCAGTCACATTTCAACTTAAGAACTTTAGTCTGCTCAGCAGCCATTATCTTACAGAGGGAGTAGATGCTAGGGTTAAAGGCAGACCAATGTCATCCTATTTTTCACATAGATTTTTATTTTAATTTCTGAAGTCTAATCTCTTTGTAAAAGAGGTAATATTAAAAATGCTGTATGAAAAAATTATGTAGACAGAACCAAATCTGCATAACCAAATTGAATTAATTAGAAAAAGTCTTTATACCCAACACTAGGATTTATTATGACTTTGAGGATATGTAATCTCTAATAGATAATGGTTTTGAAAATAGGAGGATTATTTTCTAGTTTGAATGTGTAAAAACGTTATAAATAACTCCTGCAAAACCCACAAAATGCCAGTCATCTAAATGGTGATATATCTGAACATTCATGGGGTAGAATGAGACAAACAGGTCCATCTGCAGATCCACTGTCTACTCCTATTAATCATCTCATTTGGAAAACTGAACCTGAATCATTTTTGTCTGGCAGCTCTTATGCAAAAGATCACAGCAATGATGTGAGATGTTGAAATGCTAAAAAGTCGTCCTCTCGGGAGGGTTTTGCCAATTAGGAAAGGACTGAGAAACCTTTGTTACAAGAGGCAACACAGTATGATTCAGGATCAGAAATGGGGAAGAAAGGTGGCAGGAGGAATAAGAAAGAAAAGAAACAAAACCATATAAGAGAAATTTGAGACAAAAAATTATAAAAAGGTTTCAGCACTGGTCTAGCTGGTTGCATGAACTGAAGTGTGGAAGCTGGTCTTGGTCTTCATCACTGGGTGGCTGCACTTTGTGCAGCTGTGTGGGGCGGGGATTGGGCTGATGGAAATGAAAAGCCATGGGTGAAGGCACCGAACAGGAGCCCATAATCGGAGTCTGGCATTGAGTCTCTATTGAATGCTCTTTTGTAGACTAGTACTGGTACCCTTGTACACAAATGCTTCAAAGTCTTGTCAAATATTGTGAGATAGGGAAGTATTATTAACCCTTGAAGGAAGACCAGCACAGGAAAAAACCCCCAAAACAACTGATTGGTATATCTAAGGCCATAAACAGAGTTAGTGACAGAGGAAGAAATTGTCTCCTGTGTCTCCTGATTCACATGGATCATCCCCTTTTTCTGAACTTTCTGTCTTGTATCTGGTGACAGTGATGTACATCTTTCAGAAATCTGCCTTTATCTCTGCTTTAAAGTGGAAGATGATAACTTGGTTCAGACAACAAAATTATTGCTATTGAATTTCAGGTAGATTTTTAATAAACATTCTTTATTGTGTGGAGACATTTCAGTACCATAGTGAAAAATTCTCATGGATAAAACTGAATAAAGATTCAGATTAGATGTCTGTAGTGAGATGACTGAGTACGCAGTCAATATGCTCTAAGATTTAGCCTCTCACCCAAGGCTTAGCAATTTGGAATTAATTTCTGCATTTATAGTTAGACGAATTTCCCTGATGATGCTAGAAGTTGGACAGACTCTGGCAATGCTGACAAGTGAGTGGCATTCTGTTGCATATCAGAATGAAGGCAAGACCAGAGTGAAAGTCAAGCCCCTCTGAAGACCCTAAGAACATAGACCATGCTGATTTCCTACTGAGTTTTAAGAATAAACCATCAGCCCTATACTGGCAGTTGTGGAAAATGACAGCTACCTAAAGCTTTACTGCTTTCAAAATATGATTAGAATCAATGTCAGAACAGGGACTGAGTCCCCAGCCTAGAATAAACCAGCTCCTGTCAGCTGAGTCAGACAATATGAGTTTATTGTAGCACTGACGTCTATGTGGGTATGGACATCACATTCATTTAACTGCAAAATTCTTAACCAATTGCAAATTTGGTTAACCTCACAAATACCTTCTTTCAAAAGCTGGAGCATTAGGGTCATGCCTCCTTGATGCTTTGGTGGGAACAAGAGGCTAGATAAAAAAACAGAGGCTGGACAAAATTAAGAGGATAAAAGCAGGTATTTATTGAAGGGCCTTCAATAACGTGCACTATGGGGAGATAGAGCCCTAGGGCTACTCCCAAAATGGACCATGGGTCACGGGTTTTTCACACTTTTATAAGTTTGGTCCATTTGCATACCAGAGTTAATTCTCCAATTACAATTTCAGGTAATGATGTCATTACCCCAAGTTTGTTCCCCCTTTTTAGAGGCCTTGTTTACATATTTCTGGGCCTGGAACAAGAAGGTGTCCTTGAGTCTCAGGCCTAGAGATGATTTGTCTAAGCAGAATGGGAGAACAGTAGCTAACAGGCTCTATGGAGTTTTAGAGTTATGCACTAAAGCAGTACAGGATCTGAAAAATATAAAAGCCAAAATCCTAAGGCATCATCCTTCTAACACCCAATGTTTCTTTCTTATTGTTCCAAATAGAGAAAATTATTTCTTCAATGACTCAGTTGTGCTTAAGTGCAAAGTACACAAGTAGCTTACAACTGCTGGAAGCACCCTGGATTCCCTTTCCTGGAAATACCCCAGATTCCCTTGTTTAATGAGAGATACAATTCTCTGAGTGATAAAATAAAGCTGTGAGATAGACAATTGCCTTCATGTGAAAAAATGGTTTGAAATATTTTGGTGAATGATTGTTATAAGTCTGTTTCCCCTTATTATTTTTCTTAGTATTAGCATTTAAAAATTCATTATTTTCCCCATAAAAATATTGCCAAATATAAAAGCTAGAGAGAAATTTCAGCAGGAATATTCCTTTTTATATTTGAAGAAGATTAGTCTTTTCTACTTTTCACATGTAAGTTCCCGGCTTAAACTTCTGTGTTGCCCGTTCAAGGAGCATCAACTATACCAGGAATCCTGGATGAAAAATAATCATGCAGCAGAAAAGATGATACAGTTCAGCCATTACAGTGGGTGACAGAGCTACATGTAAAAGCACTTTTTGAAATGGTTTTGAATAGCAAGAATACTCTGTGAGACCAGGATAGGTTTAAATGCAGTTCACAAAACTCTGTCTAGGCTACAGCCATGGCTGTGGATTATGGTACCTAAGCTTATTGCCATTCTTGCTGTAAGCTGCTCTCCTTATCTAGTTGTAAAAGCTGCAGTCCTTCTGTGGTGCTTAGTGTGTTAAGCAGGCAGGGAATTATTTCGGGAAGTCGGGTGCCAGCATTTGCTTCAGTGCTGTAGCGCTGGGAGCTTACATGTGGCCAACACACAACTGCAGTCCCCTTCTCCCTGCACGCGTAAGCAGCACCTGCACTGCTGCGCGCACGGCACGAGCTCTCCCGGGGATGTGGTGTGACACCAATCTGTGTGTCTGCCGAGCAATGTGACTAAACCATGTGCTCCCTTTGTATGACAAAAGTGGGAATATAGTTACATCCAATGGATGTGGAAGGGAAGATTTTAGTCACCACATTGTGTCTCTGTGCTCCTTTTGGACACAGACATTTGCACCCTGGGATCCAGCACTACCTTCCTTAAGTAAATCTGGTGGCGCTTTACGCGTTATCCAGGTAGTCCTGAGGCTTCTTTGCATAACTGTGGAGGGTTGTGAGCCCTTGGTGCACGAGCCCTCTGCACTCTCTTGGAGGAAAATGTCATGAGGGGCAAAAGAAGATACCCAGAGATAAGCTACCTTCCTGGGTCATTGAGAGTTCCCAACATGCCTTGTTTTCCTTATGGTAATTACCTGTACCCTGTTGGCTAGTTGGTTCCTACCCCACCCCCTGCCTTTCCCATATAAACCCCCACTTCTCCCCCGGCAGCAGGGAGTTTTTATCCCTGGCCTCCCCTTCAGGGAGGCTAGATAATACAGGCTACCTCTGTGGAAGTGCCATAGGAGGCTCTTGTCTCTCTATCCCTGTGTTCGCCTGGGTGATTTCACAAAGAGCTGATATCACTTGCTGAAATCACCCATCGCCTAGGGGGTTGCTGAGACTTCTGGAGAAGCTTTTGCCTAGCAGGACGCTTTGCTCTAGAAAGGTCCGACATAGGACCCCCGGCAGGCAATAGATAACAGTTCTACAGTCAGGATGCTTGATGGAGACAAAGGAGATGAAGCTCTGAGCTTGGTGTGCCCAATTCTTTTTTTCTTAGTTTGAAATAAATCTACTCCATAATTTTTTAATATTTAAAAATAAAAGGAAATTAGTTAGGCATTTAAGATAATGATTCCATCAAGCTAGTGATCTGTGAAGTAAAAACCTCTTCTAGCAGTATTCTGGTGAATTTCAGAGTGGCTGAATTCCAGATTCAGGGGCTAGGGGGCTCCCAGATCAGCTTGTAATGCTGTGGACTTACAGTTGTCCAAATATGCCTTGCAACAATTCACTGCTGTGGTATACCAAAAAGAAAAAAAAAAAGTTGTTATTTCTTGTATCACAGGTACAGACACGCATCAGACATGATCAATATGATGTTTATTTGCTTTGCATAACTTAAATTATATAACAAGATACAAGTTGTATATATTTAGTCCAAATGTTCTGCCCTTTGAAAATAAGGACTGTTGAATCATGGAGAACTGAATCTTAGAGAAAAGTGCCTTGTCTTTTTTGTTTCAAAAGTAGTAAAATAGAGTATTTGTAGAAAAATAACCAAATGAACTACACTGATGGCAAAAAAAAGATTTGCACAAAGTTTAGGTGTCTAAAAACTGGATATTTAATTCAGAATTAAACAAAAATTGAGACTCCATTTATAGCAAATATAAACAAAAATGGATACAATTAATCTGATTCATCATTTTAGGGAGATAAATAATTGTCCAGAGGTGCCTTCCTTTTCCTCTGCCGTCTGTAGCAGAATCATGGGGTGACAAGCTCAGCCCCATAAATTAAGGTTTGGGTTCCTCAGCAGGAGAAAATAAAACCCCCTCCTTTGATGAGTATTCTAGTTTGTACTGGATTAAGGAACAGCTTCACAGCCCACTCCGGGCTGACTGCTCCAGCTAGTAGAACTGAAAAGCCATTTGTTGTGTGTTTGAGACTTTTTCTTATTTTTTTTTACATCTTTCTTATCAATACTAAAATATTATTTTGAAAACAAAGTTCTAGCAGGATAAATTTTTCATGTAGATCTGATCTAAACAACTTGGCAGATGCATATTCTTTTGGAGTGGAAAATCTGATGTTGAATCCCTCTTTTACCAGAAAATAATGAATACTCTAACTATGCAGCATGGTGACAGCTATGAAGATCTGCTTGGTTTTTTAAAAATTCAGACTTCAATCTTTCTGAGGAGAAATGCAGAAGGAAATCTGGTCGTTCACAGGAGCATCACTAGAACTGGAGAAATAGATTTGGTTTTCATCTTTTTCTTATCTATTAGTCAAGATTATCAAGAAATACCTCCCTACTTTAAATTGGGCAGGAAAAAAGAAAAATTATATAGCCATTTTTAATATTCCTTATTATTACATAAATTGTCTTGTTTTTCCAATAGAATATGGTTATTTCTAATTAAATATTTGCTGGCTACTGAATCTATAGCTGCATTTTACTTTTCAAGCAAAACTTAAAATTTAGTAATCCTTGTCATATTCAGGGAACTTACAGGCTAGCTGGTCAGATCCTGCCATTTGGTCTTTGCTTTATTGTTCTTTAGGTGCCAGTTATGGTCAATCCATTATGTTTAAATTGCTGGCCATCACTGTCTCCCTCTTTTTCAACTGACAGGACACAGCAGGAGAGGAATTTCAAAATGTCTGGCAAACTCATTACTCCTCATAACTACTGCTGTGCTCAGCTAACTGGAGTTGTGGCAGCATAAGCCTTAAATGGCAGACAGCATACTAAACATCATATTCATTAGCTCTCTCTTTTTCTTTTTTTTCCCCTCACACTTAGTTTTTTCTTTTCCTGTTAAATCTGCTCTCAGAAGAAACTTTCAGTCACTTCAATGAACAGCAAATCAAAACATAAGGTATTTCAAAAGAAAAATTAATGTAACAGAATTTTCTCACATAAAAATTTCTCTACATAACATGTTATATACTGTAGAAATATGTTCTTATGCTGCCACATTTTTTTCTTCCCAAATACTACTCAACACAGATTAACAAAGCCACCTATGCATCAGATTTGGGATAATAGTAAAGAAGAGACGCAGCCTCCCCCTACAGTGATTGCTTTTTGGAGTGGTGTACAGCTGATACACATTCTGTGGATAAATCCCAAGATCCAGGATGTACCAGGATTCTTGTCTTGCCCGTACGCCAAAGCTCATGACACCTGTAAGATGCTCTTTTTTTTTTTTTTTTTTTTTTTTTTTTTTTTTTNTTTTTTTTTGATTATTCTTTTTTCCCCAGAAAGGGCTGACTATACTGAGAAGACATTAAGAGTGCATTGTGTAGGTTTTCTAGGGAATGTTTTTCACAGAGTCCAAATCCAGAGACTTTTTGATCACCGGAGCCTGAACCCTATCTCCCTACATGGGATGGAGACAATCTCCATCCTCATCAGAAACTGCAATGCGATCACAGAAGTTGAAGGGAATGAGGAACTTTGTGTCTCAACCAGCCCTTGAAGACTCATCTGGGAGTCCTATAAAAACGAGTTGTTCATTAGGCCCAGAGAAATCTGAATGGGCTAGTGCTGATCACACCTTTACCACGGCATTCCTCCCAGATTTTCTATTGCCTGCCTCGTGCCTTAGACTTTACACGTTTGATGGTTTTATGTGCAGTTCTGTGTGTCTGAATTTTGTTCTCTCCAAGCTATGTTGCTTCTCCTAGTGGATAAGGTGTTCCCTTTCCCTGGTCTTAAAATTAAAAGCCAGACATGGTTTAGGGGAAGAGGGGTTTTTACCTTGGTATTTGTTTAAGGATCCTTAGGTGCACCACTTTGTCCAGGTGAAATGCGCTGAAATGCACCGTACACACCCGATAGATTGTGTGTACAATTTATAGGCCTTGCAAATTAGCGTACTTATCAAAGATAGGTGAGAGACTTTAATTAATCCCCCATCCCAAGGAACCTTCCCCCTGGATGGGCCTATCTTAGTTTACAGAATGTGTTCTGGAGAGGACTTTGGTGTCTGGGGCTTTCTGACCCCTGACTGCGAGGCTTCCAGGATGTTTGGTCTCCTGGCCTAACGGGATATTGGGTCTCAGCTAGGTTATCAGACCTGAAGAACTACAAGCATGTAGGCTAAGAGCACTAAGAATGCATGAAAACTATATAAAAGGGTATATAAAAAGGGTGTAAAAGAAAAGGCAAAAAACCATCACGGCGTCGTAGGAACACTGAGGACACTTGGTATCGCAAGCTTCTCTGCCACTGGGAAACTAGGGTCTGGTAGTGCAGGTGATAGCACCATTTTGGGGTAAAGAGAGGAAGAAACATCCCTGGTTTAACTTCCTCTTCTTGGCTTTGCTGACTCGGTAGATTAGCTTAGCTTAAAAGATGCTCTCAGGGAGTGTGTTTAAGGAGATACTTCAGAAGTAATTTGGGTTTTTCTTTCTCAGCAGACTTGTTATGAGTTTGTGCACTGATACCTACATAATTCTTTGGCATTTTGGAAATGGTTGGATGTGAAAATTTTAAAATTTTCATTATTAAAAATGCTGATGGAGAAATGCCATGTAGTTGATTACATGTGCAGATATATTCAGATATAGATAAAATTTAGGGAATTGGAGACTGGTATGATGGGGATGCTTAAGATACTGACAAAACAGAACAGTTCTGAGGTTTAGAAAAAGACATCACCAAATTCTTTCATTAAAACCTCCACAAGTTATTAGTTATCATCCCTGCATCTACATAGCTCCTAGTCTTTAATAATTGTTTCATATGTGAGTATCCTTCTCATGTATTTGGCATTATATCCTGCCTATTTGCAGTCACTTGTGCTTATTTTGTTCTTTAATTACAAATTGTTTTTACCTTGATCCGTTCTCCATTAAACCACTCACATCTTTGTGCCTTTGGTGTCGCAGTGCTCACATACTGATGTAAAATGCATATACAGAGTGTTTGTCTGCCTATGGTATTGCAGTTTTACAGCCACTGTCTTGGCTGCAGATTGAATGAAGGGGCCTTATTCATTTACCACCAAGTTGAAAATTAATCAGATTTCTTCTGACAGTTTTGTTTATGGTTAATTTGACACTTTGTCTCCTCATCCATCTGGTATAATTGCCTCTATTTTCATTTACAGAAAGAAACTGCTCCTTGCTTTGCATGTTTGTGGAAAAACATTAAAGGAAGTAAATCTTAATAGAGATGCAAAAATGTTTTTCAGTAAAATAATTCAAATTTAGTTGTGGGGAATTTGTTTTGTTAAACTCATGCTTGTGTTCTTTCTGAGTTAAAGAGACATGGTTTTACAGACAGTGCTTGAAGAACATGACTATCATGATATATGGTATGGCTGGACAGTCTTTGCCAGTTTATTGACATATGCAGCCTAAATGAGGGATTACTAAAAGACTCATAATCTCTGTCATAAATGAAAAAAAAAACAAGTAAGCTAGTACTTTGTTATTTGACAAAGTTTTTAGTAAACATGCATATATTTTTGCAGATTTTAGGCCTGTGTTAGGAATGGTTTCCTAATTTACTTTTCTAAACAATATAGTTCTATTTTAGGAAAATCTATATGAAGTTTATTAAGATTTTTTACTTTGCAAAAATATTTATCAGAAATATCTGTTGGTGAGTGGTGTGGTTGCAGGGGTGGCCTCTGAGGGAGGAGGTCAGGGATTGCCCAGTGCTGGACACAGCCAGCTCCTGCCAGTTTGTCTATGGTCTATCACAGGACACAGTTGAGACCATAGAGAGCAAAGCTGGTGAAGCCTTTGTGGGGAAAAGAAAAAAAAATAAAGAAAAGGAGAATGACAAACAAATAGGAGTGAGGAAAACCAGTGAGGAGCAGCAGCAGGAACATGAGGGTTAGGGAAGGAAGAGGAGCAGTAACAGAGCAGAGAATCCTCTGCAGCCTGTGGAAGGGACTCTGATTGAACTGATATTGTCCTGCAACCCGTGGGAGGACTATGCTAAATAAGACATCCACACTTAGAGGACTCTAAGCTGGAGCATGTGGATATTTCCTAAATTGTTTGTGGTCCATGGAGAGCCCATTTTGGAGCAGGTTTTCACTGAAGGACTGCAGCCCACGGAGAAGACCACACTGGAGGAAAGAAAAAGGATGGAGCAGCAGAAAGGAACTGCTATGGACTGACTGTGACCCCATCATTCCTCATCCTCCTGCACTACTTGGAACAGGGAGAAAATAGAGAAGCTGGGAATAAAGAAACGAAGTGGAGCCTGGGAAAAAGGAGGAAGAGAAGGAAAGCGCTGTTTTAACCTGCAAGCTCTTTTAATCTTCTGTCTCTCGCAGCAGAGACTTGTGAGAGTAGTGAAAAGAGGGAGCGGCTGGGTGGGAATCCGTCACCTGGCAAAGTTCAGGCCACCATAGTAGGAAATCACAGGTTATAAATCTATTTGCCACTTTGGTCAAAAGACAAGCAAATCATAAGTTCCTAACAAGAAAAAGAACTCACCTTTAAAGATACCAGTCAACCTTACAGATAAGTTTAATCTTACCCACCCAACAAAATGACAGTTACTCAACAGACACAACAAGGAAAATTCCATTACTTATAGTAATTCAAGGTGGCCATTCAGAATATGCATTGTTGCTGGGCAGTAAATCCAAGTCAGTTATCAGGCTTTTTCTTTCTTACTTTTGTCGTTCTTTGATGATAAACCCTTTTTTTACAACATAAGATAATTCTTAGTTTAAGCAATTTTTATAAGAATGCCAAAGGATTTAATTTTTAGACAACACTGATTGTTGGGATATGTTTTACAGAAACTCATTACTTTTAACTTATTCATGTTCTTTCTCTGATGGAAACTTTAATTGTTTCTCAACTCTTTAAGATAAGGCTCTTTTGAAATTCGTGGTTAAAAATACCCTATGTCTAAATGTAAACCATTGCATAATCCCTTCCTGATTCCATCGCTATGTGAATATTAAAAAAATTACCTACAATATGACAAGGCCTTCTGATGCTATAACTGGATAACAAAATAAAAAGCGATTTAAATATTAAAAAATCAAAACGCCCAAAGTGAGTCACAAACAACACTATCATTTGGGGAATTAATTAGAAATCTGACAGTGCTCAAGCAACTTCCTTACCAAACTAAAGGACAAAACATGTCTTTGTATTTGGCCTGGCTGAGATGGAGTTCCCGTTCCCTTAGCAGCCCTCACAGTGCTGTGCTTTGCACTGGTAGCTTGAAAGATGCTGATAGCACACCAGCGTTTTGGCTCCTGCTGGGCCATGCTGGCTCAGCATCAGCTCTGTCTCTCAACATCCTCCCCCACATCAAAGGGGCTGGAAGTGGACGAAATCTTGGGAGGGGACTCAACTAGGCCAGCTGACCCAAATCAACCAAAGGGATATTCCATACCATGTGACATCAGCTCGGATGTAAAACCTAAGCGAAGGAGGAGGGATGGGGTGGGGGGCATTTGTTATTTGTGATATCTGCCTTCTGGAGCAACCCTACATGTGCTGAAGCCCTGCTTCCCAGGAAGTGGCTGAACATTGCCTGCTCATGGGAAGTAGAGAATAAACCTTTTTTTTTTATTATTTTGCTTATGTTCGCATAAACTTTTGCTTTCACTTTAGTAAAGTGCCTTATCTCAACATACAAGTTGTTTTCCATCCTATCTTCTCTCTCGTGTCCAGCTGGGGAGTGGTAGAGAGGCTTGGTGGGCATCTGGCTTACGGGCAAGGTCAACCCACCACAGTCTTTCTAAGATGAAAGGTAAACAAGTAAGAGCAATGCCTCCTTGATTGTCCATTAAAATGTAAAAAGGCCCCTTAGTAAAAACTAAATTAAAAAGCCCCAAAACCCAACACAAATCGTAACAAATATTTAGTGAACAGAGAAATAAGAATGTTTGAATTTGTTGAAAACTAAAATTTAGATCCTAATGGACCCTGTGGGAAATAAAGGAAAGTATCAGAAAATAGACTAAATAAAAGTGTAAGACTTCTAACTTTCAAAAGATTGTCGGAACATCCTGATAGATAAACAAAGGCTGAATAGGTGATGTTGAAAGAAAGCTATAACCCTATGATACGGATCACCTGTTTGTGAGGTTAAATTGCTAACAAAGCAACCTAAAAGAGTGTTAAAGTAGTGAAAGTCTGACAGCATTTAATTCTGAGTCTAAAAAAGACTGAAAGAGCCATTCATTTCTTCTTCCCTGGAGTTATGAGGAGAAAGGGGTCTAGATCTCCCTGAATTGCATACAGAACCCTGTCTGGTTCCACATTTAGTTCAACAATGGTCATCATAACTACTTATTACTGCGAAGTCTGCCTCAAAAACAATGAAAAATGAGTTCAGAACAAAGCATTGTTAAATGCCATGATAACAATATGTCTGTACTTATATGGTTTTGATGACATGTACTTTGGCTGGAAGTGCAGCTAAGGCCTAAGCATGAAGCAACAAAATTATTTTAAAGACAAGTCCAGGGAGTTAGATTGGAATGTACTTGTAATATTTTTCATTTAAAGTTGTTCGTGCCAAATACTGTAAGTGAAGTAATCTTTGTTTATTGTACTTCTAACTATATTTCATTTTTATTTTCTACCCTCTTTTAACCATATAATTGTCAGACTGAAAATGTAGAAGTACTAATATTCATCCTCCAGCCAGTGTAAATGAAACAGTTTGTATAGTTATTTTGATGCTGTGAGAAATGCTTCTGTAACACACTTTGTCAACAAATATGTTTTGACCATTGATCACAGGCAAGATTTGAGTGTGATCACTGGTCATTGCCTTTAACATGGTGTCCTCAACACTCTGTAGGTGACCTCCGTGTGACTGAAAAAAAAATTGAAAGTTTCTTTAGACTTCAATTACTTTTTACAGAAAAGAACTGGGTACTTTGTGAACTGGAAACCTGCTGATCACATGAATTGTCCATGTCTGATTTTGCTTTATGTGTTCACCCAGAAACTAAACCCATGGAGCTTCAAAAGGATGCATACTTTTCTTTTGAAGAGTCTTTAAAGGTTACTAGATTACATTATTAACTACTGAGAGAAAATGCATTGTATTCTACAAACTTGAAGGTTAAAATTCAGAACCCTGTATCATGAACTTAGGTAATACAGGAAGATGATCAGACATCTGCAGGTGAGACCTAGGACAGTTAGTTTTCTTAGATGTAAGGAACTGATTAGAAGGAATACAGATTTCAGGGTGCCTCTGTAACTCTTCAGGGAGGCTATGGATCTGTGCTGCTAAAAAACTAGAGCTATTTAAAAGCAGGGGCCTGATATTGCTTCTGCCTCATACTTTTCCTCAGGGTAATTTAATTCTTTTTGCTTGGTTCACATTCGCTAGATTAATGCCTTGGTGACTGAAGCCTCAAAAGTTGAAGTGAAGCTATACAGATTATTATGTTTCGAAGTACTATAAGATACCTTTAGTACTGAAAACATGTTTTTTTGGACTTATATTACAGATTAAGAACATCATACTACGTCTTCTGAAGATCAAATGCAATGTCATGTCTTTAACGGATATAGATCTTTGTACGTTCAAGATAATTTAGTCAGACTATTCTGCTTCACCCCAGCTGAGAATCCAGCTGCTGTTTCCTCATGATCACATAAGATTTTCTTATCTGACCAAAACACTTGTTCAATTCCCATTCAAAAACAATTGTGCTTCACATTAGAGGTGAGCTGAGCCTGGATCGTTCATCAGACACCTGGTGTTGCGTTTTCTTGCTAAAAATCTTTCTAAAAATCTCTTCACTCAGTGACATTACAAACTGTGTGTGTCTCCAGGTTTTTTACCTTGCTGCCACAAAGTTTTCATTGTAAAAGGTGATATTGCAACAGCACGCTTGTCACAGAGTATGCTAATCAGTAAACAGACATCTTGTGATTTCCACAAATCTGTTTTATTGGACAACATTTAGGAATGATGGAATTCAATATGCTAGGAGCTATCGGTTCTATGATTGATTTAATGTTTAATCAACAGCTTAATTTCCTCAAAATTCTGGAGTACTCAGTCAAAGTGTACTGCAACTTAAGCAAACCAATATCCCAGCCCTCCTCACATTAATGTTTTGTCACTGCTTTTTGTGAGAACAGGGTTAGACTTTTTACTGAGCCATTCTTTTTCAAAGGAAAATTCTCCCCTGTGTTTGACAGAGATGCATAGAGCCTTGGAATTCGGTAGCCAGGGAGAATAAGGTCTGTTGCATTGTCACTTGATAATTTTGAGCCTTAGGTTTGAGGTTTTGTACAACATAGTAGAAGCAGAAGTGTTTGGCAGTGGAGACTTTGACTTCTGTGCTATACACACCAACTGTATCAGATTTTTTTGTTTACATCGGTATTACTTTAAAAAAAATATTAGTTTCTGTTCCTCCAAGGCCCATTTGTAGGTGTGTGCTGTAAGGTATACCTTATATTAGCAATTATTTCCATGACTAATCCTCAGAAAGGGTAGAAAATTACTTAAAAATTAGCGACCTTAAATTTGTCCCTCCAATTGCATTCTTTATGACATTTTAGTCTAGTACTATATTTATATCCTCTTTTTGATTTTAAGTTTTTTTGCTATATAGTATTTTAAGTTTAATCAAAAGTCAACTTAGAAAGGCCATTCTGCCTAAGGGATATTTTTCCATTAAGTATTTGACATATTGGTGGCCTTGAGGGATTATTGGTTTTTGAAGAAATATTAGCAGCTGGAAATTTGCATTTTAATACAGTTCTCCTCAACTACTCAAGCAATTTTATTTTTAAGACCTGTGACAGGCTTCAAAGCCTTAGTTCTAAAGCAATCTTGCCAAGTAGTAGCTAACATAATTTTACTACAAATGATTAAGTTTCCTAATAGGTTTTCCTTTTCAAAATCTTGTTTGAGGTGTCTGTGAAATCAATACCAAAACTTTGAGATTTGTACTAGAACCAGCATTGCTAATTTGTCTGAACTGGAGAGAACTGGAAAAGAACTCCACTCTAAATTCTCAAACCCAAAGAAAAGTGAAAACTAAACCCAAACATGATGTAAGTAAGTTCTCTAAATCTAAGGAGGATGACGACCTCTGTAAAATTGGTATTCTTGATCACTATTTTTTTTAATTATGGCTATTCAAATAGGCTGTCATAAACACTTTTGTTGTTGCTTTTAGGTGAATCAGATGCAGGAAAAGCATTTACAGTAAAATCAGAACAGACTGCGCACTATGGAAGTGCTGATACCAACACTATGCATGTGTCGTCTGTCCCAGCTGCCATTCAAGAGAAAATGCTCATTGACTTCGTATGTTTGCTGTCAACATAACAAAGAATTTATGAGCCAGTGACAGTTTTGAAAATGGGCTGGACTGGCATGTAAGCATTGTTGATTGATATTAAGCAGACACATTTTAATCAAATGATCACACTAATCATACATTACAGTATGATAGATTGGGGTTTGGTGGTTTTGTTGTTTGTTTTTTTTTGGTTTTTTTTTTTTTTTTTTGAGAATGAAATTGAAGGGCAACATTTGAAAGATATAGGAGTTTATCTAAATCTTTAAATTGTGGAATATAGGTAAACCAGAACTGGCTGTGGTTGTAGAAGGGAGGGGAAAAAAGGCACTAGCTGGGAAAAAAACTTTTCCCAACTTTTCTATATATCATCAAGTCAAGTGTAGCAATTATCATCAATTAACTCCTTCCAGAGGAAAATATGATGTAATTTCTCTTTCAGAAAAAAAGCCAAAACCCATAAATCTGATCAAAAGCTCTGATAACTGTTGGGAGCTTTTCTACTGACCTTAAGATATCTCAGATTAGGTCTGAAATTTATTATTAGAACCTGAAGTATTTTAAACAAAGACAGTAAGCTTTCTGCTTTTTTTACTGGTTTCTATAGAAAGAAAGGCTTTTACTTATGAAATCAGCGTGGCTGACACATCATCTCATTACAACTCAAAGTCTCATTCCAACTGGTACTCTCTGGACTCATTGTTCTGTTGCGCTCCGTAGTTTCACATATGAACGTGGAAGAGCTTCACTGAATATCACCATGGAAATTCTCCTGGATATTATGGAAAAAACCCAAAAACCCAACCAGAATAAGTTTTCAAATCAGAGACTTGTGAGTTAATTTTCTTTTGACTTTAGTTCAAAAATAATAAGCTAAAGCCCATTGTTTTTTAGTGAATACATTTGGGGTGTGTTTGTGTTTTGGTTTCTGAATTTTAATTTGCCAATTGTGGTATGAAATACTTAATATGGTTGAATTTCCAGAACTTATTTAAACAATGTCCCTTTCACCAACATTCCAAAACATCCTTTTGCAACATCCGTTTTCCACGTTCTCTCCCCAAACTGCCAAATCAATTCTGGACCCAAAGGGCCCACAGAAAGTCTGAATTCAACCCCTATATCTGATCATGCCCTAAAGCAGCATCTAGTCACATATTCTGACCCAGACCTTCACTTAGATTTTGCATTGTTTCTTCATGAAATCATAGATTAGTTTGAGTTGGGCAGGACCTTTTAAAGGTCATCCATTCCAACCTCACTGCAATGAACAAGGACATCTTCAACTAAATCAGGTTGATCAGAACCCTATCCAACTTGATGTTGAATATTTCCAGGGAGGGGGGGCATCAATAACCTCTCTTGGCAACCTGTTCCGGTGTGCCACAATCCTCATGGTAAAAAACTTCTTTCTGCTATCTGATCTAAATTGACTATCCTTTAGTTTGAAGCCATTTCTTCCCATCCCGTCACTACAGATGCTGCTAAAAAGTTTGTGCCCATCTTTCTTATAGGCTTCCTTCAAATACTGAAAGGCTGGAATAAGATCTCTTCTAAGTGTTCTCTTCTGCTGGCTGAACAATCCTTATTTTCTCAGCCTTTCCTCTTAGGAGAGGTGCTCCATGCCTTTGATCATCTTGTTGGCCTCCTCTGGACTCTCTCCAACAGGTCCATGTGCTGACACCCCAGAGCTGGATGCAGTTCCAGGAGGGGTCTCAGCAGAGCAGAGCGGAGGGGCAGAATCCCCTCCCTAGCCCTGATGGCCACACTGCTTGGGATGCAACCCAGGACACGTTTGGCTTTCTGGGCTATCAGTGCACATGGCTGGGTCATGTCCAGCCTCTAAACCACCAGCACCCCCAAGTTCTTCTGGGTAGGGCTGCTCTGAATCCCTTCATGCCTCAAACTGTACTGATAATGATTGGGGATTATCCTGACCTGGGTGCCAGACCTTGCACTTGGCTTTCTTTGTCCTCTTGAGTTCTCATGGGCCACGTCTCAAGTTTGTCCAGGTCCACTTGGATGGCATCCCATCCTTCAGGGCTGCCAACCCCATCAATCAGCTTGCCTTCCACACTAAAAAGCCTGGAAAGTCTTCCAGAACGGTGTGCAAGCCTACAGGCTAATGTTGTGTTGAGTGTGTCTCATCACAACTCCTGGTTGTGACATCTTCTGCTGGTTGCCATCTTCTATTTTGCATTTATACTGAAAATCTATAGTGAAGCGAAGAAACAAAAAGGAAGCAATCCTTTGATGTGTAAAATGCTTTTAATCCTGTTGGTCTGATATAATGATATTCCTCAGTAGAATCAAAGGAATATTTACTCTATAGCTTTTCTCAGATAGTGGCTGAAATTGGATTCCTTAGAGGAGTGGATGTGTGATATTATAGAAATAATCTGGCCTAACCTGCTCATCAAATCTTTTCTTTCAGATGTCCTCAAAATTTTTTTTATGTCTAAACAGAATAGTTTCTGTTTCCTTTATACAGATGTTTCCATTCCAATATCAATTTTTTCAAACTATAACAAGCCAATCTTTGATGAAGTTGGTTTATCCTTAGGTTTCCATAATCTTTTGGATTCCATAGGCTAATTCAGAGCTTGCTAAAGGATAGGGATGATGATGTTTATTTGACTCAGTTTTAAGTGAATTTTCTCCTCTCACTTGTATTTTAATTTCAAATCCAATTACACTATCATTATTTAGAGCAAGTTCACAAAACAGCTCTCTTGATTATAAAGTCAAAAATTGCTCTGAAAACTCTGTGGAAATGAGAAATTTTAGGATATTTGGAAAAATCTCATCCAATTAGATAAAAAGAGTTTAAATAGGTAGACATTAATCCATTTGATGTAATGACCTATAAAATAGCATTAAAAAAGAAATATGATTGTCCACGCTACCCTGGGCTCATTAAAAATCCTCATTGATGGAACCTGAGTTTGTATGTGTGGAGTTTGCATGTGCGGACTGCAGTTGTACTTTGAAAGTTACATATAACTTCAATTATATGTATATGTATATGTTTTGTGTAATCTCTTTGGTATATTTCCTAAACGTGGAAAAATTTCAATGTACCAGTAACTGAATACATCCCAAACTCCCAAAATTTCTTTTTAGACTGGTAATCATGTAACAAAATATGGATTATTGTCAGGCTTGATAAGACGTGTGTGTTGATCTAAACACCTCAGGCAAATAAGATGCACACATAAGAATGTGATTACTGCTAGAGGCTGTAACTTTATTAACTTAATTAACATAATGATAACTGGGGAGATGCAAAATAGCTATTTCACCCAATATCACTACCTAACAGGAGTGCTCCAGAGTGCTTTTACCTAGAATGTATCAATCAAGTTAATAATAAAACATCAATCTTCATTTACATTCCTTGGCAGCTGACAGTCAAATCCTTTCCCCTTTTTCTTCTTGAGTTAGGGATCAAGGTGAAGTATCTCAGTCTGTGCTTAAAATTTTCCTGTGTGCTGGGTCAGGTCAACCACTAACTTGGAAAACTTGAAAATATCTGAAATTTTTCCCTTGGATCACCTTGGACCTTGTAGTATGAGATCACAGGTTTCAAATGAGCAGCAACTCCAAACCCTCCTATATCCTAAAACAGTTATCACTATAAACTCCTCTGAACCTCCTGAGTTCCTTGGGTCTATGAAAAATGAGAAAATTAACACTGCAGAAAACTGTCTTCGAGATACAATAGAGGACAAACTATACACAACACATCACTCTCTCAAATTCAGGAATCAAAGACTGGCTATAACTTGGAAATGCACAAAGAACTAGAGACCAGGCAGATTTGCTTAGTAAAAGCCTAATGATAATATTGAGCCCATATAATGGTTTAGTTTGCACAGCTACTGTTGAAGTATCTTTTTATCACTAAATCTAGGCTATTTTTTTCTTTCCTTCTGTTAAGGAAGACCTCTGTAATGTACTATGACAAAGTTTTAGTAGTCTGAAAAAGCCAGGAATTAAGTAAGATAGCTTATAAAAATGATACTAGAAACTGAGAAATTTTCAGTAGAATAGACTGTGGTACTGGAAGGGAACTACCCACATGAATGAACAGATTTGTTTGGTTTTGTTTTTTTTTTTTTAAGTCAGGAAAAATTTCTCTTGTTCAGCATTTAATTTCTGTGGAAACTAGAAAAAAACCCCATCCTGTCGTTGCAAAGAGATAGCCATGCACTGATAGTATGAAAAAGCCGACTACATCTTTGCCCTGACTCATTCGGAAAAAATGTCTTGAACTTGCAATTCTCATACCCCATGAGAGCTACTGCCTCTTCTGAACAGATGCTCTCTGTTTTTTCCCATAAAGCCCTTCAGAAGTCTCAATTTTCGTTTGATGCAGGGTAAGATGGTTTCCTACACATAGGCTAAGATAATTTCCTACCCAGTTCTTCAGTGCTCGTACCTTTGAGTAATATTTACCAGTATGTTTCCTTAAAAGCTAGCTAATATTTGCAAACTTCTCACATAGCAAGTCTAAATTCCCAGAGCGATTTGGAATATTGTTGAATTTAAAACCAAATGTCACAGGCCTAAAAGATTAAACATATCCTGAAAATGTAAATGAGGATTTGGTTTTACATACACAGCAGATAAAGTCTTTTTTTCTAGGAGAGTTTAAGGCATTCTTTTGCAATTGTCTGTATTTTTACCATCTTTGCCTATGTCCACTGCAGCCATGTTCTCATCTAATATGTTTGTGTTGGGTTTGATGTTCATTTGGTCCTGCTGAAGAACCTAAACAAGGTTGGTTAAAATCAAAACAGCAGTGAAAAGAAAAACAAACCCCAACCTATTTAGATGTAACTGTTTGTCTCCTTTCTTTAAATAAAAAGGTTTAAGAGGAAATCTTTGTGCTTGGTTTGTGTGGCAAGGTTTTGGTAGCAGGGGGAGCTACAGGGCTGGCTTCTGTGAGAAGCTGAGAGAAGCTTCTCTAGTGTCCAACAGAGACAAAGCCATCTGGATCTAAGATGGACCCACTGCTGGCCAAGACTGAGCCCATCAGTGATGGTGGTAGCACCTCTGGGGTGACATAATTGAGAAGTGGACAAAAGGTGCTGCACAATAGCAACTGCAGACAGATAAGAGAGGAGTGAGAATACATGAGAGAAACAGCTCTGCGAACAGCAAAGCCAGTGATGAAGGGGGAGGCAGGGGTGCTTCAGGTGCCAGATCAGAGATTCCCTGAAGCCCTTGGAAAAGACCATGGGCTTTTGAGACCATGGGGGTAGGCTGTCCCCGTGCAGCCCAGGGATGTCCACAGTAGAGCAGAGATCAACCTGCAGCCTGTGCAGGACTCCATGCCAGAGCAGGGTGGTACATCCCAAGAAGCCTGAGACCCCATGGAAAGCCTGCAGTTGTGCAAGCTCCTGGCAGGACCTGTGCAGCCATGGAGTCAGAGGAGATGATGCTAGAGCAGATTTGCTGGCAGAAGCTGTGACCCTGTGGGGAACAGCCACTGCAGCAGTGAATGAACTGCAGCCTGTGGGAAGAACTCATGTAGGAGAAGCTTGTGTAGACCTGTCTCCCATGAGAGGAACCTCATACTGGAGCAGAAGAGTGTGAGTAGTCCTACCCTGAGGAGGAAGGAGCAGAAGAAACAATATGTGATGGAAGGACTGCAGGTGCCATTCCCTAACCTCTGTGCCACTGGGGGGAAAGAGGTAGAGAAAACTGGGAGTAAAGTTGAGCCCAGGAAGAGGGGAGGAGTAGGGGGAAAGTGTTTTAAGATTTGGCTTTTGTTTTCTCATTAATTTATCCTGATTTTGATGCATAAAAACAAAATATCTAGTTTCCCCAAGCCAAGTCTGTTCTGCCCATGATGGTAACTGCTGAGTTACTCACCCTATCCTTATTTTGATCCATGAGACTTTCCATATATTTTCTCTCCCCTGCCCAGCTGAGAAGGGGAGTGGTAGAACAGTTTCGTGGGCACCCGATGTCCAGCCAGGGTCAAGCCACTACAATCCTACATCGGAATAATATGGATAACCTACACAATATGGCTGTGAATTTTTTTCAAGATTTGCTGTGCAAGTTTAAGATCATTTTGCCTTCTAAAGTAAGAGGCAGTTTCCCGAGCTATTTGCTTTGTCTTCGGCTGTCTTGTTCTGCATTTAGTAGAATTTACTGCACTTGCTCTCTGATGGAAATGAATCATTTAATTCACATAAGCTCTTGGATTTGTTCTGCCTTTTATGCCTTGCCATGAGCTGAGAACAATATAGGCTTAGGAGTATAAGGTCAAAAGTGCATTTTTCCATAAATAATAAATTCTTTGATCATTTAAATAAGTAAGAAATTTTCTTACTATAAGTTTTTATCATGGTTTTTAGTGTGTCAGTTTTGACACTCATCACCTTAGACATCATATTTTACCTTCATCAAAAGTACCACTGCCTTCAGAGTCCACATTGTCTCAGTGTATGAAATGCAGTTACATTTTCATTGGGTGCAAATACCTGTATTTCTAAAGTTAATACCATGAAAGCAAACTATAATTAAAAATATTGAAATTAATCCAGCTAAAGAATGTGACTATTATTAACTTTTGGACACCGCAGAAGTTGTATTCTAGAGAGATCAAACTTTCTTTATTTGTGAGTTTGCTTTCTCAATGCTCTCTTGTTTTGAGAACACTGTAACTTGTTGGAAGCCATAACTGTCATCCATGTAAGACTTTTATTTTAAATTTATTTTAAATTTAAAGGAATTTGCAGTTCTTTTGGAACAAATTGATTCTATAGGTGCATTATAACACTATTCTGTAAATAATTTTGCAGTCTGTAAACTGAAGGATGTGAAGCTTCCCGGAAATTTTAGTAGAGGTCTCTGATACCAGTAAGTCAGTTCTGACAACCAAAAGTAATTGGGCAAGTGACAGTTGCTGATGCTGCACTCTATGACCAAGATGAACAGCATAAAATTAAAGCTCTCTTTCTAGAGAGCTTACTAGAACTTTTCTCTGTGAAAGGAAACCAATACAAAAAAATAAAAAATTACTCTGGTTTGATTTTCAGAATCTCAAAGGGCATTTTTTAAAATTACCCAAAGAAGTTAGAAGTATTTCTGAAAACTTGGCACTCATTCTCTAGGATGGCCCTGCTTGAGCAGGGGGGTTGGATCAGATGACCCCCTTTCAACATGACCCATTCTGTGATTCTCCTAAATACTTCAGCTGCTTACGAAGTATCCTAATACCCTTGGTGAAAAGAGAAGGAATGGACATTCTACCGATTCTACTAGGTTCCATAATGATTAGAAATTAGCAATCACTATATGTCATTAGAAGCTGGCTACTTTACAGAGTGTACTTACAAGGAAATCATGCTTATTGTGGATGTTAGCTTTAAAAAAAAAATGCTATTCATTCTTATGAACGTATTGCTGGCTATATTAAAAATATGAAGCATTATGGGAAAAAAAACACAGGTAGAAAAAGAAGCATCTTCAGTAGACATTTGTAAGACATTCTGGGAGTAAAAGAAGATGCATAATTTACTGCAGCCTTAGGGAAGCTATAAATTATATTCAGACAAATCACTATTTGTTCTGTTATTGTAGTGAAAAATTCTCCTAGCAACTACCGTGCCTTACTGTATCTGTTAGTTGATATACAGAACATGCTTTCTTAAAAGAATGTATACAAATAGATGATAAAGATCTTTATCTTTTCTGGCAAAGCCCATAGGGTAAAATGCTTAATTTTCAGTTGAAAGAAAAAAGAAATCTTTTAGTTGCTCTAGGCTATTTGGATTAAACAGTAGAAAAGAAAGATGCAACATGTGTCAGGAGAAAGAAAGGGCAAGAAAAGTGCTTAGACATCAAAAGAGGAGAAAACATAAACCAACATATTCCTAGGGGAGAATTAAAATACAAAAAAACCCCAAAAAACCCCATCCCCCCATAAAAAAAGAAAAAAAAAAGAAAAACAAGAATATAGCTATATAATATAAATTATTTGAATCATTCAATAGAAAAATAAGAAAACAAAACAGTACCACCTAGATGTACTGTATACTCTGGAAAAATAAATGGATATGATGAAGATATGATTGTGTATTTGTTATAGGTCATCTGACTTGGAATGGAAAATTCCTACATCAACTCTTGAAACGTTAAAATGCAGAAGCTACTATATTCATGAGGGACTTAACAATAACCATTTTGAAACCCATTAGGTAATGAAGACAGTAAAACATTGAAGTAGTTCCAAGAATACAGAGAAGACAGCTTTATGATCCAGAAAGTAGAAAATGCAACCAGAGGAGAAACTGTCCTGGATCTTCTTCTTCAATAGGGAGGAACTAATTGAGAACGTGAGTATAATACAGAGCTGCTTGCATTACTCACCATATGTATCTGATTGTAAGAAAGCAAATCCTTTTGAGTGAAGAAACTGAAGAAATATGGCACAGAAGAGAGTGAATATGAGATAGACTAGAAAATGTCTGCGCAAAACTGTTAACCCTGCCTGGCAGTCCTGTGGAAAACAAGTTATACAGTCCTCTAGGAACACGCAAAGAGTTGTGCTGCACAGCAGTGATGCTTGACACATCGCTGATGAACCGATACTAGAGGTCACCAATTATCTACTGAGTAGTTTCTCTCCTGAGCTGTTTTTCTCTTGCAGTTTGCAGTATCGTGTCACTATGGTAAAGTAAGTTGTCAGTGAGTCAAGTGGAAGAAAACTAGTCTCAGCAGAATGGAGCACAGTGCAAGCTAATTTATCTAATTTTGAAATTTAAGATAATTTGTTTTAAAATTATGTAAGATATAAATCTACACTACACAGACTGCAACACAGAGATGTTTTGTGCTGTTGCTTGACCCTCAGGAAGACGAAGGTGGGAACAGAATAACAGAAAAGTGGAGTATGGAGCACTCAAGGTCCTTCGGGTAGTGTCTTATCGGAGAAGGTCTCTAGCACTGTTTCCAGTCTTCATCGGCTATTTCACTGAGTAGTCTCTATTCTGCCTGGTCTGTTTTCATCTACACAAAACTCAGCAGAGTCAGACTGAACAAAAAATGCTAGGCCCAGTTTATAACCTTGCAGTACCAATAACAACCATTGGGCTCATGCTCACCTAACTCACTTACTGCAAACTGCTCCAGGACCTTTAAGCAGAGCTGCTTCCTAGCCAACACCATTACAAGGTGATTCTCCTTCCCACGCGTGGGCCTCAGCATTTGTCCTTGGTGAATTTCATAAGGCCTCTGTGGCCCATTCTCTCCAGACTCTACAAGTCCCATTGTGTGGCAGCTCTGCTCTGGAGCCTGTTGACTCTCTTCTCCAATTTGCTGTCATCTGCAAACTTGATGCAACTTTTTATCTTCCTCCAGTATTCTTTTGAGTAAACTCTGTCTCTTTGCACGGCTTTGTTTGAGGTGCCTGTAGCTGCCTTTAGCAGGCCACCTTCGGAGAAACCTCAGAGCTTTCCTGGTACATGAAGAATGACTGTATGTTTTGGAGTACCTAAGCCTCAAAAGCTCTGTGGACAGATTATGGGAGAGTTGTGCTGAGTTTCAGTTCTCACCCCAAGTCATGCCAGAAACTTCCAGACTGGACCAAACTGAAGAAAGAATGTATATTTGTAGGAAGTAAATACGGTGACATATGAAGAACAGCTATTGTTTGCTACAGCTTTGCAATGGAAACCTCATGTAGATTCTATCATAGTTTCTTGCTTTACATAATCTTGAATAATTTACTAAACATTAAAGCTGTGCTGCCACCTTATTTAAAAGATGTAAACCCCTGATGTTTTAACCCTGTCAAAAATTTGACCTCATTATTCAGCTGGTTTGGCCAGCTAATTTGGAAAAGCAAATCTCGATAGAAAAAAAAAAAGTGAAAAAAATCAGCCATTTTTCACTTTTTGCCTCAAGCATGTAACTATGAATGATTCATGGCACTTCTTGCTCTGTGACAGATTCATTATTAAAAGTTTATTTAATTATCAATACTGTGCTCTGCTCTATTAAGAAAATCATATTTTATATTGACTATTACTTGTGAATGAAGTTATCAGTGTCATTCAATCCACTTGGAATCCTGAACATCTGTTTCATTAAGCTGATAGTGTTTGATATTGACATGTTTAATGCAATATATTTTCCAAGGGCATATTGGCAGTTTCTCTGTGTGTTAAGAGAACTCTGTAGTGTAAGCTAGTATATATGATACCGTGTGTCCTGTTTGTTTTCTGGATGTTTGGGGTATATTTGAGGCTCAAAACCTCAGAGATACTGGACTGCAGTGCCCACTTCAGTAGTGTCAGATTAATTTATTTAATTGCTATTTTCATTGCAAATGTGTGTCAAGAAACATAATGGTCTCAGCATGTAAATTATATGAGGACATACAGAATAAAGGGATTTGTAATGCACTGTTAATGTCAGTTGTTTTCAGTTTGCCTAAATACATTAAAAACATGATATTATGGATATTTTGCAAACACTAACATTAACATACATTAATGCATGCTTCTTTTTTTATCTTCATTCCATTTCAGATTAATATCCATTACCATTATCAGTGTTTTATCTCTTTTGTGCTGGAAATTGAATTCTGCATTAGAGAAGGTGGATAATGCTTAATAAGAAGATGAGAAATATTCTGAAATAGAAAAGGTTTAATTTTTTCTTCTATTTAAGATTGTTTTCATGCTCAAATGATATTTGCTGCTCATTTTCACTGTTTGCAATAGTGTTTATCTTGGAAAATACCCGAGTGAATAATTGGCTTTTTCTAAACAAATGTTCCACATTAATTCAGAAGCTTCCTTTAAAAGCATATGGTATAATTACAAAAGAATGTGGGATTTTATTTATTTTAAATATACAAAACACAAGGAAATCAATGATCTTTTTGCTTACTTCAGTGGACTAGGTCTTACACTGCTTTCAGTTGTCAAAATACTCTATATTATGAGGAATCAACATTCCACATCAAGCCAAATTCTGTATTTTGCCATTAAGCATTTTTATATCTCAAAGTTTACACATGTAATTGTGACTTAGCAGGTGCTGAGTCATAAAGCTGAGGGTCTATCAGTCATAAAGCCTCTAAAAGATGAGAAATTGCAGAAGAGAAAGTACTTGTGATATTTTGAGATATTTCTGTGTTTCAAGTATTCTGAGGTTTTGAAGGTTTTGTTTTGGGGTTTTGTTTGTGTTTATGTGTGTGTGTTTTCTTTTTAAATTTATTTTTATTGTACTGACTTTGAGGAAAAAACCTAACCCGCTCTTGAAATACAGACCAAATTAAAAACAGGAAAGTGCAAGAATTTATATTTAGTTATTTAATTAATTTTTTTTTTAGTCTGTAAAACACTAGCCAAGGAACTGGCAGAAACATAAGGCTTTATTTTGCATTCATGAGCAAGCCTTACAATGAACGAAGTGACTGTCTTCAAAGTATAAAGCAATGTTTACAAATGATGATCAATTAATATGCTGTTAGAAACACATACAACTTTCTGTCTTGATCAGTAAAACTTCACTGAGTAAAAATCAAGCCACATTTTTTATAAGACCCTTTCTTCCCTGAACTTTCATCTTCCTCTCTCTGGGTCTATTGAAGAAGGTGGACATCACTAGAAGACATATTTTTTCCCTTGGAAACTTCATAAACCTCCATTTTAGGATACCTGCCTAGAGTTAGTGGATGAGACAACTTTTCCCCTTGATGCATATATAACATACCCCTGACCAGAGATGATGAGGAAAAAATTCCCTTAGAAATGAATTACTTTGTGGAACTGGTGTAGTGTAGGAGATATGTTCAGAAATGTGCAGAAAGATTCTTTGGGTCTAAATATGATATTCAACCAAAATTAGAGCTTTAAGCCACAATAGCAAATAGCATAAAAAAAATGGAAGAATAAGATTTGAGAACTTTATTCCAGGTCTTCTATAAAATAAATTAATACTGTGGTTCATGTCATGGCATTGAGACAGTGACTCTTTATACACCAGTCTTCCAACTAAAACATTCAATAAATTCTCATGATAGCTAGTATTAAAAAATTTTCAGTTTGGTATCTCCCTCTAAGACAAACTTTTGTCAATACGTGTGTTTATGTGCAGGTAGTGAAAAAAGATTCCAAATTACCACATATTTTCACAGAAATTTGAGATCAAGCAAGTAAGAACTTTATCATAAAGCACAAAGCATCACACTAGTGATGTGTGTATTTTCTCTAATGTATGTATTTTCCAATTTCTTAATGCTTTAATATCATGTACAAATTTAAAGCAGAAAGCAGAGGCCAAACAAGTTAAAAATGCCACAAACTCGGTAATTCTAGCTTTCACATGGTATAACATAAAGTAATCTATATGAAAATCACTGAATAATAGCAAGTGGTACTGGTACACTGTATTTTACAAATATCTTCCTTCATTTCTCCCTCTAATAGTGAAAATTCTGTTAAGTTGAACATCCTGAGCTTGCCAGCTCGCCACAAGAACCAAATGTCCACCAAGCTAATATCATATACGACCAGACCTTATCAGAGCAACAACCAACAAACCTGGCCACTGGAGCCAGCACAGTCACCACCATCTCTTCCTCCACTGTCCCAAAGGGAGCATCAAAATTCATAGGCATCCTTCCAGTGGAACTTCTGTGCCCTATGCCACACTGAAACTGTGCAGGTGAAACAAAGCAATCACTGTGTCAAAATGGGTTCGCTTGGTCAGGTAAGACTGGGAGAAAATTTTCAACAAAATGGCTGTTTTCTGATCTATTAGATCTGATGCTCACTAGAGAAGTACAAAAAAGCTGCGAAGATAAATATTTCAATTAAAATTATGACTCTGATTTTTACTCAGAGTTATGTACTTAATTGTGATACTGGTTTTTAGACACATTAGAGTCTCTTTTCTTTCCTGGTTCATGATTCATTATTTTTAACTAGTCAACTAGCTTGTCCTTGCAGATCATTAAATATAATTGTTTTACTAAAATTTGTTGTTTCAGACTATGGGGTTTTTTTGAGTTTGCCTCTATTTTGTTAAAGATTGGGAAATAACTTATTTTAACTTATTTTTAAGTCTTTTATTTCCAGCTACTTCATCTGACGCACTTTCTTCTAAAATTCTGACCTCACATATATGTATTACATAGAGTTTTTACAGCACTGAAAGTTATTTTGTACCACTAACAATTCGAAACTGAGAGAGATAATAAGAAACATCTGTAGGACCCTAGCCAGTAGACAATTTGTCAGAGTACTCTTGTGATATGAATAAAGGTACCCAAGTCCCTATTCTGAATTCAGAAATAGTTTCCATTTAGGTCTCCTAGGATTTAAATATTTGATGCAATAAATAAATTTCTAACTGTATTTACACTGTTTGTCTTTGCAATACTTCGAAGAGTTTAATAGAAGCCTAGTGTGGAAGAGGAAGAGAAACAAAAAGTAACAAATTCTTTCCTTGTCGTATAACTATCTGAGTCAATAGGTCTTTTTCCCCACACACTTGCTGGCACTGGGAGCCGTTCAAAATGCATGGGTAGAAATGAGATGTGAAAATTCCCTGTGCCAGAAGTTTTAACTCATAGCAGCAGTTGCCTCCACAAGACCCTGAAACTGGAGGGATGGACGCATAGTTGCAAGTGGGAGGAAACCCATCTGAGGATTGCCTATACTCACCTTACAGCAGTACATTGTTTTAGGATAGTGCATGCTTAAAAGTTCTTCTGGTTGCTAGTTCAGAAGCTTAGAAGTTGCAAAAACTATGTCACTTTTCTGCACTCTTTGCACAGCTCCTTTGTTGTTCAGCTTTCTCCAGACCGAATAGTAACCCTCTGGACCCAATGTCCATTCTCAGTAGATTGTTTTATTTACTATCCATATTTCCATTCCTACCAGATACTCTCATAATCTTAACCCTTATATTTATTCAGCCATAGCTCTTTTAAGAAAAATATCACAGACTTCAGGGCCTGAATTAGCTGTATGTCCACTGCCTGGTTCATAGTGCATTACAGGCTGAACTGTACACAGACTTCATCAAATTTATCTTAGTGCATTGAAGGAATTGTTCTTGAGGTCGAATTTATTCTATTTCTATCACATAGGGAAATTTTTTTTTTCCGTTGTACTGTATTTTTTTTGTTGATGAGTTATATGGAGTTTAAATGTAACCAAAAGGAGGGGGAAAACCCCCACCCAATTAACCAAGTATGTCTTGAAGTAAAGTACATTCCAAACTGACTCATTTTAAAGATGTTGATTTTTTTCCCTGTGTGAACTTTTTCTCCTGGATAGACTTTGCTCAGTGTAACTCATTATAGTCCACTGAGAGCACTAACTGTGTTTTGGAATAACTAGACTGTTAAGAAATATTCTCTAGAATTAGCCTGGGGGAAAAACTAACCAAACAAAAACCACTGACAAGTCTGCATCAGTGTAAAACAAGGACATGAGGCCATGTCCAGAAAAAAAAAAAAAGTTAAATATTTTTCAACCTTTATGGCAATATTTGCCTAGAGCATGCATTTTTTAGTCATATTTTAAGAAAAAAGATAAGATTTTCCTGAAACTATTTAAATATATCCTCAGGTAATATGTTTTTCCACCAGACCTAGTGTAAACAAAAGATTTATTTTTATCTGTTGCAAATGAACAGTCTCCCTTTTTCTCTTCTTCCACACTAAAATTTCCTTCACAAATAAATAGGCTGCTGGCACCACAGGAAATGATTCCTTCAATTACTTTATGATACAAACATGCTTTACTAGAAAAACCTATGATGTAGTCTGCTGATTCAGCAGAGCATGTAGGGTTAACTAAACGTTTTGCTTCAGTACATTTATACTTATTAAACCTTCACTTATTGCAGTGAGCCATTTTTGATTAATGTTGCTATTTCTGCTTGATGTCTTTGCCACAAGGTTCTCACAATTTTATGAAATAGATTGCTGCTTAAGTTTGTTTGATCGATCAACTCCCAAATCAGATAGTTATGACAATTCACAATTAACTTTGATTTTGGACTTTTAAATATAGTTGAGCTGTTCTTTGTAATGGATGCTTAATCTGTGAATTTACTGTCACTTATTTTCTAAATATTGACTTGTTCATGATATTTTGGTAAAAATTAGGAACACAGTATACTACCAGGAAAATGATACAGTGGCCAGTCAGTTTCATTTTTGGGAAACTTAATTAAGATTTGTGCTGTACTTTGTACAGAGAAGCATCACATATTTCACTCACAAATTCTTTCGATGAATTATATCCTTGTGATGAACTGGTGATATGTGAATTTTAATACATATTTCTGGAGAAAGCAAATAATAGATGTAATCCAGCAAACAACTGATTTACTAATCAGATGAATGATTTGCTAATCTTACAAATATGAAACTTCTTTCAAAATTTCAAAGTGACTCCAAGGTAGGAGATCAGAAGCTAATGGCTGTGCTGAGCTCTACTAGACAGCTCCCAGAGTAAGGTTAGACAAATAACACAGTATGTCAAACACACCTGTGGATCAGATAATTTTAACCCAGCTCATCAATATATTAGCAGGAGTGTCTGAATTTCTTTCACTCTTTTTAGATTCTCTATCATCAACAACAGAAACTTTATGAAGCCTTCTTGCATAAGTGTTCAAAGCCTAGTTCGCCAGCATTCAAACTACAAATTGACAACCTGCAGAGTTAAAAATTCATTAACTTCAAGACAGAAAAGATCATCTAATCTTTAACTTTAAAAAATGGAGAAGCTATTACTACTCCTTATGGAGGTAAATGAAGATCTTTTAAGGGCAATTGAAAACGGGTTAAAATTGTTTAAAAAAAAAATCCCAAAGCAAAACAAAAACCTAATATCTTAGAACCCAAACCAATCTGTGCCAGTTTACTTCAGCAGGTCCTAAAGAACATACCAGGTAAGTGATACACACATACAGCTGCTAAGTATAAACTGTCAGAGATATCTTAGAAATAATGTGGAAATAGACTGATAGTGATTATCAAAGTCTTTTTGTCAAAATCTAAGACAGCATGCATAATTTCTTCCCTCTTCTACTTCCCTCCAAAACTAAAATCTTAGCCACCTTTTATTAGTTTCTTCCAAAGATAAGGTATTAAAAAATAAGCTGATAACAAATTGAAATTGTAATAATGGAGAACATAAAGGATTTGGGTAGGATCTCAGGAATCTGAAATAGTAAAAAAAAATCAACTTCTACATATATTTTCCTAGATGGTTTTCATTTTTGCATGCAATCCATGATCGTCTGAGCCTTTCATACCCTTTCTCTCAGCCTATGTGACTGATGACATTGTCCTAACTTGGTTCTTACTATCTGCTTTAATGCTTTCGTCCTTCATTTAGTCAAGCAGCTTCTAACTAAGGTATGACCAGAGCAATGTTGATGTCCTGCATAACCAGTTGGATATTTTTTTGGTTTTTGTTTGGTCAGTTTGTTGATTTTGGGGTGGTTTCTTTTTTGGTTTTTTTTTTTTTTTTTCAATTTGGTCAGTGTTTGCGAGTGTTGGTCAAAGGAAATATAAACAACATTGACATGGTTCTCTTCTTTTAAGAGAGTCAGACACTTATATTCTGCGGTGTTCATAGTCCCAAAGGGAAGAATGCTTTTGGCTGGTAAATCTATTAGCAGACTAATGAACAAATTTATGTTAATAGCATGTATTGCCCAGGGTTGAATAATCTATTGACTTCCCTTAGTTGAACTACTTATTTTTTCACTTATCTCTCTTACCTACTCTCTTTCCCAGCTTGTTACATTGTTACCCGCACTGAATCTCACCTAAAATTCAGAGGTTCCTTGGGATGACAATGAGGTTACTGGTAAGGAGGAAGAATACTCAGCATGGGTATCTGGTTTGCACCACAGCTTCAGGTGAATTTTTGGTCTCCAGTTCTGGCTTATCAAGTCTCTTTAAGCACTGTATATCTCATTTCTAGGTGATTCCTGTAGTGTGGGTGATATTTCAGGGGTGTAGCATAGTTACATTGTACAGACCAGGGAAGTGATATGAAATAGTGTTCGAAAGTACTTTAGAGTCGCTCCTGGCCTTTTGGTCGTGGGAAATGCTGTCAGGGTCTATGCTGTCTACCTCTGAAGCAGGTCCCAAATTTCTGACACCATGAAAAGATGGAATGAATTCATTAGCGTCACTGATTTTCTTTGTCAAGAACTTCAGATACATGTGCAGATAGGAAAGAAGGATGCTCTATGGAAAGACTCATGAAGGGATTAGGCAGAGTGTCCTGGGAAAGCAACTGACTTGTAAGAAAAGCCAAACTGAAAGAGAGCACTACTGCTTGCCAGAGGAGATTGTTCTTTCAAGAGGTTTTTTTGAGACCAGTAATTTGTCAAGGAAACTCATGAATATTGAGTAATGTGCAACTGCTGCAGTTTTATTTACAGTTATGACACCCAAAGCCACCAACGTAGTGCATTTTAAACTATTATCCTGAATTAGACATGTGTCTATGAGTGTTTGCATGTCTTATAAGCACTTGTAGCCATTATACTGGATAATTAAGTAGCATTCTAATTAGACAACCTTAATGAAGTGTTTCAGAGACAACATGCATCCATCCTCATTTTCTCTGGTGTTTAGGAAGCAAAAGCAAAAGCCAGTTGCACAATATTGTGTAGTATGAGCTGGCTATCATAAGTATGTTTTGTTGTGAATCTGTATTTGTGTATGAATACATAAACCTTCTCAAGACTAAGAAAGTAATCAATACTCCACTGTTACATTACTTGTCTAAGGTTATACTTTATGAGATAGATTTAATATTTTGAAACAGATCTAAGAGAAAAAGCTTGGGCAGCTGAAGATTACTATTCAGTTGAGGCTTTGATATTTCTCTTTTACCTGTGAGGAGCACATATATTCTGTTGATCACTCAATAGCTGAGATATTTCAACATGCTTACTATTCTTTAATTATTAGAGGTTAATAATAACATGTTAATTTCCAATACAATGCAAATAGAGGCTACTGCCAAGTTAGGGTAAGATGATAACATACCCAAGATGCAGTTTAGAAAACACAGGTTGTGTTCTTGATGCTCTTATTTCTTGGGATGGTTGACAGGGAAACATGTGACAATTGGTTTGAGTGATTTTTGAGTGAGCAGGCTATTATTTTTCTTATGGTATCATGAAGGGTAAATGATTTCCCCTGTAACTGCAGGGTGGGTACACCACCCAGACCATAATAAGACTCAATGAAGGGCATCAGTGAAGGGAATAGGGGCCTTTGTTTTCTAAATTGCACTGGATTACAGATGGCTGGATTAGAAACCTTTTTTTTCTGGTGCTGTACTTACAGATGATGTGCTTAGTTGCTGTGCAATGCATGAAGTGGAAAGACAGATTTGGTTTTTAGTATGGGACACTGAAAGTGATTACATCAGCCTCAACAGCTGTGAATTGCTTCAAACTCCTAAAGGAGAAGACAATGCAAACCATGCAGTTTCTGTATTTTCTATGAGGAAGAATGTCAAAAAGTCAAGATTGAAGAACTATGGCAGATGATAGCAGAGTGTCGTTGCTATTAACATGTTTCATTAATTTCTTTCTCTAGAGATTTATAATATTGTTAAATACGTTTTCATAAAAGAGTATTTTAAGGTCTAGCAATTTGTCATTGTTTTCAGAGTAGTATTAAATCCTCGAGTTAAATTCTAATTATACAAGATAGTATTACTATTTATGACTCCTGTTTTTTCAGAACATCTCTCTTTACCTTGCTAATTTTATTTTCAGTCTGGTCAAGCAATGTAACACTTATTAGGATATTAAAAACATAGCATTTAAGCTGTAAATAAGTCGTTGCCTCCAAAAAAAAAGAACACAGATGAAAACAATATGATAAAGCTCGTAGTCGAAATAAATTATGCCATGGGAAAAAAAGTAATTTGCACAATTAGGTGATACAATAGGGTGTTCCATAATTAGGTGCAATACAAGTGTAACCATGCTTAATATCAGTAGTATGCAAGCCTTTCAGACTTCATTAAAGAGTTCCATTGGAACATGTGAATAATAGGATTAATATAGCCATGGGCTCTGCTGGGTCAGCTGGCAATAGATCAATCCACAACGTAGAGCATATTAAAAGGATTATAGATTAGCAATTAGATGGCTTTTTCATGAGCAAGAAATAGGTCCTCAAGCTTCGCCAAAGGTTAACAGAGATAGGATGTCGATTTTTCCAGTTTATAATCCAGTAAGAGCTATAAGGTAAGGGAAGTTATGGCATTTTCAGGATGGTAAGAATGATATGAACAAAACATAACAAACCTTTTAGGATCAGTGGATTGGCATCACAGAGGAACTGCTCTTACATGAAATGTAGAATATGAATAGATACTGTTAATAACTACACCTCTAAGAAAAAAGATTTCAAGTCAACTCTCTGAGAGGTAAGAGAGACTTTTTAAGCCGTTTCTATAGCACTCTGAAAACTTTTGTTGCATTTCAGAGAATACATAAATAAGTTCTCTAATTCAAACTCCACAAATCAATGCTGAGCATTATTAAGATTATAGACCACTGGAATTATAGTTTGAGACTTACTTTTAGTTTGTCAATAATACAGATATCTAAGAATTTTTTATAGCTTCCTGATGAAATACTGGATGGCAATATTGGTATGTTTTCAGCTGCATAAAGAGAATGTTGTATGTAGAATCAATATATATTGATCACAATGGAAGCTGAGTCTCAACATTTCTAAAAATCAGGTCACTTACTTGGATAACTCAGTGTGCTTTTATTTCATATGTCTAACTCTGAAAATATGGGCTTTTGTATAAAGGGAGACATAAATGTATTTAAAAAGGTGAAATTGACATTCAAATGGGAAATAAATCAAGGATACCTGGAAATAAAAAAATGATTAACAGGCAGTAATTTATTCAACAAACTTAAACATTTATGTCTGTTCATGAAGAAATTTTACTCCCTCATTATTCACCTGTCTTGTTATCTTTCTGCAGAAATTTTGGGACAGAGGCCTGACTGTTAATATTTTGCTGAGTCTATTTGTTACTCTGTAAGAAATGCTGGTGAATTTGTTGAGATTAAAGGCAAGAAAATAGTAATAAAGAATTGTCTGAATAATGTCTCTGCTGCACAATAAAGGGTAAGCTCTAAAAAGATTTTTTTTAAGAAGCAGAAATATTTGCAAATTATTGCAAAAAATAGTATAGGAATTTACTAAAAACTATTTTATTTTTAAGAATTAATAGTTGTACAAGTTAAATGACATTTAGACTAATTAAAATATCTCTTAATAAATTAATAAAGTCAGTCACAGCTGCAAAATTTTTCATAAACCGTATGGCACCACACTGCCTTCACTATAACAACAGTCCCTATAGACATCTGAGTTGGGTGAAAGGTTTAAAACTAGATCTTCCTTCTTATTCTGACCAAACCAGCAACTATGTTGGGGCTGTAGCTACATCAGATACTATTCTGCATCATTTACTGGTTTTAAATAACAAGAACTTTCTGGTGGACTCTGTCTCTCTGAGTACCTGAAAAATTATGATGCAAACTCAGTCTCTAATTCTAAATGCCTCTTTATTGTGCATTGCATGGTATTGGTTCTAGGGTAAATGCATCAACTTTCTATACAGAAAACACTTAAGGGATAGAGGATTATATACAATATATGTAATTTAATATTTTTTTCACAGTATTACTTTCTACTACAAGGACGTACAGTAATATTTTAATCTCAGTTAACCTCCAGTTTTTCTAATTGCTTTTGGCATTCAGAAAAGCAAAAAAGGCAATGCTTTCTATTTTAAAAGTTTGAAGACTGCATTTCTGACTGAAATCTGAGTAATTACTACTTTGACTTTAGCTAAACTATGGGGAAATGTAATAAAGTTGGGATTTCTAATTACAAATCTTTTCAATTTAGTTAAATTGTGACAGCCACTCTGATTTTGACAGACAAGAAACAAAGTGTTTGCATTGCAATGACAGCAATGTCCATGACACTAATTGCAACTTTTGTTGGAAAATGTCATGAATAACGTTTCAAATAGGATTCAAACATAAATCTGGCTCTTCAGTCATTTTACTTTGCAACGGAATTCTGGGACCTTAACATCATTTTGTCCTTGTTAGACTAATAATTTTTCCAGCAGCTAGGGACAGTGAAATAAGTAGCAGTTGTCAATGATCACTGAAACAGTCCAGTCAATTCATGGACTTTATAAAATGTTTAGCAGCCACTGCTCCTGAGTGACCAGAGGAATAGTGTTATATGCCTAATTATTTCCTTGTTTAATACAGAAACATGAGATGGTGTTGCAATTATTTCTAGAACTGAGACATTTACATTTTTGTCAAAATCAAAAAGTGACAGCAGCGAAAGGTGGAATTTTCATAAGCTCATAAATAACGTAGTAACAGAAGGCCCATTGGTTTTTTTAATGTGGTGCATGCTTTTAAATTTGATTTAGTTGAGACTTTTTAGACTTTTTGAATACTGAGAGAGTCTTATTTTCACTTTTTTTTTTGCTTTTCAGCCTAGGTTTCATAATTTTAATCCACCGTTAAATTGGATGCTTTTATAAACCTCGCCGCGATTCTTACTCTTCCTTAGGTGCCTACATAGCCCATAGAAATACGGCCTTCGTAGAAAATCCTACCTGAAATATGCTAAGGTCTTCCCCAGGGGTATTAGAGTGGCAAGAGAACATACCTCCCCGTTCCCAATATTACTGCTCTGGGATAATAGACAAATCCCTTCAGAGTCTGAGGAAATTATATTGTCATGTCTTTATAGCATTTCTCAACATGTTTATACTATATGCTTGCAATAGAACAGTGTTGGATAAAAACATTCAAGAAATATAAAATTGGAGTAATTGGAATAGAATTTACAGAGCACTTTCTCTTTCGGAAAGTTAAAGGGGGGAAGGGGATACAAGGTTAAGTTTCTTAAACTGATACAGAGGTAACTTTCGCATAGGAGCAATAACAAGTGCAGTGTCCTGAGGAGCACTTTGGCGGAACTTCCTTTTGTATACCCCAGTACTTGAATTTGGCAAACATCCCTGCATGTGTCATGAAGTACTCTTCAAAGTCAGCCCCATGTTTTCTACCTTAAAATAATTCTGACATTATGACAGGTCACAGTATTAGCCTTTTTCCTGTACTACATGGCATCTCCCTGTGTCTTGACTGAGTCAGGTTTTTTTGATTTATGTCCTCTGTAATGAACTCAGATTGCCATAGCTGCTTATTGCTTATCTATCAATGCATTATATCTCCAGACCTCTGTCTGGTTGCATTATTTTCTTTCTTGTCAGCCCACACAAACATCTTTTTAATGTCACCTTCTCACTTCGTATAAAGAGTTCAGACCCATGGGGATGAGCGTGGGAAACTCCCTCTCAGCCCTTTCTCTATCAAAGCAGCTTACACGAAGCTACTTTTCCCCACTCCCTTTATAACATGCAGCTTCTTCCCTCTTTAAACACAGCAGACGAATATTGAATAAAGTCTAAACCCTTACCCTCCAGTACCTTAATCCATATCACAGCAGCTGGGTAAGCTAAAGTATACAATTATGCAGATATGTATAATTGTATGAAGGAAGTGCTCCTCTGCAGTAACTAGCACATTTCCTTCTGTAGATAAAGATTTCTCACTGACGCTGACTATGTTATATTTCCCATTCACTTGAGAACTTTAACTAGTGAGAGTTACAATGACTAGACAATCTGTCCTTCTCAGAGTCCTTTTCCACTAACAATTCCTTTAGGAAAGGCTCTCCTTTGTGGCAGTGTCCTACAAATCCCTGGCCTCTGTTTAGACCTACACCTCCACATGGCATTGTAAAGTCATTACTGCTAGTACCATATTACTCAAGAAGTTACTTCTGCTCAGGCTGAAAAAATCCTTAGTTATGTTAATAAATATAGAGCAGTGATCTCCTCTGAAAACTTGCTCTGTGTGAATAATCCAATTCAATTTCCTTTGAGTTTGGATTTAGCAGTTGTATTATGCCATGTTTAGTAAGGTGAAAATGGCAACTGTAGCCTTGCTACAGCCGTGAAGCTTGTAATGGCTCTCAGCTGAACCAAACCCCAGTGACCAGCAATAGCTGAACATCAAAACAGTCCAAAGTCCTCTGTCACTATTCACCGATGCTATATTTTTCTTCTGTCAGATATCTTAGAGACCCTTAACTTCTGTTAAGCCCCAGTGTGGCTGAGATTAACAAGTAGATTTGAAAATCATTACCGAGGGCTCCAAAACCTCTGTAGATGTAAGCACACCTGTACGGAACTCTGTTAAATAGATACTTAAGATATGTGAATTGCCTTGTCATTTGTTAAGGCTTTTTTTTCCCTTAACCCAACACAGTGTACACCTATTGTTCTGGAGTGCTGTTTTCCCTTTCACTTATGAACATGCTTATACGCTCACTATTTCATAGAAAATATAAAATTCAATGGTAAGCTTGTGGTATACTGAACATTATTGCTAATATTTATTCTTCTAAGTTATATACTCTTTTTTTTTTCTTCACTTGCAGGTGAAAGAGGATATAGTAATATTGATCTGTCCAAATATTGATACCTATTTTTTTTAGTAGTTATGGAGCTGTATGCAGACTCTATATGTCTACAGATAAATCTATTATGTGGAGTAACTGTTTTAGTTGATAATGATATCTGAGAGTAACTGTACAAAATAGCACAGAGAAACAGCTCATTTTTTCTTTCTTTATATGAACAACTTTTTGAGGGTAAGACGTAGTTCATATGCTTTCATGGAGATTCCTCCAGGAAAATACCAATTCCATAAAAGGTGCTAGAGAACATGACTGTATGTAGATTTAATGAAAATATTTTTTTAAATTATAGTAATCTAAGAAAAAAAATATGTTTTGCAGGTCTGTACAAACAGGGTTTCAGATTCATTTTTTAATCAAAAGTAATTAGTTTTATAATCAAAAAAGAAACTTGGAAAGCATTTTCCCAGTGTCACTACCTAAAACATTTCCAATCATAGCATATCTGTGAAAAATATGTGATTCTATATTGTGCCCTTTACTGTTTAACTATTACAGGAGTGTAATGGGAGTGATATGTAATCTATAACATCTAACTCTATAATATCGTGGCGTAAAATTATCTCAGGCCAGAGATAGCAAGTTTTGCATGAGTCCTTCTTAGAAATACATACGGTATTTTTCCTATGCTAAATGTCTTCCACTTTAAATTACTATGGGAAAACAAAGTTAGATTTGCTGATAACTCAGGGCCTTGCATTGGATTTGAGTATTTTGTACTTAAAATGTGTAATGTGCTGTAGAATTTCAGCATCCAGGCAGAAAATGGTTCTGTAAGCTCATAAGAGCTATGTCCATCATAGTCTAACTATATTCTTCTTCTCAGAGTGGATAATATCATGACCTATTCAGCTGTTCAAAGAGTGATATTCAGATTCCTAATTATGCTGAGAAATTGCCTCTGAACAGCCGTCCTGGGCCGTCTCATTAAGCAAACAAGGTATATGACTTATGGGTCACAAATTTCTTGATAGATCCTGTTGTAGAATGCTGATATAATTGATTGAACCTGTTCACCTTCATTTATAATATACCTCCATTGGGAATCATTTCAGTTTATCCATAAACTGAAAAAAACCCAACTCTAATCATATCCAAAAAACCCAAACAAACACAAACCATGAGAGAAAAATTTCATGGTATCACCAGAGGAAGTCTAGTAGTGGCTGTCCTTCTTGTCTCTAAAGGCTCTAACTAAATGCTTCTACTCTTTATTTTTAGGCTGACTGCAATGTGCTGTCTCTGTGTGTCCTTCTCTGTTCCACTAGCAAGTTGTACTTATTTCATCATATGTTACAATAAAAATAAGCTCCACTAGTGGAAGTAACAAACAAAAGTAAAGATCTGGGCGGGTAAAAGGCCAAAGAAATAGCAAAACATTGAATAGCGAAAGGAATTGAAAGAGTAGAGTGCACATTATTGCTAGCAGTATAGAATGTATATAGTGATAGCAGGTAATCATAGTTCCTACCTTCTACTCTAATATAGGACTGAAAAGGGGACTATCATATGAATGTTGAGGATATGCCTGGGACAAGACAGAATTTGCACTAGACAGTTCTCTTTAGGACTTAGAGACAAAAAGATGGGGTATTGTGGGAAATTTCCAGCCTGCCTGAGCCACTCTGCAGCTCCTCTGGTGTGTGTGAGGCTGGAAGGGTTCTGAGCAGAGCGGGGCTGCAGGTGTGTGTGCGTGTGCGTGCGTGTGTGTGTGTGGTTAGGCATTCTCTGTTCTCATTACAAAGAACTGTGCTTTTCATCCTTCAGTCTTAACTGCCTTTGCTTCTCACCTGCTTGCTGGCCTTGTTAATAATCAATCATATTTTATTCGCTTAACCTTAATTTGCCTGCTCCCTGCCTCTTTTGCTCTTTTGCATGTCGCAGTGGATGGCACGACTTCAGCTGTTTGTTGATTAACAAATGCGCACTGTATGTGCTGCAGTCATTTTCACTTCTTCCCGGAGCTTTTTGCTGTAGCCACTTTAGCTGCTTCTTTGCATATTGATTGAACAGTGCTCACATTGAGTATTGGCTGTCACAGACAATGTTCCTCACTTACCATTACTGCCCTTGTTTCTTTCTCCCTCATCACCATTCCTGTAAATACTGGTGTTCATCCAGTTTCTCCTGCCCTTATATTTCTCCACCATCTGCATCTTTGTTTCATTCTCATATTTGTAAATCAACCACATACAATCATTTCTTTTCTTTTTTGCTATTGCCTTTGAGGAACTCCTCCTGTGTATGGCCAATCTCAGGAGATCAGCATTCAGAAATCATGACTCAGCCTCCCTCTTCTCTGAGATCAGGTTACTGATCTAATGCTGAAAAAACCCTTTTTTATTTTCCATTTTTTCCCTTGGAAAATAAATACAAGCATCTAGGCTTTTAAGGTGTGTAGGAAACCTAGGTAGTAATATGAAGGTATTGTTTACAACTCTCGTGAAAATAATATTTTCTTAATAATAATAATAATAAAATTAAAGCAGCTTCTATCACCAAATAGCAAGAGCCTGGTATCTGAAGAAAAATAGCAGCTAAGATAAAGACAGGATGAATGAGAGAAGAATCCACACACTGCCTGAAGTGGCAGGAGATGATAATGGACATACCAGCTCTATACACCACTGCTCATTTAATGGAATGCAACCTTGTGAGCAAGTAAAAAAAGGCAGATTTAGGGAGCAAAAGAAAGCAAAGAAAAACTATCCATCATATCTCTGGCACTCTGGTCATCCTATGTTTGTGTGTAACATGGAGCTGAAGATCAATGAAGAGTGCAACATGAAAGCATGTTGGAAAATGTTAGAACACAGTCCCATATGGGGGAAAGAAAGAATCAGCATCATTGTCCTCCTGGCAAAGAGAAAGAAATTCTGTCACCACCATCACTTGCTTTGCTTTGAGTGAATGACTGGACTAAATGACCTCCACTGGTGTCTCTCAATCGTCATGCCTCTGACACAGACATATTTCTAGTAAAATTGTGAAATTATGCATTTAAACCTGTTTTCTGTTGATACCATTCTTCTATTTGTTTTGTTGTAGTTGTTTTTTATTTCTATCCTCAAAGGAAGGTTTCACTGACAATTTTCTGTCAAAATTCTTTCTGGCATAGGGTTGCTACATGGAAATATATCGTCAGTGTGAAGATGGGAGACTGCTTTAACATTTTTGTTTCCGGTTTAGGAATACCACAATAAAAGCTGTCCTTAGCTGGAATATCTTCATTTTTAAATGCAATGAAGAAATTTTATTTTGGGACAAAAATAACTACACTCCAATTACAGTCTTGAAGCTTCCTATTTATTTTCTCTCTGGTGGTTTAAGTTCTCGCTACGGGCTGCATTTCTCTTAATGTATCCCAGCCTCATCCTTGCCTCATTTCCAGGAATGTGCTGGAAACCCTACAAATTTGGTCTATCATGAGAAATGTAATTTGGCAGAAAAGCCAAACTCTTAGAAGAAAATATAATTTGACATCCAAATCAAAATGCCTAGTAAGTAAGGCCACAAGATGTAACATAAAAAAGATGGGGAAGGTGCTAAAGAGGACAGGAAAGAAGAAATCGAGCAGAAGTTCCCCACTCACATATGCCATGGACAGGGGACAAATTTGCTTGCTAAGTCCAGCATAGGCAGTGAAGTGGTGGGGCAGCAGGAACTGAAAGCAGGGTTTGCTGAAGACAAGTGAAGTAGAGCAAATGTGCCAAATTGAGCCCTGTCCCACCCAGGTCAATGGCAATGCCAGGGGTCACAGAGCTGCTGCTCAGTGCCCTATTTAGCACACCTTCCCCACCAAACATGGACCTTCTTTTAGTTTTGTGGAATTTTTACTCATCAGTCATTTTCACATGGATTTCTTCCACGTGCTTTTTTAGGTCATTATACAATGCAAAGCCACTTTTAAAAACAATTTTTAAAAAAATTGAAGAAGCTGACATGTTCCTTTGAATTCTTGAAAAAACGTGCATTTCAAATCAACTTTAATCTCTGAAAAGCTCCTCCTATGCATCATGGTTGTGAAATGAAGATGAAATAGTTGACTCAAACATACCCTCTATATAATAATATAAAGTAGGGGAAAATGTATATTTGTTCCTGTTAGCCAAAACTTGAACTTTGAATGCCTAAATAAGCATGTTTGAACACTTCAAATATTACTTTCATATTAAATGTTGCATTTTCTATTTCTAGCTCATGTCGTTTGCTTAATCTCACCTTGAGCTCTTTGATACTCCTTGAGAGACTTCTTGTACTTAGGCACTTCAAGTCTCTTCCCGTTTCAGGCCCTTTCTTGACTGAGTGTCTTCGAGGTCACCTTGATGATTCTTGGACTTCACTCTTCTTTCAACTGATGCTATAAATTACCCTATTTCTTCCCAATTTGTGCACTATCTTTTGCTGTTCTATTCATTCAAGTCACTCCATCTTGCCCTGTTCCTCACTCAAATGACTCAGCTTGGATATTGCTATTTTGATAATGCCTGTATTTCCTCCTGCTTGAGTAGTGTCCTACTCTTGAAAGTACTTTTATCCTCCTATTTGAAACTGAAATTCTTTACAATAAGTTTATCTCATGCACAATACATGGTCATATTTTACAAAGTGGAGTGATATAGAAGACATAGCTGCAAACCAAGAGAGTATCTGGTGCTTTGATTCACTCCATTGTGGATGCCTGTATTCCCAAGGGTGATAAGCCTAAGCGAAGGAGACTCTCATATATGAGTGAAGGTTTCTTAATACTTGCCTTTGGTAATAATAATGTAGGAATACAATTAAGCAACTTTAATTATAATTATGAAATGACTTGTTCTGTGTGGTATGTGCTAAACTACTGTAATATATACCAGCACTTTCATATTTCCATGCACTGCTTTTGGGATCGTTCCACAGTGGCACTGAATTTTCATATTTAATTTCATTTTCCTCAGACCTAACTGCTTTTCAGCGACTAACTGCAGCTTTGATAAATGTTCTTTCTAGACTAGTTAATATCCTAGGCTTATAAAAGGTATTTTAATAAAAAAATGTAGCTTCCAGCTACAGCCCAGATTTCAAAAGATAAGAACATCTAGTTTTCCATTTCTTTTTTTCTGAATTAGTCACTTTAGTTTAAAGACTTTTTTTCCAGACTGATTAAGAAGAAAGACTGACAAATTGAACTTCAGATTTACTCTTTCACCAGACTGATACAAGAAGCAGGTAATGAGATCAACTCATTGTTAGTCACAAAGAGGTTTCTTTGAAATGAAACATGTCAGACATACTTATCGCTTTAACAGTCACAGGGATTGATGCAAACAAAAGCAAGACACTAAGGCCTACAGTTTCTTCTACAGATGCTAAAGTAACTAATGTATATCTTCTCAGCTTCTCAGAGCTGCCACCAATGTGATACCAATTTGAATTCTTAAAACTGCATTTCTTAATAATAATTTGCCAACAGGGTACTGTATTTTTTTGTAAAGCTGCCATTTGTTGGTGTAGAAATTTAATCTCTCTCCTCTCAAATAAATTAAAACTCAGCTATTATTTTTTGCAGAAGATGAATTGTTTTCTTTGCATTAAATGTAGGAATAGCAAAGGAAAAAAAAGATCAGGGTACAGTGTCCCCCAGTACAAACCGATGAGCCAGTTGACTTTTCCTGTTAGCAGACAAGTTTTAACCATGTTAATAGAATGTGCTAATTTACAAAAGAATCACAGACTCACGGAAGTAATTAGTTTGGAAAAGACCTTTGAGATCATCAAGTCCAACCTATGACCTAACACCATCTTGTCAACCAGACCATGGCAATAAGTGCCACACCCAGACTCTTTTTAAACACCTCCAGGGACCGTGACTGCACCACTTCCCTGGGCAGCCCATTCCACTGTCCAATCACTCTTTCTGTGAAGAATTTTTTTCCTAATGTCCCGCCTAAACTTCCCCTAGTGCAGCTTAAGACTGTGTCCTTTTGTCCTGTCACTGGTTGCCTGGAAGAAGAGATCAACCCTTACCTGGCTACACCCTCCTGTTAGGCAGTTGTAGACAGTGATAACGTCTCCCCTGAGCCTCCTCCTCTCTAAGCTAAACAACCCCAGCTCTCTCAGCTGCTCCTCACAGGGCTTGCGTTCTAGACCCTTGTTGTCTAGACACCAGCCTTGTTGCGCTTCTCTGGACACCTTTGAGTATCTCAACAACCTTCCTAAATTGTGAGGCCCAGAACTGGACAAAGATTTGCCCCTTCAGCACTGGCCTGACAGATAAGGACTACATTCCAAGATGAGGAGTTTAATCACATTGTATGATTTTCCCATGTTCAATAAGACACACTAGCCTTGGTATGGGAGGAAGACTAGTGAGTTATACATAAAACAAAGCAGGAGATAAGTGGATGGAGTGGGAAGACCTTGTCAGCTGGTGATATGGATGGTTAAGAAATTTTAAAAGATGCTCCACTGCGCTTTCTTCTGCTACATATCATTTAATGCTACAGGAAGAGACAGAAGAGTACCAGTAACTAATGGAGAGAAAGAGAAGATGGTTGTACTAATTTCTTTACTATGAATCATCATGGGTAGAATCAGCACTCCTCTGTCACTTCCCCCTCCTCATCCACACATGAAAGACAACATTCATAATTTGAAGGTAAATTCCAATGAAACAACAAAAACCTTCTATACCCATGTAGGATAAAAATAGTAAATTTTGCATTCGAAATATCCAATTTTACTTTTCAGCAGAGGAAACCATAACCCTCTTTTTGGTTATGTCAAACTCCCACCAAAAGACAGTCAACTTGCTCTTTTTTTTCAAGAATGCATAAAAATAAGACACTCAACTACAGCATGTCTGATGTGACCTCAGAGAAGAAGGACATATTTACTATGTGCAGATTATAAACACCGTTCTGAAAAAAAAATTTCATTTTGATAGTTGACAGAAATAGGCTGACCATGAAGAATTTGGGGAGCAAAGTTCTGATAATCTAATCAGTTGTGGAAGTTTTTGGGGTGTCCTTTTGGGGATGAAATGTTGTTATTCAGCAATTCATCTTTGCAATCATGGATGAATGAGAATATCTCAATTCAGTCCTCCTGCTGCTCTATTGATACACACTCTATCAGTCCTGCTATGGAAATGAGTGATGATGCCTGCTGTGACAAAATCCACATCTGCTTTTCTCCTACTGGGACACCTGTGCAAAGATAATTCCCAATGGCAGATATACAGTTACTTATTGTCCTTCCTTCCATTGTGAAACCATAAAAAGTCAGAGTGCAAGAGAAAATCTGAGTGGGCATAATTATAAAAATACTAATTTTTTAGCCTTTTTTTTTTTTTTTTTTTAATTGAGTGTGATTTTATTTCCATTCTGATGTGAAATAGTCTCCGTTTGCCCCTTGGGATCAGCTGATTTCTCCTTCTTGCAGTCTCTGCAACTTATCTCAAATAAAACAAAACAAAACGATACAAGCCATACCAATTGGAGTGAAAATCCACCAGCTGCTCCTATGTAGATTGGCAGCCTGAGCATTTCCAGTCCTTCCCTGCAAAGTTTGTGTTCTATGTTTGCTGGCAGTTGTCTCAGCATGCTGTTCCTTTGGGAAAGTACACTTAAAATGATGCAGCACCTAAGGCACTCACGTGATGTTTAAAATTGTTATGAGCAGCATAATCTGACAAAATAACACTGATAAAAGTGCCATTTAACCATGTTGTATTATATGTTGTATTACATTAACCTTCAGGAAAGTGAGACTTTTTCTTTTCCCCTCCCTTCCATTTTTTCCATTTTTGAGAAAGAGTACAAATAATGCTATGTTTTAGTACTCTGTTGGAGTCAGGGTACGCGAGAAGCTTTTTCTCCATTTCAAAAGAGACAGAGATACCATCAGTCTTTTGACTGGCAGCAAACTCAGATTCCCTCTGGTATGCCACAGTGTGTGTGGCATTTGCAGGCAGTGGTGCGACTTCCCTCACAGTAAATTACTGCTTCCTTCCCTGGTGAGGAAAGGAAGGAAAAGCCCTAGTTTACATGTGGGAACTGATGAACAGTGGATGTCGTGTGCCTTTCCTATTTCCTTTATCACTGTTAAGGCACTGGAAAACCATATCAGTCTCTGCAGTACCACCAATACCACCAGTAAGGGCTTGGGGTATGCAGGGAAAGGTAGCACCTGCCTCTAATAGATATCTGGTTTAAATTCTCACCTGGTCTGTTCCTTACCACTACTGCAAGAAACACCAAGTCTGGCCCTTCAGGTGTTTTCCTTTCAATGTACACAGACTCACATCTTCTCTATCCCCTCAGATGTCTGCTAAGGCCTCAGCTGCTGGAACAAGGAACACTATACTCCCCTTAGGCCCCTTGGTCTTGCAGGAACAAAATTGGGTTTGTCTACATTGTTAAGAGAAGACTTCCGGGAGCTCTGCCCTAATATATCATAATTCTTTACAGAATGAAAACATTTTTTCTGCACTTTCGGAAGTATTTGCATGGTATCAGTATAAAAACAAAGTTTCAGCAAATTGGAACAGTTTTTTACATTTACTTAGATGTACTTTCCCTTCATGCTTTTAATTATGATAAACAACTACAATCTGAAGTAAAGAGCCCTTTCAGATAAAAACATACACAAAAAAAGAGCATTCCATTGCATAGTTTTTGGAACAAAAGGCACCAGAAACAAAACCCTTCTAAATTTATTTTCTGATGAGTCAGTATTTTCACAAAAAATAGCATTTCCCAGACAACTTCCTAAAGTGCTGTAGAGTATTGGCTGGATTGTGGATACAACCTGTTCCTCAGTATTGCAGTAGCCCTCAGTGTTATCCAAGTTTATCTGTAGACTTAGTTGCTTAGAAAATATTTGAAGTTCTCTTCTAAAATATATACTGTATTTTGAAGTTTTGTTTCTGTATGGTAATGCATCTACAGATGTTAATCGGCACACCTTTCTATGCAACTTGGCAACCATAACTGTGACTATATGTTTAGAAGAGAATAATTTAAATAACAAACCCCCCCTGCTTGCTTGTTTTTAACACTGGAATGTTAGTAATGACACAAAACTGTCTTGCTGTGTTGCCCCTTTGTGCTGGAGGCCTGATAGAATGCCATGATGAGCTTACTCTTATAAGCCTAAGGGTTTAACATTAGCAGCATATGACAATTTTCTTATCAGAGTCTGCTTTGCAAAGCACACAGGGAGGAGGGAGTGGACTGTCATATATGGAATGGTGTGGTAATTAAGCAGCACTGTTCAAGCATGGAATGTGAAAAAACCCAAGGGTTTCGCTGTTAGGCTTCTCACATGATTGCAAAACATGCCAGTGCAAAGCTTTTTTGCCTTGCAATAAGGGACTTTTTATTTTTGAGAAAAAAAAGAAGCAGTTATTAAACTCAGCATGGAGACAATCTGAAACAGGATCTTCATCAATCAGATTAACTACTTTCCAAGATGAAAGTAGACGAGGCACAGTGTGAGCCTGAGAAGATATTTATCAAAACCCATATTAATAACCACTTTCAGCCTTCTCCTGACAGTTTCATCTTAGCTTCCATGTTTAACATTTGAGTATCATATGTTTTTGTCAGGATGAGGCTGCTAAGAGCATCAATTAATTAATTCTTCTGAAGTATGGTTTGGAAAGGTAATAAAGTAACATTCCCTAAGGCCAGAACCAGTAATGGTAAGCAGCATTCTGGTGCTGTGCAATTCGTTACTTCAGAAAGAAATTAAAAGCACGGAATCATTTTCACTTTAAAAAGCAGAATATATTCAACTTTATTTTAATAAAATTGCTGAGAGGGATACATTTTTTAAAGTAATATTTTCAAAGCTGATAAAGAATGTTGCTGCTTTTTATTTGTTTTATTTTAATAGAAAAAATGTAGAATGCCTCTGGCAAAATAAAAGGCAAAAGAGATGACTGGAATATGTCTTAACACTGTTATTTATTTGCTATCATTATTATAATTTGCCTTGTTATTTGGGTCTTACTGTTCTGTTCTGGAATTTTCGCTGTGGGGAGAAGGAAGCCTGCTGACAACACAGAGAAATTAACCCTCTCCTTGTTTCTCCTAAAATTTTCACTGGGAATATCAAGTATACGTGTCCATCCTTTCCCCTGGTTAAAACCAGTGACATTCATGTTTCTTTAACTCTGTAAGAAAAGAGATGTTTTGTCTTGTAAATAGTGGAAGAAAAGCAAGGATGAAGAGCTGTTTGGTGACATAGGAAAACATCAAGATAGTATTTTTTTAAAAATCAGAAGCAGACAGTTGTTGAACTTGGATACCTTGCTTTAATCTCGGAAATATATGCACTCTTTTACTTCCACATCCTTTTAGTCCCACCATAAACAATGTAATACATCTGTGCAAAGAGACATTTGTATGTAAGCTGTTGACAACAGTAGCTCTTTTTCTTGCTGCCTGTGGGAACGCCAGCCTGTATAGTTACTGTGTCCTAATGACTGCATGAGCCAGATCAAAATATTCTGCTTACCAGTTACTAAATAAATGTCTCCACACATTTTAATTAATATATTTCGGTCTGATCTTGTCAGAGAATAAGATTCAGGTGTTCATACATTACATCTTGTATGTGAAGTGTGTAAATGTGTGTCTATGATCCCTTTGCCTATCAATTCTCTCTTATAGCTTTTGAGTCCTTTGACCACTCAGTTTGAGGTAGTTCTGAAGACCTTTATGTTCATGGGAAGTAATTGCTTTGCCCCCAAAGATAGCTGGAGGGTCAGTCACTGAAAAATAGGCTGAGAGAAGAAACTTGGTGAACTTTCATAAAGATCAACAGGACAGGGATGTTCTCTCTTTCCCCCACTGGAACAGGTCAGAAAACCACCCCCAAACATCAAATGCTCTTCACATCTTGTAAGAACCATGTCGATTTATGTTCCTATTCTACAGTGGAGGCTTCATCTGAACACCATCATCCAAGGACAACAGACCAAAGGAGCCCTGAGTAGCATCATCTCCCTTTCCCAAGAGTGGAAGTCAGGCAGTTGGGAGCCTGCAAGCTACGCCTCCCAACAGTGTCATCATTTCCAAAATCAACTTGTTTATAAAGAATACGGATGTTTTTGTTATAAATTTTTAGGCAGTCAAATATCCATAAATCCCCCCTGGTATTTTACATGGTGAAGGCATAAATTTGACCTCCTCTAACCTTCAAGAAAATGACACTTTTCCTCCTTCCAGGAAGGAATATCTGTCTGCTTCATTGTTCACACTGAGAGTGAAAATGGCTCAACTATCTCTTTCCTCAGTGAGAGAAGCAGTGTCTTAGATCTAATAGAATATGGAAGAAAAAAACCCACCAACAAACCAACCAACGAACCACGATATCTATATTCAGTTGTAGTTTCTTCACTTTCATTCTGACAGTGCACATGACCAGTCATCCATAGTATCTGGAGATCCATTCTGTAGAGATCCTATGGCACCATTTGGATAAGCTCAAAATATTTTGCAGGATCTGCAAAGAACTTGATAAATTCTGACTCTAATAAACAGCTGGGCAAAGCATTTAGCATTTGCAGTAGAAAACTGGAAAAAATCACCTCTGGCAAGTAGGGATCCTGGCCATGGCCAATCTTAGGATTTGCTTGTTCCTAGTCTTCTGAGAGTTATTCCAAAATGGCCTGCATGGACTCAGGTTGCTGATGTTCATCAGCTTTTTTCTTACCCTGGGGATGGGACTCAAGTAAATGCAAGAAAGCAGAGAGAAAAATTGGTAACAAAGTTAACAGAATGCAGACTTTTATAGAAAAAGTTTGACTTACACAATAGATAAATCCCATTGGCTGTCTTCTGAGCTGTTAGATGTTTCTACTTGGTTGTCTTTCTTTATTAACTGATATTGTGGAGGATTTATGCTTAATTGGTGAAAATGAAACAAATCTAAAATTTTTCAGATAAAATGAAATATAACTTTCAAATTTACAGCTGGACTATGCTCATATACAAGGTCAGGAGTGAGGGGCAGACACGAAGATGTTCTCTAGCCTATCAGATGAACTTGTATGAATAAGATCCAAAGTCCTCTGGAATTCCTCTTTCCTCTTCTCCATGTATAAAATTGCTATGTATGTATTCAAACCTAAACATCTTTGCAGAAATATACGAGTCTGCAGTGGTTTGGTGAGAATTCTTTGCACCATGATCTTTTCTAAAGTTTAAGGCAGCTCTAAGTGAATTAGGGAGCATTTTCTGCATAACACAATGGGACTTTAATGGGAGCGTGAGAAGACTGTTTAGCAGCCAGCCAGAAACACCAGCTGAGGTCTCTTGATTTGCATTTAGAGGTTACAGAGCATACAGCCAGAGGGAGGATTATGGAATTGAAAGGTCTTAGGCACAGGAAGACTGAGTCTATAAGTACTGTAAAGAAAACTGAGAAAAACTCAGGAAGCTGATAGTTGAAATGAAACTAGTTTGTCTTATGTTCTAATTTGGCTTCAGAGATTTAAGGGTTGATCTCTGCTAAACCTCATAGATTGTGGCTGAACTCTCTGAGCATCAGAAGATCTGCTATTACTGTCTTCCCTGCTAGGGTGATTGTTGTTCCTAGATAAAGAAGGTGTACATCAAAGCAGAAGGATTAATGTGATTTAATACCACTATTCAATCTGCAATTCTGTACATGGAATTGATTATTTTGGTGTTTACAACTGTGGAAACTTAACATTTGGAAATGCACAGCACTTCTTGCTAGGGTAGTTAGTGTTAAAGAAACATCATCAAACTAAGAGTATGTCCGCATTCTAAGCTGACCGAATGCTGTGTGATCATGCTGAAAATTAAAGTTTGGTAGTTAATATCTGTGAGGCACTAAAATGAGTATACTTCTTAAGACCAGTATAAAACACTGATGCTGACTAAGAATAGACTCTACAACCTTACTACAATTGACACCCGGAAGAGACTTGTAAAAAAATACCAGCCTACAATTTCTGCTACAACATCCTGGGATTCAGAGACCTTTTTAAACAAATATTTCCATTCATGCAGTTTTGTGCTGTGCTCCACAGGGTCATTGGCACAGGTCAAAACCGTGTTTAAAAATACCTTCTCTGTTTCTCCTGCTTCGAAAACAATTCCCTGCTGTTTGCTGACTATCAGTTCTGGTTACTTCGTGTTACTCCTAAAGCCCAAAGAATGAAACTGAAGACCAACACAATGCTGTTAAACACATATAGGAAGTCATCCACCAAAAAAAAAAAGGAAAGAAAGCACTTCTGCAAATCTCTTTTGATTATTGAGATGTTGAGGTTGTACGTGTATTACATGAATATGCATGTGGGTAGCAGCATAGTATTACCAAGTCTTTATAGTCAATGATTACGGTCTGACAGCTCCTAATTCCTGACCATGATAACCTAGGCTATAACTCTTTAGAAGATCTGACTGGGTTTATTGTGTTTAGTTTTTCATCCTGTGGAAGTCCACTGATACTCAGGATCATTTGTGTAGCAGCCTTTGTATACTCTGCTAGGGGATAAATTTAGTTTGTGGTGATTTCAGTCTACATCAAGTTGCAGGATTTCTCTGGTATTTAAAGCAAATCTGTGAAACTCCTTTCTGAGCATTATCATTCTGTCTGAGAACCTGCTGATTGACCAAGAATGTCATTTTGCTGAGTCCAAATGGATGCTTCCTGGTAAACAGCTCTTCCCCAGTACTGTTTAAAAGCCCAGGTTTTTGGTGAGTCACTCCGGGTGGCCATACTTCCAGTAAATATTATTCTGCCTTATTGCAGAAACACATACTTTCTCTAAGCAAGTATATAAACAACATACTTTATGCAGTATACTGAAACACATACTTTCTATAAGCTAGGGCTTGGTAGGTTCAAGCTACAGTCTAGCACACCTGGCCTTTGGTCTGTCTCTGAGATGACATCCAGAAAAAGGTCTTCAGTCTTTCCTGACATTTGCATGGAATATTTTTGCCATTCATGTCCTTGGGCTGACTCTTAAGTGGAAAAGAGTTTGTCTGGGTTAACAGGACTGTCATTGTTGCTCAAACAGGAATTTTTGGCAGCTTTTCTTTCCACCCTGACTTTTAAAATTACAATTCTGCCTTTCTTTTTATTTCATTTTTATTTTTAATTTACTTCTTCCTGTAATTTCACTACTCAGGACAGCCTACGTAATCCACCTGGCCCCACTGTGGTTCCTGTCCTGGGTTTGGCCAGGACAGGGTTAATTTTTTTGGAGTAGCCATGAGCAGGCGGTTCCTTGGAGCTGTGTGGGTGTGTCTAGGTTGTTGTTCCACACCAAATACATTACCTCTGGGGACAGAAGGGAGGGAGTGTGCTTCTGGGAAGATGGGCCTAGCTTCAGGTGGAACAAAGTGTGGCAGGGTGGGGAACGCTTTAGCCACTGTTCTTTGTCTTGGGGTGAAACTGCCTTGGGTCAGGCTGGGTGAGCATTTTTCATGTCAATCACCCTCTCTTTTGCACACTTTCTGTTATTAGTATTGTTGCTGTTACTGTTCATTTTCTTATCTCATTGCTTTTTCCAGTAAGTTATTCTTATCTCAGCTTGTGATCTCTTGCCTTTTGTCTCCCACGAGAGGGGGAGAGGGGAGAGGCTTGTGGTTCTCTTTGTAGTGAGAGTACTAAGTTGGGAGATACCATTCCTAGACCATGACAATTCCTTATCATGTCTCAAAAGAGATGAAACTGATGAGGTCTGTATTTTTGTATCATGTCATTTTTAATAGCTTGATGTACCTTTTTCACTTCCCTATGGTTTTGAAAGCTCAAATGGAGTTTCTTTATCCTTTTGCTTCTAGTTTGTATACTGACCTATGGCAGTTGTGCTTGTTCATAACTACATGCTCAGAATGATGTGAATCCCTTTCCAAAATGGCATAGCTTTTGGTCTGCACGTGTAAGCTTCATATATTCAGTTGTAAAACTACAAAGAATCTCCTTGCTGCCATCTCACACAGGAACTGAAGGTTTTCCTATGTTTTTGGAGAAACAATGTCCTTTTGCTTACTTTTAGCAGTAAATCATGTATGTCCAGAGAGGAATAGAATTTTTTGAAAATCAGGAACTTACAGAAATATTGTCAGTAATGAAACCAAATAATTTAACTGTGATATACAATCTAAAAGATCCATGATCCCTATAATTCTATGGAAAACAACTGTTTTGTATTACTGAACTTTTGAAAAAAGCTCACAGATTATGCTTTCTGTCAGAATGAGTAAAAGAAATAAAATGGAATGTCCTATTCTCATTGCGAATGTCCCAGCCGGTCAGTTGAAATTGTGTTCCTATCAGTTAAAGTATTGGAATTAGACTGAAAAGTATGACTGTGTTTTTAGACAAACTATTGGTCTCTGTTAAACAAATTTTAGAGGTAACAGGAGACCACTTCTGATATGTCCTGGCTGGAAACTTTTCACCTAAAGGAATTAGCCCATGCTCCTTGGACCCAGAATTATAATGCCATCTGGCAGAAATTATTTCAGCACCAAGTTCTTAATGAGATAAGGTCGAGCCAAACATGGATTCAGGGTACAAAAGAGTTTAATAATCTTTTATTCATTATAGTGAACATTTGCATATACTTTATAAGAACAGTTATTATGAGAAACTTTTCACCTTCTAGCATTCTTTAAAATATTTTGCCATATAGCTCTTTCTAAAACATCCATAATATTTTTATTTCTTTTTTCCCCTTTATTTAGATTCTTGTACTCATCTGTTAGGATTTGAATTTATGTTAAAACAATTGCATTATGTCACACATAACTAAACATATTTTACAATCTACAGCAAGTAATAGTGGAATACCGGAGATCCGACATTCCCATTTCCAATCAATGTGAGTTAGAACAGTTAAATGTTTGAAAATTTCAACTTGTCCTGGTTTGAGACATATTTGGAGGAATGTCCGAAATGAGCATCCTCTGAACGGAAGGCAGCTTACAGCCACCCCTCCCCCCACCAGGTTCATGAAGAACTTCCTCAGAGGAAAGTGAAAGGAAGAGAGCTATTTATTTAACAAGTAAAGTGCATGCAAGCATGGGAAAATAATAATGCTAAATAATAAAACCTCTCGCTGCGGAGAAAACCTGAGTAGATTTCAGAGTCCTTCGTGGGTGTGGCTTTCTCCTCCCCAGAGCTGGGCCCCTCCAGACCGAGGTGTGAGGTCTCCCAGTAAGGTCCCGATGTTAAGGTGTTCTGGACAGTCCAGAAGAAGAGGAAACCGAAGTCCCAGAGAAGTAAAGGAGTTTAACTCTCCATCTCTCTCTTCTGAGAAAAGGAGCCAAGAGCTGGGAAAAGCAGGAGGGTGCTTGTCTCCACTCTGCAGCACCAGCAGCAGCCATCTCTGGGTCCTTGAACACAAAACCTCCTTGAAAAGTTCACCTGGCTTTTTTCTTTCTCTCGGATCCAGTTTTAAATGCACACGGTTCATGTCTGGGCATAGAGAAGGCAATAGGGGATACACATCTAAAGTCACCTCAAGACACAACTCCGAAGGCCAGTTATCCCTTGTGTTACTGATTTGTGCATATTGCTATAAGAAGGCAAGGGTACAGTTTGATTTCTAGGTATGCATATTTATGCATATTCATACACGCATCAAAGACAGGAATCTGCTCAAACCTAGATGGCCAGCCAGTAAAGCATTGCTGAAATACAGCAGTTCTTTTACACCATGTCACGCAAGGAATAGTACTATTAGCCAAAAGTCTGCTTGCTCTCAACCTCTTAGCCATGATAAAGGCTGAGGGCAGTCTTCAGTTCAATTTCAGGTGAAACAAAGAGATTTAAACAAAAATGTCTAGTGCTCTGTCCAATGTAGCTGTGAGTATTTTCATCACCCACATAATGGAAAGGGTTGTAGTTAAGATTCATCTTGCCTTGGTTACATGTAATGCATCTGGCCATATTTGAATTAATTGTGTAAGTCCCATTAGAGTCAATGAAGATATAGCCAATACAGTCAATGGCATCTAGAGAGCAGTTCATTTTGTCCTAAATTTGATCAGATGAATTGTTCTTTAAACTCCATTAACTGTATTGATTATCTCCTCAAGAATATAATGGAGTTCAGACAGTAAGTCTGCTTTGGACAGGCTAGATGGTAGATATCTAGAGTAAGAATTTCATGCTCTCTGCTGTTGATCTCTGCTATGAAATCTGGTTGCAATACTGGTGACACGAAAGCATGTCAATATAAGAATAATATTCAGGTTACAAAAAACTTCATTGAGAAGTAGTACTTTATATTGCAGCTCTGGCTACCTAAATAGCAAAAAGCCATGGAAGAAAAGAACTGATTTCCATTTGCTCTTTTGGATTTGTGGAGAAGCCCACAAGTTTCTTTTCAGTCCAAAATCTCATATGGTTGTTCAGGGTAGCTATTTATCCTCAAATCTGAAGGGGCTGTGGCCACTGTCTGTAGGTTTGGTATGTGTCTTGTCCAGAACAGGTGGCCTAACCATGCAACCAGCTCAGTAGGTCACTCACAGCGACTTCACTGCCTTTTGCTGCTGGCTTGCCTTCTTGTATTGTGTCATCTTCATAAATTCTAAACTTACAGAGCCCAAAGAAATTACTGTAATCACCTAATAAGCCCTCCTGACAGACTCGGCCATGAGAATTCCCCAAATAATAACTGCTTGAACTTGGACCACATATTGATTTAAAAATTGGTGAAAAATATTTATCACTGTCGTCAATAAATAGTTCTAGCTAAAACCTTCACCCTTCTTTCCCATATGAAGTTTCTAGCCTTTATAGTGATCAAAGCAGTACACTAGAACAGAAATACGTCTATTGTAATGTTTTTCTTTCTTTAGTGTATAATTATAGATGGTGCAAGATAAGCAAGGTCTTTCCTGCTGACTAGATATGTGTGGTAGCTGGCAGAGTATAGTGCCCTTTTCCAAGCTGTCTTAATGAAACTGTTTCATGTCAGATAAATGATTAAATATTTATCATAGAGGGGCCTTGGGTTTCTGTTTCTTGCTTCTCAAGGGAATACAGTGACCATTGGGTCAGTCTTTAAGTAGCTGGCCCACTGGATTATTTACATAGAACATCACCATGCTAAAGAAAGGGTATGATTGATCCTATTTCCATAGCCAGGATACTCAGCTGGGAGGTAAAAATGTCTTTTTCTGAGTTGGGCAAAGAAGGACCTTAAACTAAGGACCCATGTATGCTGGTAACTGCACAACTACTGAGCTATGACTACTCTGGGTGAGGTCCCTTTTCTTTTGTTGTGGATAAAAAATCCAATATACCTAAAAACTCTTTACAGTGCAAAATTCCTGCTGCGTTCATTTAAAAAAAATTAGTTTAGGAGAAATAGAATTTTCTCTCAGAAGAATGGCTGTTGAAAAATTTTCGACTGGTTGCTTTCAAGCTATAGCTGTTGATAACAATCCCCTCTTTACATAGAGAAAGTTTTCACTGTGCTTCTTGGTCTTATTTCTCCCCACAGTGGGTGTAAGGAAGCAGACAAGGCAGAGTGTTTTGTTTGTTATTTTACAGTCACTTCTCACAGAAATGTAAAACATTTCCTCTAAATTCTTAAATCATTGTTTCTGAAAATCTTCTATTTCCAATGGCAAAACAATTCTACTCTTCCTTTAAACTAAATCCAAGATAATTGCCTCTTAGCAGAATATCAGAAGAGAAATTAGTGGTCAAAAGCATAATGCCAACTTACATGATTTTCAAATAATGATTTCCTGTCCCAAATTTTTCAAGGCATATTGATATTTTCGCTTTTAGGGAAAAGTTTAATATTCAAAACTCCTATTGGAAGTATTTGTACAGTTAAGTACTGATGCTGGTACAGGCACTATATAAAGCTATGTAGCCGCCTTTTGCCTCAAAACACTTCCAATTTGGGCAGACAGTGGATTCGAAAACCTACAGGGGCAGCAGTATGCTAAAGCATGTGTAATTATGTGCAATATCTTGTTTCTATGCCATATTTTACTTGCTATAAATATGCATAGCTTCTTCAATGTCCAGGCATCACTTTGCATTGCCTTTAAAAAAATGTTAAAATTCTCAGTGCCACAGGATTAGGTATTGTGGACATTTAAGGGAATAGATGGTAGTAGCTTTTCAGATTTTTTTTATAGGGAACTCCTTGGGAGAGGGTAGCTACGTTTTATCTCTCTGCCAGCTTTTTCCTCATGTTGCCTCACTAAAGCCTGCCTGCCAGTGGGGTAACCATGAGGGAATAGACACTGTAGACTTCCATTCAGTGGAAACAAAAGAAGCACAAAAAAAAAATTACAAAAGCACCTGCTTTTGTAGTCGCATTCATGGCTGTGGGGAGATAGGGCAAAGGGAGGTGGTGTCAGAAGTCAGCACTGACCTCCTGTGAACAGGCCTAGGACCTTTCATGGTCGTCATGCTCAGGGAAATGCTACTGAGTAGATTAGGCCAAATGTAGAGTTGTGTCTGCTGCACTGAAACCTAGAAAATTTGTGTTTCTGTCATTGTCTCATACCTTAGACCTGACAAAAAATTATCTGTCCATTCTAATACCTTATTACACAAAGGTAATGTTGTGTAATATTATTAGAATATTATTCTAATACCTTGCTACAAAGTGCTATGATCTTTTGGAATTTTCTGTCTCACCGAAATTAGTCTTTTCTAACTTTTCTAACTAAGCAAAATTTGGGCATTCTCTGTGTATCTATATACCTCAAACTTGAATACCAGAGCTTCACATTAACATATTTTGGCAATAACTAACCAGTACCATGAAACTAAAGGTACATTTTAGTTGTGTAAAACTGATTTTTTTTTCTTGTCACTGTGTTTTCCAGGGCCTGCCAGAAATTCAAACCAATGTATGAGCCTTTGCCTTTAGGTCATGAAGTATTTTAAGGTGTAATAAGTAGTTGTTTCAAAATATTAAAAAAACCCTAATACTGTGTTTAGTACACGTACAAATACAATCTTTTAGACACGCACTAAATTTTGAAACAATTATTTAACATTTTGATAGAAGAAGAATCTATGACTTTACATCTCTGCAGATTCTGACCTGACTTTACTGTGGCTGCACAGGGCAGCAACAGCAGAGTGTGAGTACTATTCAGTGTGGTCATGGGCACTGTTAAAGTGTTACAATGATGTCTTCATATAGTTAGCTGGCTTTTGGTTCTCCAGCCAATGAAACAGACATTACACATTCAAGCAGGATTACACATCTGGAGGTCTAGGCAATATTTACAAGGGATCAGGCTTATTTTCTTATAGCAACTGTAACTGAGAGGATTACTAAAGCACTGAGTTGGTGTCAGAAGACTAGGATTTATTCCTTGCTACCTGTATCACTTTGGGCAGTTCACTTAATCTCCCAGTGCTTCAATTCTCTGTTCAGAAATGGGGACAAAAATACTTCTTACCTTCCAGGTATTTCAGATGTATACACTGCAGAAAGAAACAATGAGGGGGCGATTCCCTGTTAAGGGGCACTCAGGAGCTGATCTGCTGCTCTGACAGGCATTAGAGGTGTGCTGCCTTCCAGAAGCTAAGGCCCAAGATGCTGCCAGAGGGTGCTACAGCTTGTCAAGAGCACAGACTTCTGTCCCTTGTTACCCTTCTATGTGGGAATAAATGACACTGCAATCCAGAACCTGAACAAAATCAGAGAAGACTACGAAGCTCTGGATCTGTAAGTGGAGTATGGGTACCCAAGTTATCTTTTCTTGCATTTTACCAGTTAAGAGAAAAGGTTGCAGCCAGACATAGACATATTATGCAAACAAAATTTTGGCTTAGTGGCTGGTGCTGTTGTGAGGGTTTTGGCTTTTACAGCAACAGAACATTCTTCAACTATCATGGCCTATCAGGGAGGAATGGGATACCTCTCTCTAGAAGAGGCAGGGGAATCTTTGGCGGTAGGATGTCCAACTTGATGATGTGGGCTATCAGGGAGGAATGGGATACTTCTCTCTAGAAGAGGCAGGGGAATCTTTGGCGGTAGGATGTCCAACTTGATGATGTGGGCTATCAGGGAGGAATGGGATACTTCTCTCTAGAAGAGGCAGGGGAATCTTTGGCGGTAGGATGTCCAACTTGATGATGTGGGCTTTAAATGGAAGGACCTAGAGGGCAGGGTTCAAAGATTTGTTGTTTCTTTTAAGGTGATATCAAGGTAGAAGACCATAATGGGACACTGTGCCTCATTTTCTTGGTTAATCCATAGGCTAGGACAGAAGAGGGGAAGGGGCAATAGAGGAGGAGGAGAGAAGGTGAGAGCAAGTAAGAAAGGCTTGTTCTCTGAGATCTGAGAAATCAGAAGTTCTGATGGTGAATGACCCAGGAACTGAGGGCCGGATGTGTCTGTGGGGTTGTTTGATGGAAAGACAGGACAGCACAGTCTCCCACAGTCCCCTTAGAGCTAAATGTCCAGAGCAGCCCTCAGTTACCATTCTAACAGTGGGAGAAGTGACAGAGACTACTCAGTCTCTTTGCTTTCTGCTGTTCAGTCATAGGTTGGACAATCAACTTAGTCACCTGCAGAGAACTGGAACTTAGTGATCTCTGAACAAAACAAGGATAACTTGTACTATCAAGTTTCCAGAATCTTCAAAGACAGAGATTTCACACCTTCTCTGGGCATCCCATCTACAGCTTTATTATTGCTGTTATTAAAAAAAAAGAGAAATGTCGTTACCTCAAAATGTTTTGGAAGACACAGTAGTGGCCATTAGTAGACTTGCCCCATACAGTCTGGATTTGAGACTGTCCACTTGCACGTTCAGAGATTTCAGATTTACCAACTGGACATCTTGAATGTCTTGGTGTCAAAGTAGAATGAAGCTAATAAATTGAGTTTAAAAGGAAATCTGCATCACTGAAAATCATGTGAAATCCTCTTGTCTCTGATGTTACAATCATTTTTTATGAGGAACAACCTGTCACTCTACAGAGAAAATGTAGATGCAAGACTTTCTGGTGGGAGCGGTAAGTTTATGGAATGAAACTCTGTGGCTTTGCCTCACTGTAGTGTGAGACTACACTTTCTCTCACACAAAAACTGTTCCTGTAAATTGTGCAAGTAAACATGGAAGTTAACAATAAAAAATAGCAAACAATTGAGGGTGGAAAACTGCTTACAGTTATCATTACAGTTAAAAGCTGGTTGAACAAGAAGACCCTATAGCAAAATCCTCTTTTTCTATTTTTTAAACAAACTTTTAATTTAGTTACACTAATCTCATAATGTCTTCTTTAATTTTATGGTGATCTTACTTGTGATAGGTATTAAAATATTTTGCTTACATCACACCAAGCCTTGATGCTTCTAAAAGTTTATTAGATCCTGAAATTTATGACATACAGTGAAGGACAAGAATGGTGAATGTGTGGCTTTGAAATTACCACCTTCTGAGTTGTCCTACTCAGTGAAAAGTGAGAATAGAAAGAACACCACTGAAGTGATACATTCCCTTTTTACCACATCCTCATTTTGTTTTTCTAGTCTCAAAAGTCAGCATAAGCATAAGTTCCTAATATTAAATACTTTGCTATTTGGTTAAGTAGCTTGATTCCATCATTAATGGAGGTGCTTTCTTTTAAATTTATTTGGCTTCATCTGATGTAATGTCACAAAGAAAGGAGGCCTTGGCAGATTGCCTAGTCCACTCAGCATTGTATATTGGAGCAGAGGACGGCTTTTTCCCCAGAGTAATGGTTTAGGGGAAGACGACTGTTTTCCACAGTTTATATTTGTTCTCACTACTGGTTGTACATCTCATATATCAACAAAAAAGCAAAAAGCTTTTCTGAGTTAATTCAACCGAAATTTGGGTGGCTGACTAATAGTCCTGCAAAAGGCCACATAGAATTTTTGATAGTTTTTTTGGCTTATTAATGAACAGTGTAAGAAAAGCATGACCAAACTTTATTTCAAATGCTTCTTGTTTTGTTGCTCACAACTCACATTTACTAGATAAACAAAAACCAGAGTTGAAATATGCTCTGGTTTTGAAGAAAATAGGTGGTATATAAAAATTACTTTCATGCATGTTTTCTACTTTATTTGGGAAATGAAACCTACAGTAAGTGAAATCTTATTGGCAAAACATGTACACATTATAAGCTTCTCAATAAGAGCTCTAAAGAATATAGATATTTCTATTTCTTTAATTTCTTTCATTTCTTTGTATTTCTTTGTACATTTCCACTGCTTTTATGAAGTGATATTTTATATCACAGACTGTAGTTTTGTACCAGTGCTTAAAGACCTCAAATCCAATTAAACTGTAATGGGCATGTGATCTATAAAAATTAGAAATAAAAATTTGCACTCAAGCCACATTTTGTCCATCAGGTGCAGGTAAATGAGCATTTTGGGATAGGACAAAGCTCAGAATATTAATATATTATAGAACATATATAAGACATTATATATACTATATTACGTATACACATACCACATACGTATATACCAATATAATTTCCATGGATTATGGAATACAGAATGTTCAACATGAAATTCAGGTAACTGAATAAATATACTCAGACAATAGTAAACATCTGCAAAACAGTAAGAGTTAGGATGGTCTTGTAAGAATGCTACATTTTTCTCTATCTTCTCTCCATTTTCTGTGGGAGCTGTAAGGCACCTGATGACCACTGTAAGGATCTGAGGGGAATAATGGAGCTGATGTTCAAGCATTCTTGAAGAAAATGAGAAATTACTTAGTTCCCTTGCATCTTTACACACCTCATGTGGAGTTGGCTGGAAGAGTGGGGCCCTTTTTTGGCAAGAAAAAGAAAGTTTGTACCTTTTTAGGCCGCTTTCCAATGCGGAATGACACTTTCTGTACCTTTAGTTTTAGGTATCATGTCCAGGCCCAGCTGCAAACAAATTTTGAAAAGATGAATGAAAACCAAATTCCACTCACCACCAAGAAGTACATCTTTAGGTTCTAGGACTACTAAAAAGGAAAGTTCAAATTTAAATCAATTGAACAATCTTCTGCAGTCTAATGAACACACTGCAAGCTACACCTGCAGTTAATTCATGTTTAATTCCTCTACTATTAAATATGTTTTGTTTGGTACTATAACTGTACTTGATGGTTGATACCATGACTGTACTGAATCTAGTTTTTTGGTAAAGTAGTAGTCTCCTTCCTATTCATTGCAAGGCAAAATTCACAAAACTAAACAATTCTTGATGACAAGTTTTGTTCCACTTGTGGTGATTCCTCAACTTCTCCAAGCTCTTTTTACATGTTGTTAGATTTACATTTTGACGGTTTTATTTAAAGCAAAAATCTTAAGATGATAAAGAAAGAATATTCTTGGTCATATCCAATTAATCAGATTGGAACTTAAAAAAAATACATTAAAGAAACATTGGCTTATTCCACTGAATTTTAAATAGTCATTGTCATTTTTATCAAGAGATAGTTGGGAAGAATTCTTACTTTGTTCCTTGATAAATAAGTTCAGGGTGTAAGGAGATATCAAAACAAGNAAAAAAAAAAAAAAGAAAGCCACCCAAAACACTTTAACACTTTATTTCAAAGGTGAAAGAAGAAAGATTAGGTCCTGAATGTATCAAAATACTCTGGTCCACCCAGAGTTATATTTTCCTCATATAGGCTTAAGAGGCTGAGCATAACGATTCATTTAAAGTCTTCTAAGGCATAGTTTGCGTGTTCAAATACCCAAGGTACACAATGCAAGTGTAGTAAATGTTTTTTTGAGCAAGACAGAGGGAACTCAATGCAACATAAGCAAATGTGAGTGCCACTAGCCACTGAAGCTGCATAGCTGGTCAAACTAGAGGATTCAAGAGCTGTGGATGTTTGGTAATTATCTGTGTTATCTGTAAGAGTGAACTGTAACATGTACAAGGGAAGGCAACTGCAGACTAAAATCCACGTCATTCCTGTCCACATAAATTATTTAGCAGTAAAATATGTTCCCAGCAGTTTCTCAGGTCATTTAAAGCAAATTAATGAAGCAGATGTAACAAAGAAAATCATAAACCCAGTTAAACTGACACCTTGGCAACAAGGAGACTCTCATTCATTTGATACACAGTGCTTGTTTTAGGATTAAAGCAACACTAAAACAGATTCATAAGTATGTGCATTATTATAATAGTGGAAAAACTTTCTCCCTTCTGCCTTCAGACATTTTCCCTTTATTTTGATTTTTTTCCGCTGCTCATATGCTTTATCTTTCAGAACAGTTGGGCTCTTGTTCCGTGTTACAGTATGACTTGCTCCCAGACACTGAGCTGATAGGTGACCTAGAATTTCTTGAGTGAAATAGCAGATTTATCTCTGCCATGTTCAGAGACTGTATGTGTTGCTAAGCTGGAGGCAAAGGAGAGCTTGTAGAATAAATTTCATAGCAGACTATGACATTATGAACAGATCTATGCATGTTTAAGTTGTTTGCAGCTCTCTTAAAATTTTGGCTGGCAGGCAGGTGTAAACTGCAGAAGGTGATAAATGCTTTCCTTTCATCGACTCTAAGTTGACTGCCCTTTGAGGCCGCCAGCAAGCCAGGTCTGAAGACAGAACATTATTCAGTCTCAGGAAATGATGATCTGCATTTCTAGTCGCCATCTGGTGGTTTCCTGTACAACGACAAGTAATTTGAGAAGGAATCCCTTAATGGCAGTTCTGATGTCATGAGATAATTTTTGAGGATTGCAGCAAGTGCAAAAAGTCTCAGTGCGAGCATTTCACTGGCAACCCAAGATGGGATGTGTGTGTCCTAGACATGAAAGAATAGCATCTACTAACTGATCCTAAAATGCATTTTTGGATGTATAAATAACAAAGATCTTGTTCTCACTGTTGAGGATTTCTCTCCTATTAAGTAGTTGGTACAATAGAGGAATCACAGCATATTCACTACTGTCTGAGAGATCATAGTCTTCTGACAAGCCCAACTTTGGTGATCACATTGAAACATTTTTCAACATATTGCTTACTTTTTTTCCCCTTCATTTTATGGAGATATTTTTCTGATTTTCTTGGTGTTGACATGATTGCTTAAGATCAGTGCCCTTGTATTTACTTTGTAAATAACAGTGCACAGGGCTTTGCAGCCTTTCTTCTTTTGTCAGGAAGTGTCTTGGAAGCAAAAAGGACATTTTCTGTGGAGATTACCTTCTCTGTTGGTATTGAATAGGACAGCCTTGTTTCTAGTCTTCAAGAACATGATGAACCCAAAGGGCCACTGAAAATCTTCTTTTTATATAGGCAGGTTGTCAGGCCTAGATATGCAATTAAAAAAACAAAGCACAATCTTCAGTTGAATATTTTACTGGACGTTAAGTCCTTCAGGAGAGATTGAGACCTTGAAGATGATTGTTCATCAGTAGCCAGTAACTAGAGGAAGAGACTGATAAGCCGTGGCTGGATTATTGATTTACAGTCAATATAAGCAGAATAGGCCTTCATCTACTAGAGACATTGTGGGAAACCTGGAGGGGAGGCAAAGGACTAACCACTGAGGTTAGAGATTTGGAATAGCAGTAAGAAAGAGATGATGGGACTGTGTGTGATAGTACTCGCCAAACTGGGAGAGTTTAGGTAAAGCCTGGATTCAAAGCAGAAGCTAAGCAGTGGGAAAATAATGATAAGATGATGCTAAACAGCATTTAGCCTCTAATACTAAACACACAAGAAACCACTAAACACAAAAAGAAAGAAAAAACACGACTGCCAGCCCGGCAAAACAATAGTTTGTTCAGCTTTTGCCAGTTATGGTTTTAGACTGAATAAACCTTTTTTGAACACGTTGTTCTGCCTCCAATTTGTGTACAAGCTTGCAGGTATTGGTACTCTTATGGAGTAAAGAAAACTGTGAATGAGCACAGTATCTGAATGTGGGAGTGAAGGGAGTTTAATGGTGTTTTGAGAGAGAACACACAATTGTTTGTAATTAAACAGTACTGACTCTGTTTATTGTCCAAATATTTTTGCATAAATTACTACATGATTTTGTCAGTGTAAGAAGTAGAGCAAAGAGGAAAAACCTATATACCCATAATAGAACTGTGTATCTGTTTCTTGACATCCATTATCATAGATAGCAATAGGCTTTTGAAAACAAAAATATGTACAATATAACAGACAAAATCAGTCTGTACATAGGTAGGCATCTTGTATAGTGGTATAGTGTCAATATATATCAAGCTTGATGTGATTGCAGCTGAATAAAGACTTATTATTTAATTATTTCTCTGCTTGCTCCTTTTGCATCCTAGCATAATTTTACCTTTAAATAATTTTCAGTCATAATTTATTGAGAGTCCTAATAATCTTTTGCTCTTTCACACTGATTCTAACAAGGTTCTGACCTGAATCCTCATGTGTTCCACATCATTTCCTTCTGGAGATTACCAGGCCAAGCTGAAGAGTAAATGAGTTGTAAGGTCAAGAGTTTCTCACTGTGAGACAACTGCTGAATTCCTGGTAGCTATGATTGCATCTTTCTATTACACCTTAATCACTATTTGACAAATTTCAAACAGAGATTGATAAATTAATGTGACTTATTTTAATTAAGGCAATATGTTGCTTCACTACATGAATATTAAAAATACACAGACCTTGCAAACAGTAAATATGTCTCAAAAGGATGATAAAATGATGGAATTTTAATCATGAGTGACTTCTACAGATATATCTTCTTTGATATAAGAGGGTGCAAATCACTACCTCACAGCAACAGGAGAGGAAAAGTAGATTTGAAACTGATATTATTATTTTTTTTAATCTCCAAATAAGCCTTTTAAGCCTTTAGAAATAAAAATAAAAATTAAAAAATATCAGAGGAGAATTTAATGGCTTCAAAAATTTTACTATAAAATATATCTAAAAAGCAATAACTCGGCGTTCTTTTTACTCACACTATTACATTGCTAACAGTTGAATCTAGTTGATGTGAATAGCTATGTTCTCTTCAAGAATAATTTCATTCGAGCTGGTGTCTGGTGCTGTGCTGACTCTGAAAGAGTCAGATTCAGAAGTCCCTACTGTACACCTTATTTCTGGTATTTCTAACAGAAGTATTCTTTGTGCATAAGGAAACACCCAGACCAATACATTTTAAGTTGCAGAGCTTTTCTGAGGTTATGTTAAAACACACTAAGTTCCACAGCAGTGAAAAAGAGAGGGACAAGTCTAATACTTGCAGGTCACTCTAAAAGATTAGGTGTTCATTCAACATTCAGATTTGTCAGTAAAAACAGAGCAAGGCTCTGGCCGTGCTTCTGTATCATCAAGAGGAGAGTATAATCACTTTCAGCACACTCACTATAGGAATACCTGCATGCTCAATTGCCCATCAAAGCTGTGCTTTGTATTAAGATCTCAGGCAAATAAGGCTGAAGTCTTAATTGACTCATTTTTGTCTCATCTCAGGAAAATGTTTGATGTTTCCATCTTGTAGATGCAGAAGGTTAAATATAACCTCTACCCAAATTCGCATGGACCTGTGTAGGAACATAAGGGATATAAGGGATGGCTGTCTGGTAACACTTTGTTTTCCTAGCAAGGCAAACACTACATATTCTAGAGATTAATGTAAAGCAACCACCTTAATGAAAGCTACTTTTTGCATAATAAATGAAGTTGATTCAAAGCACAGGACAGTAAAAAGATCTAAGTTTATGATATTACTTAGACAAATGGCTATAAATATTAATTTCTAAGGTAAAATTTTGTTTACTTTACATCAAGATAAACAAGGGATGTCTTTAATGCTGTCAGACTTCTTGAAAATCCAATGAGCTGCTGAAATAGTTCCTCTGACAATATACACTATAATATCAATTTTCATTCAAGTCTGCTGTAATCCATGTTTGCTTTAGAGATTATAGACATAGTTGATGTGGAAATGAAACGCCAAGCATAGGTCAGATGATGATTTAAGTTACTAAACCTTTGTATCTCTCTGTCTATCAAATCCTTCAGTAATATGTGAACTCAAACATCTATAGATTCTAGTAGAGCAGTTCAAAATTAATCCTTAAAACAGGTAGGCCTAAGATTGACTTTGATATAAATGTAGAAGCAGAGTTTGTGTGTAGATATGAATATTATTTCAGCGATTAGAATTCACAAGACATCCTGCTCAAGACTGATCTGGAAATTGAGCATGTAGGGCATAGTTGGAGGAAGTTAGTTATTGAAATAAAATACATTTTCAAAGTGACTAAAATGTGCTAATGACACAAATGATAGGGGAGGGATACAGAAGGAGAGAAATGTGCTGCCTAATTCATAAGCAGATGAGTGATAAGAACGTCCTCCATTCTAAAAGTAAAAATATTATTGTAATAAAAATATTATTTCGTATATGTAAATAAGAACAACAAATAGACATGTCCTGTGGTCCCTGTTATCTAAGATAAATGCTCCATTCACCATCTCACCCTGGATTCAAATGAAACTCAAAATGCTTTCATCTCTTGAGAAAGCCTGGTTGACTCCATTAAATGATGAAATGCAAAGCATTTCTCCTAACTGTGGTGCTAACTGATGCTAGATACATTTTTTCCTAGATTCTGCATAAACTATCCCGGTCATAAAAGTTTCTAGCCAAATTGCAATTTTCATGTCTATTTCACAAAAGATTTCATGTCTAGCACAGTACGAAGTGAAATCTTGCTGAGGGTGTTCAGCACTGGAGTGGTTGGGGCAGCTTGGTGTCTTGGTTTGCTGCACTGGGGTATGTTTAAACTGTGTATGTAACTTGGATCAGGGCTCTAGGAATTTCCCTGCTGAATTGGCCTTGTGAGCACAGGTCTCCTTGAAAGAAAAAAACGGAGAGAGGGAACCAGTAGCAGGAATTTACAGAGTGATTTACAAATACCTGATAAATGGTATTAGTGCTCCCCTGCAAAGTCGCTCTGTGTTTGCTATATTTGCTGTCTTAAGTGGCTCAGCTAACAAACTGCTGAGAGATTCTGCAGTAAACAAAGGATGGATAGTCATTCAGAGGAAGCTGGAGAAAAAGATGAGAGGCTGAGAGCAGGATTTTGAGGTTACACATTACATTTTTTACTTAGGGAATACTAATGATTATGTGTTCAGTGCTGTCATCTCCTTAAGTAGTCGGTAAAGTGTTAAACCTCATTGCTTTGTGCATACCATGAAGACTAGCTTTCTGCTCCATGATAACGAAGAATGCTTTAAAACTCCACAGAATCTGTGCTTATGTTTTAAAACATGATCAATCAAGGCAACAACTTGAGATGAGGAGGGATGAGCAGCGGTGAGACACTGGATAAATCCTGTTTTTCGAATGTCGGCACAGGTGGTAACATTGAAATCCTAGAAAATAGGAAGGAGGACTGACCCAAACCTACCGAAATTAGGGTGAATTTTGTATTACAGGAATGAAATGATCTAATAATAAGGTATTAAGGCTATCTGTAGAGGCAGATAATGCCTTCCTGGGAAGAATTAAGAGCCCAGGGTGAGAAGTGCTCATGACTTGTTTTAGTTTTTAAACAATGCAAACATAAAGTTTATGAAAGACTGATCCTAGGCACTACACTTCTCTTCAGTTTCCCCATTTGTGGATACTGCAGCCAGCAATATTGCAGCCAGTATGGAATCCACATTGGGCATCTAAAAATAATATTTCAACAAAGTCAGCATGTGGATGACTGAATGTAGTCTGAGCCCTGATGTTTGGAAGGGGATTGTACGGTGGTTGTAGGATAAGATACAATCTCTTTTCCTTGTATAAGGTATGCAGTAGAAACATCCCTAAATTCTTGAGTTACTTTCCCTTTTCCCAGATGATGGAGTGCTGCACTATGTAGCGTTATCAATGCATAGAGAGACCAAAATTGCATTGGCTTGCTTTTGCTGCTGTATTTCATACTGCTGTCTAAATTGCTTTCTACTATCTCTCCTGTCTTGACTGTCTAGGTTTCTTTCTGCTTGGAAAATTTATGGTTTATGTTATTTTGTCCCCATCTAATTGTATAAGCCTGAATTTTTCTTCTTCTTCTTTTTTTTTTTTTTTCTTTCTTCTGTGTCCTGACCACATTTCTAGATCTAGTACACATTTTTTTTCCCCTACCATCTTGTCCTCTTGTCCTTTCCAGTTCATTTTTCCTGCAATAGCCTCGTGTCTTTCGTGGAGACAAGTAGCAAAACCACTGAGGATCAAAATTTTAATTAATTTATTAATTAGTTTTATGGAATGAATGGGGGCATGCAGCTTACTGAGAACAGATCATGGAAAAAAATCTGGGAGTGGACAATTCTAGAGCTCCTTCAATACTTCTGAAAATGTTACTTATAGGAAAGTAGATCTGGGGGGAAGATCAAAGCGTAAGAAATAGAAGAAACTTCTTAATGTGAGTTACTGAAAAGATGCAAAGAATTGGAACATGGAGTATGCCCAGAATTTATTTACTTTTCTCTAAGTAAATGCAAATATTTTACAGAGTTTATATTTCAGATGGGAAGTAATAAGGTAACAAAGGATAAATAATGAGTAAAGAAAAAATATCTCATGGGCATCCAGAAGAAAGGTGTAGTCAAGTAAAGGGAAAAAGAATGATGAACAAAAGAGGTTAATTCTTGAAACTAAGAGAAATAAAGAATACAGTGAAAATAGCTAAAAGATGAGGAGTTTTTCACTTTGTAAATAAAAATAGAAATACAGCTTTCAGGCACATAAATAGTGAGATAAAATGTATAGGCTTATGCAACACATTAAAAATACCAAGGATTAGTATAAGGCTAAAGAAAGTCTGTGAATTTGAGTGGAAATGAATAGTTTAATCACAGTTTTAATGCATAGAGTGACACGTATATGTAATGTATGTACTCACAAAACAACACATTGAGTAATGAAAACTGCCAAATTCGGGATGAAAACAGAGTCTAGAGAGTAAGTCATATGAGGAGTGGCTGAGGGAGCTGGGGGTGTTCAGCCTGGAGAAAAGGAAGCTCAGGGGAAGCCTCATCATTCTCTACAACTGCCTGAGAGGAGGTTGTGGCCAGGTGGGGGTCCGTCTCTTATCCCAGGCAACCAGCAACAAGACAGGAGGAAATGGCCTCAAGCCGTGCCAGGGGAGGTTCAAGTGTGATATTAGGAGGAATTTCTTCATGGAATGTGTTGTTAAGCACTGGAAAGGACTGCTCATGGAGACTGTGGAGTCACTGTCCCTGGAAGTGTCCAAGAAACAATTGGATGTGGTACTTAGTGCCATGGTCTAGTTGACAAGGTGGTGATCAGTCTAAAGATGGACTTGATGATCTTGGAGGTCTCTTCAAACCAAAGGTTCTGTTATTCTGTGAAAACAGTATTTGGGCTATTAATTTGTTTAAATCTAACCACCTTTTAAAAATGCTAAAACAATTGACAAAGTAATTCGCAAATCGAGTAGTGATAATTTCAGTTAGATTTATTCTAGGGAATTGAAATTAGGACATAAAAAACTACAAATAAAATACCAAACACAGTATCTACTTTGGAAAAAGGGAGTGTGGTGAGGAAGTGGTCAGGAAATACTTACTCATCGTGGTTTGAGAATGTTATGCATAGAAAGCAGGTGTAAACAGAAAGTAAACTAAAAATTACAATGTTTTTATGAAGAGTAATTTCTAATAAATTAACTTAATAACAGCTAAGATAACTTGTTTTTTAAAAAATGGTAAATTTATTAACTTTGTGTCGCCATATTTAAGGAAATACTTTTGATTTAGTGCCCACAAGTAATTACTGAAGTGAAGACAACGGGGTGCATGGAGTTTGTTGTATGGTGAATAAATAGCTGGATAAGAGAAAGATGATAATTCCTTGCTACTGATTATGAAGGAGGGGGATCAATCCCTTCTTGTTTTCTTTGGGTGCTGGGTATTTTAAAAACCTCTGTTCAATATTTTCCTTAATGGGATTGATGTTGTAGAAAAGTAGAGTTTATACCAGTCCAAAACTTACTACCAGTGTGAGGAGCCACGTGGTTATCATGTGGTCTATCTTCAAGGAATGGATAACAATGAGACAGAGCAGTAAAAGATCATTTATTTTGGAATGGATAGCATAATACTTCTTATAAGCAAAAGCAGTTAATCAATTTAATGTGATAGAAGAACAAACCTACACGAAAAAAAAGGATGGTCGAATTTCAGCCATGGAACAAGGTGGCAATTTTGCAATACATAGTGTGGAATATTTTCAGGAGAAATATCCCAGGCACTGCATAGTTGCTTTACAAAGCTATTAATAGGAGCACGTTAAAAATACAATAATACTCCATTAAGCAGTCTGTGTTTAAAACAGACTAACAAAATCCTCTGAGGCTGGAACAGGAGCAAAGGAGGACTCCTTGTATATCTAGAGGAAATGGAAGACTTATAGTATATAAAGAGATTAAAGGGAATTGGTTGGTTCAGCCTAGCAAAATAAAAGTTGAGAAGGGTATGATTATTTTTCATAATACATTCAGAAAATAAATGCAAAGGCATAAATACTGAAGACTAGTACTTACAGAAAATTAAATGGATACAAATATATAAATTTAAACTAGAAATTAGAAATAGTTTCCTAATCAACTAAGAAAGATTTGGAAAGGCTTAGCAATGGAGAAATCTAAATTGCTTCTAAACTTGATGAAGCTGATGAGTTCATGGAAGGTATTTGCAATATGAGAGGAATGATTCTGATGTCAAATGCAAAGAATTTTTTTGTCAGGATTTTTTTCATTTTTGTTGTTTCACTAAAAATGCTTTTATTCCATGCATTCCATAGTAGTATTTCTAATGAAAAAGACCCCAAAAAACTTAAGTAAAGTCATATGAAGTAATTTCTTCTTCCTTTTTCAAAGCTCTCCTAAAAAGTTTTTCCATCCTGTAATCTCTGAATAGTAGATATAAGAAAAAATACAATTCTAATTAACTATTCCATTAAAATATGGATGTCTGAGTATCAGCATGCATTGTTGTTTTTGTGTTGTTTGGTTTTTTTTTTAACATCTTTCTTTCCTTATTTCCTTTTCTGTATTTCTGCTTCATCTGTTACAGGCATAATATTAACCATTCTTCACTGGTTATCAGATACCCAGGTTAATAAAGCTTCAAAATAGAGAATATTGTTTAGAGTCACAAAAAAAAAAAAAAAAACCCAAAAAAAAACCAAAACCAACAAAAACCAACAAAAACCGAAAGAGTACAATTATCTGGTACTTGCGAGGGGGAATTGAAGGATCTGGGAAACTGTTTCAGCGATACCAGCTCACCCTTTTGCATGACTTCTTTTGATAGGGGAAGACAGTCAAACAACCCAAATGAGCACTGTGAGAGGTGACTATGAAAAAGTGTCCATTCCAGTCCTGAATTGTATTTATAATTGCCCAGAGTAATGGCCATTTATAAGTGTAGAGGTCCAAATGAGTATTTTTAGATCCACAAACAAAAGGGGCTGTAAGATAACATTGTGAGTAAGCTATAGGACAAAGTTGAGATGATCATGCAATCAAGATACTTAGGTATACAAATATTTCAGAGGAGGTAGATTAGGAATGCATAGGTTCTGGGTACCATTGAGGAACCCTTTTGAGTCCTACACCTTGACAGTTCCAAAGCATTTAGACCTGTAACCATCAGGAGAAACATAAGTAGTATGGAAGTACCATTCAGAGGCAACTGGATGTTTTATCCAAATTTTGGATCTAAGCATCAAAGATCATCTAAGTTCCAGTGCTGAAAATCACACATTGGATGATTTGTATCTTGAGTGTTTGATGAAATTTTTATTTTTTAACATGGTTGATATTCTTTTAACATGATAGATAAAATATTGTACAAATAAAAGACTGCATAAATACAAAGTCAGTATTTTTAGATATTGACCTATTATTGACCTACCTGAAGGTTCTCTGGAGAGAAAACAAAGAGGGCAGGGAGTAAATGTGATAATTCACCTAAGAATAAAAGTATCCCCAACATAAAGAGGGATAAAAAATAGTGGTCTGTTAAACTACTCAATGAGCATTGAATTCTGATCAGGGGATTTGTGAGGGCATAATTGAAATCAGATTGGTTTTCTTTTTCTGAACTCATTCCGGGTTGAGGACTTTAATTTGTATCATGGTGTCCTGCTATGCATATACTTGGAATGCGTAAACAACATAAGCTGAGTATTTCTTTTTAAAAATTCAGGTTTGACTACAATTGCATAATAGTGCTGAGTCCTTATTTATAATTCAATGCATAAGGGAAAGGACTGTCACAGTGTTTGAACCTGACACTTTGGCACAACGCACAATGCAGAGGAGACCTCTGTCAGATATGCTGATCAATCCTGTCCCCTATTAGGGCTGACAGTGCTAAGTAAAAACCTTCTCAACAAATCTTAATAATGACCAAAACACTTGCAATACTATGCCAGGCTATATCTTGTCAATAAAGAAAGCAGCCTCTGCGTGGTAAGGGGTAGAGTAGATAGCCACAGTATTGCTCATCATATTTTCACTGAGAATCAGTACAGTGTTTACTAAGAAGTGCTTGCTAGAAGGAGTCTTGTCTTATTTTCATATGCAAATGGGATTTTGCTAATGGTACCACAGTGACACTGAGATCTAGACTATCATTGATAAAAAATATATGGAAACACAAACAGGAATACTTAGTCTTCTTTGTTGGGCCTTTGTCTTTTGTTCTTATGAATACACCTTCTTTTATCTGGAAGAAACAGTAAAATTTTCCATTATTTAGAGGAAAATATGCTTCCGTATCCTTTGAAAGTGTAAAACTATTAGGAGAGGATGAATGTATCTTTGAACATATGGTAATATGGGTCTTGGAAATAGGAAAATATTAACTATGGTTTTCATTACAGCAAACTCTGTTGCCTTGAAATAACATTCAGTTTGACAGTTTTGCTTTGCAGTGGTCCATACAAACATTTATTTGGTTTTGGTACACTTAGAATAACATCTGCTGATTTAAATTTTTTTTCTGTTTTCTTAGCAAAATTCTGTCAGAACTGGTGTCTGAAACTCCCTCAGTTTCACATGATGTCCGAGAAAACCTACAAATTTGGTATATTACAAAGGCATCAGGTTTTTTCAGACTTGAGATTCATGAGCTCTGAAGAATGTTTTTTAAAAAGAAGTTTTACGCTTCAGAAATTGACTAAAAGTTGAGAGACATCGTATTTTAGCTTGCCAATATTATGCAGATTTTTGTTGAGATAAGGAAGGGCGAAGGTTGTAGAAAACATGGACGTTAAATTATTTTGAGCTAAGGTTAGCGTGAGTGTGGATTTTCAAGAGTCTAGGTAAGGTTAGGGACCAAAAGTCTCAGAAGGATAAAGTTGATAGCCACATATGAACTATCAGAAAGCAAATTAGAGAAGATAAGCTAGTTATAAGCGTTAGACACCCCTAATTAAGGAATCCTAGGTAACTTACCCAGCCTACAGCATCATTGTCCTCATCATCTCCATCCTACCTAACAACAAAGCCTGAGGGATTTGTCATCACAATGTTGGGCATCCCATTTCTTTCATTCTTAGACTGCTTTGAGACAATGTAAATCTCAGCTGCTATTCCCCAAGGAGCCTATTTAAAAAGCAGAGCTCAGGAGGGGAACTCTGTTGTTGGCAGCTCTCATGGCTTACACAGATGGTCTACTGCATTATAGAGCCCACTGTGTCTTTTAAAAGTTGGTTTCATTCCTACATGCAGAAGATTAAAGTAAGAAAGTGTCAATCAAGATGTGCACATTGCCAAGTCTGAATGACTTTTGAGTTCCTGGGTAGCAGCCACTCAGGTATCCAAAATCAAAGAAAAACTAATTAGCAGAGAATGTATCTACACCACGACCATGCAGACCCCAGAAAAAAAAATTCTGACGAGTGAAGAGCAGAGACACCCTTGTGCTGGAACTGACATGTCAGTCAGCCTGGGTCCACAAGCAGTGATTGAAACTAATAATGGTCTCAGAGGGCCTTTTTCACTGAGATGTGACAGTGTGGAAACACATGTTGTCTGTGTAAACTTATTAGTTCTTCTGAACACTGCCTTAAGAGTTCAGTACCTTGTGCATGTGCTGCATAAGTAGTGTTGACCTGTTGCAAAGTTCTTTTATGCTCTCCAGCCATGCAGTGCTCCCAATGTTCAGAGACTTCTCTGTGTTTATTGTTACCAATACAGAAAAGCCAATAGAAAAATATATAAAGGACAGAGATACTGGGTTACATATTTTGAAATTGTCGGTTTTAAGGAATATTCCCATTTTAAACTGCAAAAGGTTCAGACCATATCACAAGGTTTTGAAGTACATGCCTTTCCCTGAATTACTACTTGCTACACACCTAGCAGTACTTTGTTTCCAGAGAACTGTTTTTAAACAATTTTTAGAAAGTCCTCTCGTGGAACAATTTGATAGTGGGAAAACGGTCACGTGTTCAATAAAATTGACACATCTACATCAATTCTACTGGCCTTTTTTCCAGAAAATAATTGAAATCTTTAGTTTTGATGCAGTTAGAGCAATCATATTGGTTTATTATATGACACTTCAACAGTTAATACTTATCTAAAGTCAGGCACAATATAATACAAAGTGATAAGGTGAACTTGAAGAGAAGGCTGGAATTTAACTGAAGCAGCGTTTGTTTGAAGTGAAAATATTTATGCCTTTTTTTTTTGTTTTGTTTTGTTTTATCCCAGTTTGGGGAGCCAACTAGACCAAATTGTTTATAAGAAATTCTGCTTGACCTGCTCTGTTACTCAAGGAATAAATGAATGCTCTAAGGGAACAGTGACTGTGGAGCCAGTTCTTCCCCTCCTGTCTTTGTAATTTGTACTTAGCCATGTGTAACCCAGCACATTATGGGCAACATGTGATGTCAGAGAAGCAGCTGCCTGATTAAATGCTACCCACTGCAGAAACTGGGCCCTGGGCTACAATTTGTGGGGCAGTACTCATCATAGTTAGATAACTACCGTGTTTACTGTAACTTGGAGGGTGTAACATTTTTAAAGGCAAGGAGAGAAGCAATATATGCCTCATTAATATCTACTTGGCAAATCCTGAGAATATATATCCGTATACATATTTGATGTATCTCATTCTGTTATCTTCGAAATGCTCCTAGTTTGAATGTAGCTCCATCTTCTTCACAGTCTTCTACTGTGACTTAGTAGTGTAAAGCTATATGTCAAATCTGTAGTGTCATTAGAGAGATGTTTATTTCACTTGAACTGATGTAAAACCTCTCCAGTGTCATCTGAGATATAAGAAACGGCTGGAGTTCCATGTTTAAAGAAAACAAAAACCACAGAAACATTATTTGACTTATGAACTGGCATTTTGAGATGCTGCTGCTTTAAATATGTGATAAATTTCTGGTTTTGCTTAGTAGCAATGCTGATTTTCTGAGAATTAAGACACAAGCTGATGACACTTAGAGTTTGTATGTGGGAATTGAATAACTTTTTAGCCAACTTTTGGCCTAATTCCCTGGAGCAGACAATTAGACCCGCTGAGCCAAGCAGTACTCTTGCCTCTCTGCCTCCCGAGGTGTGCTTCAGTAAACCTCCTGGGGCCTAAATGGGGTTAAACCGGGCTCTGATCATTCTTTGCAGTCCTTCAGTTTTCTGCTTTGTGAGAGGCCAGTGAGGAGGCAGTATAAGAAGGCACATAGAGCCTCCTGATAGTGTGTTGCTTTACAGCAGACTCGGGGAGACTGCAGTCAGCTGGAAGTGATTTCCTGCTATCTAGGGAGTTGTAGTTTCAGGGAATGTGGTTCTATTGCAGGTGAAAAGTGCTGACTGGGTCAGGGCTCAGACCTTGGTCTACAGGCACGATAGGTGCAGATGCAAAACTGAGCTGCACATGTCCTGCTGGAAACTCTCTGGTGCTGTTAATGCGGGAAGGTAGGCAGATCAAGATGGCCTGGTGACGAGTTAAGGCTTCAGCTTACGCTTGTAAAAAGCATGTGAAATTAGGTGTCACAGTTCATTGTAATGATGTCATCAAAACTGGGACTCCTATGTCCCAGTGAATTCCAGCGGCCCACACCTTGAGTGGGCACAGTAGCATAACAGGGTGTTGGTACTACAAGATGAAAGGAATATATTTCTCTTTCACATGCTACCTCAGTATTACTCACCACTCATGGGCGTTGCATGTCGCTGATTTTTTTTCATTCTGCTCAGTCTTGGAGACTTTAAACACCTGTCTGAATACTACATAAAAGTAATTTTCCTGAAGTCTGATTTCTGGGTCCATAAGATCACAAAAAGGTCTTTTATCAAAAGAAAACCACACAAGTCTTGAAATAATGCCAGCTGTGGCCGTCAGAGTTACTGCTGCCATGATGCAGCAGGCCCAGTCCCTGGGTCCTGTGGTTCTGCCTGTGTCCTTGCTGAGTGCAAGTTATGCCAGCCAGATTGATCTGACATGGGGGGTCCAGAGAAAAAGTCCCAGATACAGCATGCCTGAGGAGTAAATTTTATGTAAATTGTACCTGGGGAGTTTTACCAATAGTCTTCGCTTACATAGAAAGTGGAGGAGAAAAATAAAAAAAAATATGTGACAAACATTGCAGCTTCTTGTTGCTCTCATGACATCTGCAACAAAATTCTCGTTGATTTCAGTGGGGAACATTTTGTTGGCATATGGCTTGTGCCAGCCATAAAAGAAATTATGAAGTCCAAGGCACTTGTCTCAGGCAGTTTGATTAATGTCCTTAAAGAAAAACTGGCCATCAGCCTCAAGATATTTTTCCAGTAAATTCTGGAGATTTTACATTTGCTGTTTTGAGAAACACGCTTGTTCACAGAACCCTAAGAATTCTCTTGCTATTTGTGTATTCATTCAGCCTTCTGTCTGTGAAAGTCTACTTGCCTTGAGAAAAGATGTGTAATGGTTTTATGTGAAATATGAAATTTCTCTCATAAATGTGATATGATCTAATAATTAATGAATGTCAGAAGACAAGCTGGAAAGCTTAAAATCTAACAGCTTTTGTCTAAGTTATTCTATCTTCTCACTTTCCATCATCTCAGACTTTCAAATAGGTCTAGGGTTTATAACTAGGTAGATATTAAAAGTCCAAATCTCTTTATATTGAAGTCTTATTTCTCCCTTTACATGACTCTGCCCATATAATGTAGCATCACAATGAGGTAAATGTAATGTAATTTTTTCCAGTTTAATGTTCCTTAAAAATGTAAGAATGGCATACAGTCATATGAATATTACTCCAGAATCTTGTATCTATAAATTAAAGTTAGAATAATAATAATAGTAATATTTATATACTCATTAAAATATGCCTTTATTATATAAATAGTTTTGGTGGCATGTCTGGGGAAAGTGAATTGTAGGTGCTAGCAACAAATTTTTTGGACAATGAAATGTAAAGGGGAATTTTAAGTTTCATCAAAAATGGTTTTGTTCGAAAGAAATAGGATGCTTCCTTTTGACTAAGTGATTTTAGTTTATATTTTTAATTAGGTTGATAAAATTATTTATGTTAAAATCCAGATTTAAAATATACTGAGTTGATGGGGATCAATCAGCAGAATTTTATAGAATGTAGGGCTGAAATACGGTCTAAATAATTTCACAATTTCCTATGACCTCCTGAATATAAAAATTTCAGAAGTATATTATTGGATATATTATTTCAGAAGTATATGTTAGATATGTTGTCAGATATAATTATTAGTATATTATATTATTATGAGTTTCAAAGTCTTTACATTCATAAAAGGGAGACAGATTTTTTAATGTGCATAATGGGGCTCCTACATCTCCTATAAACTGCTTAGAGGGTTGTGAAAATTGGCATAAAATGGGCTATTTTTTGTGCTGATATACTTCAGAGATACATACTTTTTTGCATCTTTCTATACTTCATCTTTCTGCCTCACTTGTATCAGTTTCTTCTCTGCTACTGCATCTTTTACTTCTCTTTCTTAGAACATCTATGTATTTTGTTTGTTTACCTTTTTTTTCCCAGCCCTCTTTTTATCTCCTCTTTTCTATGTGGAAAGAAAACATTTCTTGATGAGACGACATAGACTAAATGATTGACTTGGGTAAAGGTTAGAAAAATTGCCAATAATGATGTCTTTGGCCACACAAATAAACCAGCACTATTCCAGCAGATTTGCAATTGGCCAGATATCTTTGTCTTTTCAAGACCATATATAATGCAGCAGTGAATTGCTAACTCATTTCTTGTAGAAGAAAAGGACAATGGAAGATACAAAGTCATTGGAAGAGTACATAAAGAAACTGAAGAAATAACTTCTGAATCCAGAATATAAGTGCAAGTCATTACCAATAAAGCAGAGGAAAAAATATAAAACAAGTTATGTAGACTGATTTCAGTAATGTGATGTCATTAATAGAATTCTGTTTACTAAGTTTAATTTTTTTTTTCTGGAAAACTTTGACTTCCAAATACATAAATTGTTATTCTCATTGGAAAATGCAGTCCAAATAGACCCTTTTTGTTTAAATTCAAAGCCAAATAAATGTTCTTATATCTTCTTAAGATAGAATATTCCTCACCACTTTTTAAAATGGAGATTACTAAATACATAGTTTTTATAGTCTTAGTAACAGTGGATTATCAACTATATTGACATACTTAGCAAATCATTGGTTTAACAGATAGATTTCTTAGTGTTCTTTCAGGAGTCAAAGAGAAACAAGCAACTGGGCTGTGTTTGGTTGTCCTCCTTTTGAACCATAAATCAGCACTGGAAATGGAAAGAACACTGTAGTTCTTGCAATGAAAGCCTCTATTCTGATGAATTGAGACTCATTTGGTTTATTTTTAAAATACTGTCTTAAGTTGGGTATGGAGATATTTATTCCAAATAAAGTAAACATAAACCTAAGATCAAAAAATGCAAAATGATGCATACAAGCTATGTTTAGAATAATCCTAATGTAATTTTCAATTGCTGGATTGATTTGATCTCCTTATCATGGGGAGAAATTGGACTCTGAGATATTATCAACAGCTTCTAGCTCCAATCTGATTATTGCTATAATCCTGACAGTGATTGATTCTGAGTAATTATCTCAGAAGCAGAATTAGATTAAAAAACAATATTCCAGATTATAGGAGACTCCAGTCCATTCTTATAATTAGTTTCGTCTTAGAATGTATGATGCTATCACATTTGAATAATTTAGAGTGAATTATTCCCAAGCAGGCTGTGTGACTACACTTCAATAGGAAAACAGATAAACATGTAAACATAGTATTTTAAGAAACATTGCTTTGTAAATTAGCAGCCTCATTGTAGTAAAGTTTACTTTGCCAATGTTTTCTGTAGCTCCTAAAATATTATGGGGTACTAAGCAAAAGCCCAGTGCTACAATAATCAGTGATCATGCAGTCATAATGATGATTTATGATTACTTATGGTGTCATTATCATCATAATTATAGGCTATGAATTAATTTTTCACAATTGGCAACTGAATCACTTTCAACTGTAGGCCTTTCCTTTGTGAGAAGAATTACTTGCAGATAATGGCCATAAAGAATGGACTCATGAGAATGAGCCCAAACAAAAAAGCCATATTTAAAGTTCTTGAGCAATATTCACTTGTTATTTTCATTAATTTTGTTTACAGTGGTGACAGCCTGGACCAAATGAAGCTTCATTGTTCTAAACACTTTAAGAGTACATAGAATGAATGATCTCTTACCAAAACACAACACTAACAGGATCTTACAAGAAAATAAAGAAAGAAATATGTGTATTATATGTGTCTTCTTTAGTACTTTATCTTATCTGATGAATTGAAGGAGTGGACTCAAAATATTTCATAGTTCAAAATAATTTTTAAGATCATGATTCCTGTGACTTCGTTGGAGCCAAACACGATGTGTTTTGGGCAATCCCTTTTCATCAACTACCTCAGGGTTTGAGAGTCAGCATATTGTTCTTTAGACCCATGCTGTTGGGCTGGTGTGACAGAGTTTTGACAAAGACACAACAAGAAAAGTTGTTTCAGAGCTTTTTTCATCCAGATTGAGACAGGTGTTGAGTCAGAAGGGAAGGAAGGCATTAAGTTCAGTGGTGAAAGAAGGAGAGAATATAAGTCACTGCATCATATATGGAAAACTCTTATGATTTCTAATATCCCAGGCCTTGAATCTGGGCAGATATCAGTCTCTCTACCTTTTGTCCTCATATAAAGCTCAAGTACATGTTGTAAAGGAAGGTAATGTAGTGAAAGGTGGAATAGATGTTGAAAAAGATGTTGATCAACTTCAAGAGAAGAGAAATTAAACAAGGATAAAGGAATTGGAAAAAAAGGAAATAGAACCAAAAAAAGATGTTAAATTGACTACACTTTTGTAATTTAAATTTTTTAGCAGATGTTTTTATGAAGGTATCTCTTAAAATGCTGAAAGCTTATAATACATGTTATTTTAAAGTAATAAATGCACATGCAGTAAATTCATCTTGAATATGTGATGGTATCAGAAATTAATTGCAAATATAGGGGCCTTGAAAGAAGCTCTTGCACTAAAAGCAGTGGTGACAGAAATGAGTATAACAAATAATTATAAACTTCAGTCTGTTAAAAATCAACATAGCTCTGGTGCCTAAGCATGGCAAAAATTTAAAAGTACAAAAGATAAGGTAAGATTAATGAGCATTCTATTTGGATGGATACAGTCTAAGGACAGTCATACAGTCATATTTTGCACCATGTTCACAGTGCTTTCTCTCACTGGGAAACAAACAACGTAATGCCAACACACAACAGATGATGAAAACAGCAGTCTGTTATAAAGCAAAGGTGGAAATAGGCACTTCTCTTGTATGTCTGATTTTCCCACAGGGATTATGTATACTTTGGCCTTTTGTAGAGATGCTGATCTGTTCCTGTTTCTTAAAAATTATTTGGAATAAAAATGCACTGATGTATTTAGTATAGGCTCATGGAAGCAATAGATAAGGTTACTGGAACAGTTTTATCACGAAGCTTCAGATTTAAATCTTCAGAACATGAGTAGTTGTGCATTTGAACTTTCTCCTCTATATTTATTCTAAATATAGTAAGGTATTTTAATACGCTACAGCACTTCAAAATGAACAGGTAGAGTTCTTTGTAAAGAATACAATAAATCATCACTAAAAGTATTCTGAATGAAAAAAGTATTACTGTGGGTGATAGACTGAACCAGTGTTAACTTCTCTTAACTTCTTTGACAGTGTTAAAGGACAAAATCCAAGAGCTGGCAGTTTGCATTTTTAAAATTATTTCCATCCTGATGATCTCTGAAGTTTATAAAGTGGTATTATTCCCTTCACTGCCACATCAATTCCGTCACTCTCTTTTAATCAACAGTGTTAACTGTATTGTTAATCTTATTGTAACTATATCAAGAACAATTTTTATATTAATAATATTGTTTAGATACAAGAATAGAAGGTGTAGAGAATAACAGCCTTTAGAACTGCTGAAATTTAGGGCTTTAGCCTGAAAGGGTATTTCTAGTTGAAAATCTGCACCAAATTCATTTATATGGTTCTTAAAACTGTTTTTGACAGTGTTTATTGTGTCAGGCTCCACTTAAACACTGCCTGTGACTAAATATATTTTGCTGCAGTGATATTTTTATATAAAACTAACTTTGCTATTGAAGCCTTTAGCAATGAAAATACCGCAGAAACTAACAAACAGTAACTGAGGACAGAGGTGAGTATTGGCATATAGGTGAGTGTTGGCACATAGGTGAATGCTGGCACATAGGTAAGTGCAGCTTTGAAAGTTAGTAAGTGATTGCACAGATCAGCCATGACTGCCATTCTAAGGTATTTGAGGTATTCTGCTGATGGTTATGGATTGAACTGGATTGCCTCTCTGAAACTTTCGAAAATTACGCTGAGTGACAGGGTGTTGTCTGGGTGACATTCTCAAGCACCAAGTTCCATAGTTCTGTCCTGTGGCTTTGTCTTTGGCACAGACTATTTGAACCTTTGACCTAGATTCAGAAGTGAGAGATGCACAACCTCATCACTGAGTGGGTGATAAAACACCCACATCTGAGCTGGCATTCTGCTGCAGCCCACTTGATGCTAACTCTGTCCACCAGCAAAGTACAAGTAATTCCCTGGAGGAAAAGGCACTGGCAGGGAATGATTCTATAGCACATAGATGTTTTGTGGCACAGTGATGCCCAGCGTTGCTCCTGAGGTGAAGCCTTTATTGTGATTTTCTCAGCTGTTCTCATTGTCACTACCCCATGGCTGTTCCTGCAGGTACAGACCAACCCGGGTTCTTTGGTTTCTCATGTGCAGGGATCAGTTGCAGCAGCTTCATTTAGCCAAGGAATAATGCCATATGTCCTGGGTTGCAGTATATTCTATTACCATCTTCATGAGCTGTGAAACCAGGTGGGGCAGTGTTTCTTTGCCTCCTCCCTCTGGACTCTGTTCTGTTAATGGGAGCATTTGTGCCTTGCCAAAGGACTCATAGATAACAGACNGGGAGGGGAAGCTGCCGGCTGTGACCAGCGCTGCTCCAGGAGGAGAAGCTACCGGCTGTGACCAGCGCTGCTCCGAGAGGATAAGCTGCCTGGCAGTCGAGAAGGCTGCACTGGGTGACTGTGCTGTTTTGTAATAACTGCCATAGTCATTGCTGTTCATTGTTTTGTTTTGTTTTATATATATATATATAAAAATTAGTAAAGAACTGTTATTCCTATTTCTCATATCCTTGCCTGAAAGCCCCTTAATTTCAAAGTTATAATAATCCGGAGGGAAGGGAGTTGCATTTCCCATTTCAAAGGGGGTTTCTGCCTCACTTAAACAGACGCCTGTCTTTCAAACCAAGACACCATATCATTCCTTCCAGAAGTGAATGACAGACTAGCAGTTTGGCTGCATATTTTCAGGAGAGAAATACTTTCCACATTCTAGTCTACTTAGAAAGAAATCCTGTTCTTCTAGTGTATAACAACCTATATAGCTCTTATTTCTTGTTTTTCACAGACTATTCTGAGTTGGAAGGGACCCACAAGGATCATCGAGTACAACTCTTAAGTGAACGGCCCATACAGGGATAGAACCCGCAACCTCTGTGTCATTAGCAGCATGCTCTATAACCTGAGACCTCTGCATGGTTGTATTTAAGAGTATAGCAGACTCTGTAAGTCTCACTTCCTATGTTTACTTTTTTTCTTCTATTCTATCTAACAAGAAGGGCCTTGAGTGGAAGTCTGATGAGGAGTGTCTGAGGTCACCTTGTTCAGCCTGGAGGAGACTGAGGGGAGACCTCACTGCAGTTACAACTTCCTCATGAGGGGAAGAGGAGGGGCAGGCACTGATCTCTTCTCTGTGGTGACCAGTGACAGGACCCGAGAAAACAGCATGAAGCTGAGTTGGGTAAGGTTTATGTTGGATATTAGAAAAAGGTTTTTCACCCAGAGGGTGGCCGGGCGCTGGCACAGGCTCCCTAGGAAAGTGTTAGAGCACCAAGCCTGATAGAGTTCAAGAAGGGTTTAGAAAACGCTTTGAGACACATGGTGTGACTTTTGGGGATATTCTGTGCCATGCTAAGATTTTCTCTCAATGATCCTTATGTGTCCCTTCCAACTCAGAATATTCTATGTTTTTGTGATAAGAAAGTTTCTTGACATCATTAAAGTAAATAAATAAATACTCCAACTGATAAGAATCCTTCTACTGTCCCAAAACACTTTGAGTTGGTTAGCCTCCCAGTCCTTTTCAAACTTGCTGTTCCCAGAAAAAAATGCTAGCCTGGTCAGAATGTTTAATTTTTTCAGTGACTATCTAAGCAAAATACCTGCAACAATTGCCAAATTTTCTATTCTTTTATGTTGTTGATTGTATAGAAACAATACTGAGAAAATTCTTTCAATATTAAACTAGCATATTTTGATTTCTCCAAAGGACAAAAAGACATGATTTTCTTATATGGATTAGTTTTTTTCCATCTCTTATTTAGAACAACATATATGCTTTGTCTGTCCGTGTGACTAATACCATCACCTAAATTTTAAGTAAATCTCTATCCCTCTATAAAATATTTTTCTTCTCTTACCCCATCTTCAGTATAACTAAGCCTAGTTCACCATCTTCCAATGGATTTGTTTTCTGACTGCATTAAAGGAGTGCTGTTTGAAATATTTCCTTTGGAAAACAAAGAAGCTATGAAATGTAAGTGTTTAAATCTGGTTAACATTTGTTTCTGTAATGCCATTTCAGCAAATGTAGAATAAATTTCCTCTGTTTTCAAAGCCAGGCATATAAGAGGGAGCTGAACAAAAAAGAGTCCTCCACTTGCATCACAATTCTCTTCTTGCTACAGCCATTTCTGATATGCTTAGGTGATACATCCATCCTCATTAGCTACCGTTCTTCTTTATGGGCAGGCTATCTTGAATAATCAATTATAGTAGATCTTACACAGGATGAAAAAATAACCTAACTGGTTCTTTTAGACCCTTATTACATTGTTTCCTGTCCCTTCTTCCAATTAATAACACTTTTTCCAAATCACTAGAGATTTCATATTTAATTTCCTCCGTGTTCGTCTAGGCTGGAATATGCTGAATTACTTTCTTTTGGCATAAAATAGTTCAGTTAAAATACATATACAGAGAGAAACAGATAGTCTTGTCTCCTTAATCTTCTTGCCCAAACAAATATTTTTTACATGTGTACCCTAAAATGTAAATCTTCTATAAAAAATTTAAAATAATATTAATAATATAATATCACATTGACAAAATGGCTATAATGGCTATCAATTATTTGTTATTAAAATTTCTAAAGTGATTTTCTGTATTAGTATATGTATGTGAAATTCAGCAGCAAAATTCAGGAACAAAGGTCAAGAAGATGCAAACTTCTGCAAACACCTGAAAATCACTTATGGTGAATCACAAAGACAAAACTGAGTTAGTATCTAAGTCTACTGAAAAAAGCAGTTCTCAGGGAATCACTTAAGTACATGTGTAGGTATAAAACCATTAGCATTACACATGCTCAGGTATTTTGCTTTAATTAAGAATTCATTTTAGTGTGTTTAAGGTAATTTATTTGCAGTGTCATCACCATTATTATAATTCATTACATTTTCATGCCTGGATATTCGACATGGCTAAACAAAACAATCAGTAAACAAGCAAACAAATCAATACCTGAATAACAAAAATTTTAAAAAATAAGGTTTACTGCCCTTTGGCACATATATTTGGAATTCTTATTTATTTCCAAACCCAGAGCTGCTTGCAATGCCTTTCAGCTATTTTTCTGCCATTTATAATTTTTCTAAGCTTAGCCTAATTCTTCTATACCTGTTTTCTTCTTTGTATGAGAGCTCTTATTACTTCTGGTATTTTGTGGAAGTATATTTCTTCTCCTTTTTGTATTTTGGGCATTGGAGTAGAAAATGGCTTTCAGTTTTGATCTCTACTCTGTCTCATCAATTTTAGAGTCAGTCTTCCATAGGTTTCTAGTACATTTTGTGTCATTCCTGGTTCCTATTTCTAATCTGTGGTAACAGAGTCTATATTTTGCTAGAGAAAAATATCTGCATATTAAAGTAAGATTGCTGTAGAAAATTTGTATGGAGATCTCTCTTCCCTCTCACAATCCAGGCTTTTACTGAACAAAGAAAAATGTATAGGAAAAAGTCTGTGTTTCTGTTTATGTATAGTTGCATATCTTATATCAAATTAGTCTTTTGGCATACACATGAATTTTAAACATGGCAAGGTTTTACCTACAGTCTTTTCTTCAACTTGTTTTAATGTCTAATTAGAATTCACATCAGGAAAGATATGTGATTTGTCCTTTTTGAGGGTGTTCATTCAGCATAAGTGCAAGACTGTCTCAACTCACTGTGTTATATCCGTTTTTATTCAAAAAGTGGTTTTGCATATTGTTACTGGTGTGGTGCTCCTCAAGAATGCAGTGAAGAGATACCTCTGGTGAGACATTTTAAGTTAATTAGTATGGCACTGGGAGCTGTCTAGGCATGGTAGCAGGGAACACCACAGAGGCTAAACTACCCTTCTTCTCAGGCAGTTTTTCAGTAGATTAGACTTCGCTTCAACTGAACTCTGCTCTTGCAGCTACTCTGCTTCGGCATGTCTGAGTAAGCCTGTGAAAATCTAGGTCAGATTTCTGTAGTTTGCAAGGTAGGGATGCTGAAAATGCAACTTACTAACCATTGATTATCAATAGGACAAGTTATTTGTAGTCCCACACAAGTTTTGTTCTGAAAATTCAGATAAAGAATTGACCAAAAGCAAATGCCACCACTAAGTTAGTGCTAACATAATTTATATCTACCCTGGTGAAAACTGATGTTTCACCTCAAACTTCTGTGGACCAGTTAGTTTGAAAGGAAAAAATTCTACTAGTAAATGAGGAGTTATGTTGGCTTAACTAGTTAATTTACACCAACACCAGAACCAGTTTTATTTCAACAGGAATCAGCACCCCTCGTTTTCTCCCTAACAGCTTTTCCCATGCCCTTCCTTGGAGCATGTGTGGAAGCCAGTGAAAAACAGACTGACTTGACAGTAATAAGAATGATTCGATGCATATCAGCAAGGACTGCCACCCTGAGGAAGGCACATCCTCCTGTTTCTGGCCACACTGAATACTCAGGTTTTCATAGGAAATTAAATAACATAAACTAAAGTTATTTTATGTGATCTGTTAAAACAAATGTGTCTAGGGCTATGGCTTGTGAAAATTCCTAGCGTATTGCTGCTCTTCTGTACGTAATGATGTTGGCCATGTTCCAGCCTTTAATGTTTTCTCTCGGGCTTAATAAACTCATAAAAATATCCATAAATTAATCTGTTTTCTAACTCTTTTTAGTGATCTTGGACTTGAATGTATACACTCTGTTTTTAGAGTGCTAGCATTGTGCAAGTTTCAAGCCTTTTAATAATCATTAACTCTGTTATCGCGATACTTTCTATTTTCTTCTCTTTCGTCCCATTAAATCTAATTTCTGAAGTAGGTAAATGTTCATTGATTTCAATTGTACAGGCTGGCTTAAGTAATTGTTTAACATCCTTTCTGTTTTCTTATCCTGTGTCTCTTTAATTCCATGCTAATCACTCTTCCAAAGGTGACTTTTTCCTCTGTTACCAATCCACAAAAGTGGACAGGATATTCTTAGACATTTATGTGAAAAAGTCTTCACAGAACCATCCTGTATTAGATTTGTTTTGTGGAAGACCTCCTTATTTTTATGGGTAACTTTTTGTTCCCGTGCAATTGCCTGAAATTTTTTTCACTGAAAAATTCAGAAATAACATTTTGTTTTTCAAATCAAGAGAAGCTTTAATTGAAATTATGGCGAGAAATATTTCAGAAACTATCCTGGGAATAGAGTATGAAGAAAACCTTATAGCCTCCTACATGATTCCTGGATTCTGTGTTAAACTTTGCCAGCACCTTAACATTTGTTTATAACATCTTTTAACTTCATATTTGATGGCTCTGCAGAATTAAATATTAAAAAATATAACAGAGTAGCCCTGCTACATTTATTTTGTAACAACCAATTACCTTGGCTCTGTGACTATGCTTTCAGTTTTCCACATTTCAGAGATTTTGTACGAGGCCTAAGCTTAGCCTCAACACCATGAAGGCCAGAGCTGACTCCAGGCTCCCACAAGCAGCTCCTGTTTTGGAACAACAACTAGGGTATTTGACCTCAAAGGGAAGTGCCAGAGAATATATATTTATGAAATAATAACATTACCAGTGAGATTAGTGTGAAGCAATGCCGTTTAAATGGAACAATTAACACCACTATCATTATATATATTTATATCTTCACCTCCATGTTACAGTGTTAACTCCTTACGGAAGTGAATGGGACGTTTCATACATTCTTAGTCTGGTTTTGCTATTCTACCTGGTAAGTTTTTACATTCTATCCTTATTTGGAAAGACACCTTTCCAGTCCTATAGAACTTTAATTTTAAACAGAAATAAACCCCAAAAGATGACCCATTATTAGTTTTGGTTTATGATATCATAATTCTAGATTAGCTTTATTATGAACTTTATGGTGCTCACAAGATGAAAAATCTGCTTTCCTTTTACATTTTCCTTTCACTTTTTATCATTCATCTAACAGAAGTGATATTAGTTTTTCCTTTATAAGTAGTTTTGACCTGCTTTATTAGTGGATGTTTGCTTTTATCACAGAAATTGCTATTGTAATGAACTCTAACACATCTTTGTTACATTCTCACCAGAACGTCTAATAAATTACTGAGGTTTTTGATAGACATGTCTTTGTGCAATGAGATAAAACAGCAGGGAGCAGAGTTTGTGTTGTCCTTTCACAGATCTCTGTGTTTTACATCTCAGTAAACTCAATATCCAGAAAACCACTTTCAGAGATACCAGCTTTCCGTTCTGTCCTATTACATACTCTGCCTGACACAATTATGCACGTTTCTTAAGGATTCTTTCGATGTGCACGCTCTACAGTACAAGATGTGACAAGATTTCACATCATAATGTGCCGGGAGAAGTAGGATCACAGGCTGAAACTGGTGGGAGGTGGGTTGAAAACACAGCACAGAAGATAGCTGAAAAACACAAAACAAAGATGTTTAGGAGCTCAGAGTTCCCGTGTTCTGATTGTAGAACCTCTGGAAATACTATTTCCTTATTATTCCTTTAAGAATGATGCTATTAGTGTGTAACAAAGGTAGGATAAATACAGAGATCATATTTTACACTGGATTGTTTCTTGGATGAGGAGACTGCATAAGGCGTCAGGACCTAAGGATCCAGTACTGTGAGAGTAATGAATGCTACCGGACTTAAACTCTGCTAAAAAATGGTCCTGTCCAGGGTTTCTTGTAGACAAATTGGATCAAGATAGATTTCTGGTGGATGCATTCCTTTGCCATTAGTGGTTTATTGTGATTAGTGGAATTTTCTCTAATGGAACATTAAAAAAGGTTTATTCTGGAACAGAAAAGTTTGTTTTTGATGAAGTACAATTACCTTATGGAAATCTTTTGGTAAAGTCTCAGTGAGCCATAGGCCAATCTTGAAGAAGCCTGCATAGTCTTTTTTTTTCTTTTCAGGATTTTCCTTGTTCCTAAGGGATCCAAGATGCAATGATGGCCTTATTCCATGGACTGCCTTTGGTGTCTGGATGCCTACAGAACAAGAACAGGAAACCTGCTAAAGGAAAGGCTGGGAAATCTGTGCAGTTTGAAGCAGGAGTGTTTTGGGCTTCTTGGCTCTTTGCCTTCTGCTTTGTAGTCACTGAGATCAAAGAACTATGGTTTGAATTGCTGCCCAGCACCTTGTCCCTAATATTGGGGTCTTGGCAGGTCTGTCTGAGTGAGAGTACCATGAGCTGCTGCTGGGTCCCATGACTCCCCAGTGAAAAAATTGTACGACACAGGGAGACCATTTTAACTCCTGGGGAGCCAGATACCATGCACCATTCATTGACCCAGGCTTTTTGGGTTTTGGAGAAATAAAGCAGAATCGGTTTATCTGAATTTAAAAACAGACAAACAAACAAACAAACTTCTTGCTTTGAATAGAAAGCCATCAAGCTGAGTTTTGATTCTCAGATGAAGGGAAGGAGAGCCTTGTCTAAAATACTAATGTAGTATTCTGATCAGCAATCTGCATGACTGTATCTATTTTATTTGCAGTTTGGCACTGTCTCAAGTGATACACTGCTTTACTGAAGCCACTGTCTGTCTTAGGGGAAGCCATTTGTCCTGGGAATAACCCTGTAAAGCACTATGGTGTACGCATATGTGAAGTATAGTATAGTATAGTTTCTCTACTGCCTCTTGTATGTGCCCTTTGATTGTTTTGGTTCAAGGTAGAGGTAGAATGGCTGAGTAGTTACCACAGGTGCACTACTACCAACACTGCTGTTAGTTTGAACTACATGAGGTAAACCTGCTATGCCTTGATATTTTGAAGAATTGCAAATTTTCATCTTTCCTACCATGACGTCCACTGATAAAAGCTGAATAAGCAATGGTGTAAAAGCTGTCCATAGAAGTGTTAAAAACATAAATCAGGCAGATTTCAGAAGGTGTCAGGTACTAAAGTTTTAACTTCAGGGTACTCATAAGAAATTAGAAATGTTCTGTTTTTCTTTGTTCTCTGGTAGCGAAATGTTTGATTCATGCTATTGTGTTTTGGGTGGATACTGAAGCCATTTTTCTAGCAGGAATTGCCTCCAGTTTGTTGTTGCCATTTCAATTAAACCTAAGCTGAATTGAGTTGTCAGTAAAATCGGTTGGTTTTTTTGGGTTTTGGTTTTTTTAATTCACCCATGGACTGTTAAAAGTTATTGCTTCAAACAATACACTCTGACTACTGTTGGGTGCTTATAGCTAAGATGTGTAAACAGAACGGACCAAGGTCATTCCTGGCATGATTTACTGCAATTCAGCATTGTCACACCAGGAGTGAATTTGGCTCAATATTTTGGCATTAGCAGTAAAGGTCATTCCTGCAGTTTGCCCTCGCTATAGAAAGTGCGATCAAAAAGTTTTCCATTTTATTTCCCTTTTGATAGTCACATTAAATCTTATTACACTGTTGGTACTTACCTCACTGGAGTGTCTGTGGGTTTTCTTTATAGGCAAAGCTTTCATCCCTGGACATCCATAAATAACTCTATTCACCACACTTTCTCCCTCAGCATTTGAGTTATGCTTCCAAGCTGAGACAAGTGTTAGCTTGCTTGTTCTGCAGATGGATTTTTGCTTCATTTTTGTCCACTGCAGAGGTTGCCTATTTAGAAAAGTTTTCTGCCCCTGGATCTTCCATTCCAATCAGCTCCATCTGCATGTTCACTTCTGCACCATGTCTTTGAGAGGGCACTTTTCCAACTTTTCTGATTAAAGTGGATACATTACTGTAGATATAGAGCTCTTGAAAGCAGAGGCTACTGCTGCAAGTTCACTTTTAAAATTTGTTTTTCTGAAACAGATGCCACAATAAAAAGAGGAAAAGTGCTAACTGCATATTTTTTCAATAAAAGGGTTAGTATTTATGTACTTGGGAAAGTTATGACTCAGTTGTATATTATTCAGGACTTCATTTGTGTAAGTTACTTTCTGATTAGTTATTGATTATAATCAGAACCCTTGGAGCTAAATGTGCAATATAGCTAATAAGCAGGTCTTCTGCAGATGAAGAGGATCCTTAAATATAATTTTGATGCACTTTACACTTTCTATTTATTGAACTTTGTCACAAATGGCAAATTGCAGCAGGCCATTTAGCAGCCACAGAACAGTTGCAGTATTTCTATAAGCAGGGAAATGAGACAATATTAAAAAAAGGTCTTGTTTTTCTTGTTTTTCAGTCTCCAAAGTTAAAGCATTAAAAAGGCTTTGCAAAACATCCCTTGCTATCTAACTCAGTTAGATACGGGCTGGTTAAATCTCATGCACTGAGTAAGATTCTTGTAATGGGTAAGTGCCTCATCAGCTCCCACCAGCCAGCACTGGGTGTGTGGTCAGAATGGGGAAGAAAGCTCATGAGGCTGCACAAACTGCTGTGTCACCCAGGAGGGCCCCTGGTCAAGGTGCATTTCCCAGCTTCATGGGGTTGCTACTCCTACCCTACCAAGCCACCTGGGCCTCAGATAGCAGCCTATCAGAAGATTAAAACCACCAGGTATTTGTCCACTATGTGTCCCTGCAAGGGAGGTGCTTGGGTGTTCCCACCTTGAACGCATATTAATTCACTGAATTTTGTGTTTCATGGGACCCCCACCACCGAGAAGAAAGAGAATGAATGGGATGCAGTCTGGATCCATCGGTGGTGATTATCATTCTACTTAATCTGTCTTTCTCTCTCTCTATTTCTCTCTCCCCCCTTCCTCTTTTTTTTCTATTTCTTTTTTTTTTTTTTCTCTCTCTCTCTCTACCTCACATCTACTGCTAAATAAAATCTGTGCTATTGAATTTGGCATATGGTCTTGTTTGCACCTTGATTTGGGCAGAGGCAGCTCGCTCTAATAATCGTATCTTAACAGTAGGCACAAGGCACAAAGGATTGATGCTGCTTAGTCCAGCAGCCCATGAGAAAATAGAAGGGTGCTGTAGAACTGGTTGCAGAGTTAAACGTGCTCCAGGCTGTATATCTGGCTGCTTTTCAGATGTCTTTTTCATGCTTAGAATGTATTTGCTGGCAGCAAACATGGAGGTCAAAAATATGCACTGAATCTGCTAAAGGGCTCCCCTGAAGTTAATGGGAGTCTTTCAGTGGGTTTTGGCTTAAGATATTCTGTATCAGTGAGTTAGAAATCTGCTTTCTACCATGAGTTTTGGCCAAGAAAATCATACTAGCCTATATAAAAAAATACATAAATATTTATATTATAATCTCTCTCATGAGATAACATTGCATTAATATTCACTATAAATAAGAATCCTACTGACAAGATTAGATAAAACTTTGGCAAAAGCAAATTTATTGTCTAAAGAGGACACTGGAAATCAAATCCAAGGTAAAATTTTTCCAGATTGTTTCAGTTCAAGCAAAAGTTATCAAAGTCGCCTTTTTTTTGGAAGTGTATAATCTTTTTGCTGTTCTTAATTTTCATTTGAATCAATCAAAGCATGGAAGGTGAAACAGGCAAAATTGCAGCATAGTACATGAAACAGGAAGTGAGTCTGTAAATGAACGTGAATTTATTTCAGGGACAAACTGAGTCTCTTTAAATATTACATATTCTTTGATGAACTTTGTCCAAAGTTTTTTCTTGCAATTAAAAAAAAAACAAACACAAAAAGTGGTTAAATATAGCTCAGATTTTGAAATAACATGTTTTATTTGCCTGGTTAATAAAAAAGGGTTTAATACCATGACAAAAACATGCACAACTAATACAAACTCTGCTATTACTCCTTTGCTAGAAGACTTTCAGCTGACATTTTTTACCTCTTGTTTCATCTCTGTTAGTTAATTCAAAATTCATGGCATGTTTTCCCTGCATCTTAGTTATGAAATTGTTTGATGACAATCATAAACTCTTGACTTCTCAATATACTATCTGCAAAAGCTTTTGAAATTACCTCTTGAACACACAAGAAAAAAATTTATAAGCCAGATGGAGAAGTTATTTACTAAAAACCAATCAGAAATATGTAGGCTTCAGCTATTCTGGTCAACAGAAAGGAGGCCATGGTGTAAACAGGGTAAAATAATGTACAAAGTTGTAAAAAATATCTGCTAAATTAGATTCAAATGTCACAGTTCCAATCTATGGAAGAATTGGAGTTTCTCTAGACTGTGGATACAGCTTTGTATTCATCCTCCTATCCAGAATTCATAAGACACTAATCAGTCACCTCAGATGATGAGTCCCAGACTAGGTGATCATTCCATCTTCTCATTCTGGAAAGTGCCTGCCTCAGACTGCCCATGCAATTAAAATAAATGAGAGTCTTGGGATTTTAACTCTTATTATGTCTGTTCTATTTTGTATGAGGGGGAGAAATCATGAATGCAAAGAAAAATGTTTTCTAAATGCTTCAATTTAATTTAAATCTGTACTTTATATGAGCCAATTTGTTGGATCTAGAAGGGGTGTCATTAACTGATTTGAAGCTGGGTTAGAGCTTTGTAGTCTCTTTTCACTTTCTGAAAGCTTGAAATCCCATTTAATTATGTCAGAGTTTTTAATTCTAGCTGAGGTAAATGTAGACCATATTCATAAGTATCTAATAATTGGGGAGAGGTATGAGGTGAAGTTCATATCCTTCACATCCATGGATTTACTGGTTACAGTTCTTACCTGTATCTTCTATGACAAAGCAAAAAGACTTTTCCATGAATACAGTAATTTAAATTGCCAAACACTCTTGAGTTGACTCCACTTATACCTTCACAGCTTAGTGACCTTTCCCTATTACTCCTTGGCTGGTTCTTAGTTTCAGGATGAATGATTTATAAGCTGACTCACTGTATCATAAACATGTTAACCAGAACACGTTATCTATTTTATGTACTTTCTTTCTAATCGAAGAATTTTCAATCACACTGACAAAGTGTGACTGGATGGTAAAGTGGTATCTGGGACTGATGTCAGACCAACAGATCCTTCTCAAAGTACAAGCTTATCATTCTCTCACTCTATGTATGTGTGCATTTTACATTATAGTGGATGAAGAGTTGCCTGTATATGGCTAAAATTATAAAATTCTTTGGAGCTATAAAGCCCTAGTCTTAGAAAATAATCTTTACAATATATTTATTTTTTGAATTAATTCCTTAAACTGCTGCTTAAAAGGGGTCAAAATAGATGGAATTCTGGTCATCTGGAGATATAACAGTACATGTACTGATACATGAGGTGAAACAGAGACCTACCCAGAGTTCTCCCTAAATGTTACTAGCCTGCCAATCTGTCCTAACAGTCCAAGGTAAAAAACAACAAAAAAAACCCCAAACCCCAACCAAGCAGCAAATAAAGCAAACAAAGAAAACCCAAACAAAAAAACAAACACAAAAGACCAGAACCAAACCAAAACCAGACCAAACCAAAAGAACCCATGAAAACCAAAAGAAAATTTCTTTATTAGTCTTATCTTTTTGGTTAAGAACAAATAAATAGATCCAATTCTCTTTGTCATGGAAAACACATCGTATAGTGTACATACATCTTTCTTTTGTGCATATGTGTGTGTTAACAGTAGAGCACTGCCAGGCTGCTAATTGCAAAGTCACTCTGTACGTAATATTTTTAAAATCCACTAACTTCAAAGAATTAGAACAATCTTCAGAAGGCTAGTAAAAGTCATAGCTGCATCTGAATAACAAATTTGGCATGCCTTTCTTTTCTCTGATAGGAAAGTTGTGTATTTTTCCTCATCCCTTCTAAAAGTGGCAACTGCTTGCCTGAAAGACAGTGATCAACCATACCTAGTTTTTGCTTGGAAAGGAGGGCTACTGTTATAAAGAGCTAAAGATAATCAATTAGGAATAGAAGCACCATTTAAAAAAAATATAAGTAAGGTATGATGCTCTCCAATAAAATTTTGGTGCTGTATTCGAATGCTCTGATTTATACTTGCTTAATATTATGAGAAATATTATTCCAAAATTATTTACAGTGATACACAAAATCTCAAGTGTTTCAAAACTGAGACAATATGACAAGCCTTTGAAGTGATTTTATACAATTTTTTCCCTTAGTCTTGGAATTCAGATGACATTGTGGCAGCATGTGACACATTTTAGAAAAAAAATAGCTAAAAGAATAAAATAAACACAGGGAGCATGAATCTTGTCTAAGACCATGGTACATATTAACTTTAAGTGTGTGTGTGTGTGTGTATATATATCTACATATATACAAAACAGGTCCAAACCCATGACAGAAAAGTGCAGATTGTGAAATCTAAAAGCTGAAGTTGTGGCTAGAAAAAAAAATTAAACAGAAAAGACCGATGCAAACAATAACAAGGGAAAACAATAAGAGATTTTGAAAATCAAGTTCCTTAAACCTTTTTCAAATACAGAAAAAAATCCTGGCAGCCTGCCATAGAATCTGTAGCACTTATCTACACAGATCAAACTCTAAAATGAGTTCTCAAGGAGGATGAGGACACCACAGAAAAAGAGCATGAATTATTTCACTCAGTGTTCTGTTTAGAGGGGTTTATGACAATCTGGATCCTATCCTCTGGGTGGGATAGGACAGATGAACTACTTTGTCTTGTGGTGTCACCATTTAAACTTTTAGAAAGAACTGATGGAATGAGTATCAATATCTCCAAAACTAGATATTTTTTGTGAAGAAATCAAAATGTGAAAATTTGCAGAATATGAGGTGTGGTTTGTAATTTATCTACTGAATATCCACTTGGCACTAGAAAAGAAGGAAGGTTGCAAAAACAATAACAGATCAAAAGGTTTAAAGGGAAAATTTATAGAACTGCAGGCTAGTAAGCCTGAAGCTCTTAATGAGTAAATTCATTGAAACTACAGTAAATAATAGGTTCAGTAGACACTTCATATAGTGATAAACAATCAGATGGCTTTTCTAGAGGGAAAACATATTCATTAATCTACAAGAGTTCATTGAAGAATCAAAAAACACAATAGAATATTTGGTTTTACTCATATTCAAGAATCTTAACATGTTTCTTAGCAACGAATCTTAACCAGCCATGAACAAAAGCAGTGCTCCAAGGGATTAACAAAATATAGGAGAGGGGATTTTCATTTGCTTTGGAGAAAGGAGGCTATTAGAGGAGTCCCAAAGAGAGATGTTCTGGATCAAGTTGTATTAACTACATTCATAAGTGATCTGAAAATAAAATAAAAGGTAAATGACAATTTGCTAATAATGCAGTTTCTTCAGGTATATAACACCAGTTTCAAATATCAAAATCTTGTGCATGTCTGAGTGCAGATATAGAAGAAAATTTATTTATTGAATGCAGAACAACCACTCTGAAGCAAAACAGAATACTGAAAGTGCATGAATAATGGTGGACTTCATCTTCTTTGTTGCTAAACAAATCTTAAAGTACATCTGAATTGTTGTTCCAAAGAGAGAAATATATATTACAGTTCATAAAGGAAATTACAGAGACTGGAACAGAAATCCTTAAACCCAAGAAATTAGTAATGAACTGCTAGCATGAATATTATTCTATTTCAGTAAATCCCTTCTCAAAAGCAGTATAATTGAATTCCATACCTGACAAGGAAGCGCAATCTGTATATTTAGTGTCATTGAATGACCTCTGCGTGGGAAGAGATGAAGCAAATTAGAAATCAACTTGAAAAAGAGACATGTCAGGGTGAGGTATTTGATAGAAGACTTGTCATGAAGTACTTCATTAAGTTTCAAATATTTTACCAAAGGATTTTGGATGCCAAAAATATAATTGTATTAAAGGGAAATTATAACCAATCATGAACTATTACAGGGAGTCATCAAGATGCTTTTACTTATGTACCTTGGAAAGTGGGTGGGTTTATCAAAGGGATTATCCTTTTTAAACATAATTTATCCATGGAAAGTATTACTATCCTCTCTTCAAGTGTCATTTTGGGCCAAAAAAAGAGACTATTTAGACTTAAAATGGCTGTTTGTATGCCTTTTTTGAGTATGAAAAGGTATAAATATTTTTACAGTCATCAAACTGTTTAGTTGTTTTTATGAAAATGTCTCAAAAATTATTCCCTTTTTGAGATGCCGTGCAGTTATAGATATATGATGGCAGAAACCATCTGAGGTTTCGTGTTATTGTGATGTTATATCTCACATATTTCTGGTTTAGAAACAGTTCAGCATGTATTGCTGTGATAGATCAGATGCCAAATATACTCACATGAACAACAATAGCTCACAGATGATGAGCATCAGAGGCAGGCATAGGGTAATACTGGTCCCTCAATCATTTATGATGCAGAATAAAATACAAGTAATTCAAACTGATAGCTAAGTCTATATTGAATTTTAGTCCTGGAAATGACAGTGTGTAGAACAGTTCAGACACTGGGTCAGCTATTCGGAAATCCTTTCAGTCTTCTTGTCCTGTTAAAAATGAGATCAAGAGAGTTCTCGTACCCTTTTACCCAGGTATTACCAAAACTTTAATGAAAACATGCTAAAATGTCTCCTGGTGTCAGCGAATAACAGTGTTCATAAACAATTTGACTCCCTGGGCTATTTTAATAAGACTGCATAAAATGCTTTGCAAACATGGGCAGAATTTATCTAGGAGAGGTAAAGTTGCTTGACTTTAACAGAATATGGCATAATCTGCTTTCTAATCTTGTCTCATCAAATGACAATGCATTCATAGGGTTAATGGTGAGTTATGTAATATAGTCATATAAAATATGAACATCGGTTCCGCTGATGACACCAATACAAGCTTTCTTAGCTTTTTCATACTGAAAATGCAAAATGACTATTAAAGTGTAATGGCACAGAACATCTTGTTTAAAAAAAGAAAAAGCCCTTTACAGTATTCTTGTTTATAGATGATATTTATTGCCTTTGTATTCTTACGGTGTGCTTCTAAGTCAATTGAAATGCAAGTGCTAATGAAACCTCTACCATAACACATTCGTTCTTTTTTACACCAAATGAGTCTACTACAAGATGTAAATGACTTACATATATCTGCTGCTCAGGTTTTATTGTTTTAGGTTAATTTATTCACTGTAATATTCTTAATGAAAGTAATGACTCTTCCAGTAGTTTGTATATTCATATATTGCAATTTTATTAAATCATGCTGTGAAAGTTCACACTGGCTGCTCTAAACATTCCTGAAGTTTCATGCTATACTTAATATATAAATGTAATCTTCTAGCAGATTATCAGCATAGTATATTTTGTTGTCCTTTGCTCTTCCTAATTTGTTCACACCAGGGTATATCTAATGAACAGTGGTGTTCATACAGACAGGGCTGTAACATTCTTATGCATTTTATTGGCACATTTCATTGCAAACACAGATAAAAATCTTCAAAGCAAAGCCAGTTTAACATATATAATTATTTTTAAGTGTACTTTATTGTTATGGAGGTTTAGTGTAAATTTACTGCTCCAGATTTTAAAAAATTCTTATGTCAGCTTCAGCATTGGCTTTTACTTTAAATGCTCAAAATCAATCTTTTCAGGGACAATTAAGGAATAAAAAATCTGGTGACTAGCATCCTTTCACTGGCCTTACACAACTCTAAAATTCTGACTAACAACAATATGTAATCTAAACTACTGGATAACACAGCTCTACTTGACCAAAATCTCCTAGAACTCTTTTATTACATAAACATTTGTTTCTTGCATTTTTTTTATTATTAAGCTTGTTGCTTCATCAGTACTGGCACCTCTCACTTCTTAAAATATTGTTCAATCACAAGTTACAAAACATCAGTCTTTTCTGAAGGAAGAATTACTAGGAACAGTGTGCAGAACAAAAACCTGATTATCAAAAAGCTTAACTGAGCTTCCCAAGGATACAGCAGACAACAACAAAAAGAACTTCTGGTATCAATAAACCCTTTTCTGTACACTGGACTCCATTTAAGCCCACAACAATCTATTTTAACAGAAAATTAGGTTAAAATTAATTATGATATATGATCTTACTACCTGTACTACATTTCTAAGACAATATTACCAGATTATCTGAGTAACTTCCATGTGATGTCATGCATCATATATAACTCAACACAAAATTATGCTCTTTTCCTAAAAACAGCATCAACTACAGAATTATTCTCTGCTCTTTTCCAACATGTAAGTTCCTTTCTTTTAGTAAACAGCTGCTTGTTTTCACTGTGCATTCTTCTCTCGCTTACTCTACATGTAAAACAGGAACTGTTCCGTGGAAGTAGGAAAAGACAGCATCACTCACAGGTATAAGTGCCCTGTGTTACTGCCAAAGCACTGCAAACGGCCTTCACCTTCCATCCCATCCTATACCAGTATGGAGTTGAAGAGTGATGGTGTTGACAATCATTTGGATAGTGCAAATTGTATTTTAAAGTAATAAACTGCTAAAATAAAACGTATTTCTGACTATAGTGACCAAAATGTGCCCTGCCATTAATGTTAAATTTTGTTATATTGCTTTTTTTGTGAGATTCTTAACATAGGACTAATCGGCCTCATGTAATTACGCATAAAGGTGCTACAATAAGTGTCCATAGAGTTGGAAGGAATATTTCAGAGATGGCTTAGCATTTAGATGAAAACCACTTTGTCTTTATTGCTCTTGACTATTTTTTTTTTTTTTCGGTTTTCCCACTGATATTTTGACTCCCTTACGGGTTTTAGATTAATAGTCAAACCCAAAAAGTAAGGTCATAAAAGTTTGGTGCTACCTAGATTCTTGGTGCCAGTCTCCAAAGGAAAATCTATGTGGATCTCTACAGGGATTGGAGAAGTTGGCATAATCTATATTATCTCTATATGCACTTAAAATATCTTCTAAATGACAAGCTAAAGATTAATTATGTCTTTCTGTGGAGATGAATGGTTGTACCAATGCAAATAAGAAACGACACATTTCTAAATTATTTCTTTCTCTTAAAAGTACAAACTTAGAGACCTTGCTTTCCCATTTTATCATAGTGGCATGATACTTATATTATTATGTATCAGCATATTTCCAGACATAGAAGTTCAATGTGCTAGATTATCCATGACAAATAATAATAAAAAAAAGAAGAGCACAAAAATCCAAATTGCACTGAAATCCATGGGAACCTCTCTGATATCTTCAGGGGACTTTGGATTCAGCTGTCACAGATGGGTGAAGGATTTGGTTATACTTTGGAATAGTCATAAATATAATTTGATCACAATCCTGTTAGAAATCTTGGATTGTCTGGTGAGTGTGCTGTCTTCTGAGATAAAACTTCAAAACGTTTTGAAACATGGAACTGTTCACTTTTTAGAAACAACACCTGCAATGTAATTTGAAACTATCTCTATGCAAAATCAGCTTCCTGAATAGCCTAAGATAAACTGTTTCAGGTTCTCAGTGTAACTGCTAGAAACAGTTTGTCTATTTTTGCTCCCTCTCTTCAAAATAAAGAACAATCAAAGCAGAACAACATGCTCTCTAAATGTTGAAGTCATCTGGAAAATATTTGTGTGGAATAGAAAGAATTATTTAACACATCACACCTTTGTTCAGAATGTATTATTCTATTTTCCACATCAATTTATTTCATAATATTAGTAGTTGTTTGATGGAAATTGCTGTCTACAATTGTGTTTGAGTAATATATTATGGGCACCTCTTTTAAACTTAGGGTTTCTCTCTAAAGTTCTTCGTGAAAAAGTGTGATTTGGTTCTGGACATTGGAGCCTTTGCTGCCTTGCAGTCAGTGGTTACATCTCTGTGTCTAAGACAGTTGGATGCCTGTCAATGCCTGCAAACCTAAGCTCCAGTTACTAAAGGAGTTTAGGAATCCTGTCACAAAAGTACCATCAGGAATTTATGCTTTAACTATCAAAGATATATGGAGAACAGCCCTAGTGGAAAAAAAAAACTATCCATGCTTTCCGAAGTGCTGGAACACATGTAAAACCCAAGTATTCCTGAGATAGAATGAGAAATGTTTTGATGAGGTTCATATTCTACTCAGAACAGATATGTATATTTTCTAAATACTTATACAGCATTTTTCATCTTCATTAAGTACTTTGCTGATGTTAATTAATCCTCACAATGAGGTCGGTGATAAATTCAGGTGGATGAAGAATTCACAACAATTAATGCATCTAGGAAATATAGTTATTTTCCTTAGTGTGAGGTGTACAAGAACAGACAGGGAGTTTTACTCACTTATTTGTACTTCATAACAACTGAGTTAAAATTTTATGCAAATATAATTCCATCAATGGAATTATTTAAGGTGGCTGGGTTTGATGTAGAAGCTTTAAGAAATTAACTGTCCAATTTGCATTGCTCTTGAACCAGCGACACTCCCAGGCTCCTCACACACATCTTGTGCATGCCTGATCCCCAGTAATGAACAAAGACATGGCTATGTACTAGGTTGGTTTGGGGAAGAAACCTGTGATTTTCAACTGGACTGGAGCAGTGATAAACTTCCAGTTGGTCTTGGATGTGAAGGATTGGGAAACTCACCCAGAACACATCGTGGTGCGCAGCTCACTTTCAGTCAAGATACAATGAGCAGCACCCAATTTAACAACTCTCAGATTTAGCACTCATCAAAATTATCTGGCACTAGCTGTTATTCAATATTTGTAGCCTCATCATTAAGATGAGCTGACCATGTTACATCAACCTGCAGTTCCTGCTCCTGCTGCTGGTTATATGTTGTGAGCTGCAGCTACAGACTTACACGCTGTATGAGAGCCCCAGCTGACAGCAACCTACGTAATTTATAGCTGCTTGCTCTGCTCTGAGTCAACCAATTCCTGCTTGTTTGGCACTACCATTTTAAAAGTTAATGTCAGAAAAAGAAACAAGGAGGCAGCACACTGCTGACAGAATAAAAGAAATATATTTTTCTAGCACTTTAAACAGCAGGCAAGTTGTATATGAAGTAGGAAGGGTACATGGCAGCTCATAAATTTGTCATGAGAACTTCTGTGCTCCTTGCCACAAAACTACATTGCGGGCAATGGGAATATTGCAGTGGAACCTGTAGAAATATTATAATACTATGAGATTTAGCTAAAGAAAGCATTTCATCATTTGAGGAAGAGTTCTCCATTCTGCAGTGGAGAAAAGGATAACTCCCTGTAAAGTGCATCTTCTGTAATAGCCAAATATAAAATTTCCATTATGAGAAACAAGCGTGCTTGAGAGCAGAAAATGGATGCAGACAGGCAAATTTTGTGGTTTCTTCACAGCATAGGGATAAATCAATTGCAAAAGTAAAGTAAAAATACAAGAACACTAGCAAATCTTGGCCATCTTTCTGAGGTGCCTAAGTGTAAGGTCCACTCAATGGAAAGAAACACCCATCTTTAAGAGAAATTTTGCATACTGCCAGCAGAGATTCATGTCATTTATTTCTTTTTGCTTACCCTACGGAGATCTCAGGTTGACCAGGTTCCTTGGTTAGGTGCTTCTCTTGGGTAAGAGGTGAGAATGTAGAAAGCCTCCCTCTGAGATAGCTTTGATTTGTCCAGAGCTGCCAGGGAGATTTCCTGATGCTGGAATATTTGTCCTGCTGCACCACGACAGAGTGCTGCTGGAGGAGGGAGCTTCTCTGTGCCCTCTTCTCTGCATACTGCTCCCAGTAATAATAATAATTAAAAACCCATATAAGAACAGGCATTAAATACTTCTTTCTATTTTTTCTACTATTTGCAAAAATACTTTAAAAATTGCACTTAAGTCTTTGAAATTCAAAATAGGCCCTTTGAAATCTTTTCCTTAAATGGTATTCAAAACTTCTAACTAGCTTTTGATTTCTCTGTTACATACTTTAAAGTGATCATAAACATGGTTATCTTCAAATGTACCTTTCCCATGTTAGAACAAAACCAAGTTTCCAGGCTGAAGGCAGATTGACCCTGGCTTTACCCTATGTTTGAAAGAAGGGTTTAAACATAGTCCAGTGTCAGCCATGGAAAATGGAAAACAATTAAATGTTTCCTAATTGCATTATCTCCCATTTTTGAAGTTAATAAAAGCATAATCTATTTGTACCTGCCATTTGCCTTAGGAGACAGAAGAAGATAATGAAAATATTTTACTATCTATTTTCAAATTATAAGCTGTTGTTTCCAAAGAAAGTCAAACCCCATGTATATTATCACTTTATTGTTCTCCAGGGACTGCAGTCACTATAGTGATTGTAATTACATGGCTTCATTAACTTTCTACATTCTACCTGTTATGGGGGTTTCACATTAAGAAAATTTGCATATACAGGAAATGAATACCATTTGCAAGAAGCTAATGTCATTAAACATTTAAGCAGTCTCTCTCAAGTAAACAAGGAATTTTCGCTAGAATATCCTTTTAGTGTGCATTTAAAACCAATGCAGTCACAATTGTCACTTTAAAGAAAAACATACAAAAAACATTTAGAGTAAGCAACAGCCATCTTAACAAAAGTGCTTTAAAATTGGAAATAATTCAATTACTCTCACAATCATTGCAATGAGTAATCAGGTGCAATATCCTCCTGTCAGGTTAATACTAACTCATGGTTAAGCCAGTGTATGTGTGCTTATGATATACTCTTACCAGTGGCCTATATTTAAATAGTACAAACGAATGACAACTTTCATGTTTCATCCAATAATTGCCTAAATTTTGCCACCAATGGATTATACATAAAAATAACTTTTGATTTTTATTGAAATATTTTATTTTTATAAAAAGCAAAGAAAGACTCAAGAAGAACAGAAATTTAACACTGTGCTGCAGTAGTAGTGTCATGGGTTGACCCTGGCCAGATGCCAGGCACCCACCAAAGCTGGTCACTCACTCACTCTCCTTTGCAGCTGGACAGAGGAGAGAAAATATAAGGAAGGGTTCATGGGTTGCAATAAGGGCCAGGAGAGAGATCCCTCATGAAATATCATCAAGGGAAAAACAGGCTTAACTTACAGATATGAAGTGAATTTATTACTAGCAAGATCAGACCAGGATAATGAGAAGTAAAATAAAACCTTAAAAACACCTTTCCCCCACCCCTCCCTCCTTCTCAGCTCTACCTCCTACCCCACCAGTGAAAGGAGACAGGGAATGGGGGGTTATGGTCAGGTCATCTCACCTGGGTCTTCTCCTGCTGCTCAGGGAGAGAAGTTGTTCCCACTTTTGTACTCCTCCCATAGGAGACAGTTCTCTGTGAACTTCTCCAACATGGTTCCATCTCACAAGCAACAGCTCCCTGTGACCTTCTGCAATGTGAGTCCATCCCATGGGGAACAGAGTCCCACAAACTGCTACAGTGTGGGTCACACTTCCATGGGGTGCAGTTCAGAATGGGGGCAAGGCCCCTTTCTCACAGGGTCACAGCCTCCTCTCAAGAATCCATCTGCTCTCNTGCTCAGGGAGAGAAGTTGTTCCCACTTTTGTACTCCTCCCATAGGAGACAGTTCTCTGTGAACTTCTCCAACATGGTTCCATCTCACAAGCAACAGCTCCCTGTGACCTTCTGCAATGTGAGTCCATCCCATGGGGAACAGAGTCCCACAAACTGCTACAGTGTGGGTCACACTTCCATGGGGTGCAGTTCAGAATGGGGGCAAGGCCCCTTTCTCCACAGGGTCACAGCCTCCTCTCAAGAATCCATCTGCTCTCGTGTGGGGCTCCTCCATGGGCTGCGGGTGGATCTCTGCATCCCCCATGGGCTCATGGGCTGCAGGGGCACAGCTGCATCACCATGGTCCTCACTACAGGCTGCAGAGGAATCTCTGCTCCAGCGCCTGCAGCACCTCCTCCTCCTCCTTCTCCATTGACCTTGGTGTTTGCATGTTGTACTTCTCACATGTCCTCACCTCCTCCTCTTCTCTGGCTGGCGCCACAGCCTTTGTTTTGATTTCTTCTTAAATCTGTTACCACAGAGGCATTACCACCATCTCTAATCAGCCCAGGTTTGGTCATGTCCATCCTCAGAGCCATCAGGGATTGGCCCTCCTGGATGTTGTGGAAGCTTCTAGCAGATTTTCACAGTAGCTACCTCTGTGGCCTCCCCTGCTACCAAAAAACCAGGCCACACAAACCCAATACAAGTAGGTACACAAATGTTTTGTAGTCTGTCACAATTTCATTTAATGAGCTCGGTGCAAGCCCACCAATGCCAAATTTGAGTTATTTTTCTGTTTTTTTGAGCCTGTTTTTACTGAGAATACTTAGCTGCTGACTTCAGTGGATACAAAATTTTAGAAACTTTTTTAAGTTTGAAGCCCTTTGCCTTGTCCAAAACTCTTCTTGTAGCACTCTGCTTTAATACAATGTCCTATGTGTGCCTACCTCTTTTAAAGAATCTGACCTGATTCTTATTCAATCTCATTCGTGTTGTGTTTCTAACACTTCTACCATAGTCGTCTCCTTTGTCTTGACTGTGATATTCTCACTTCTGAGACTTTTCTAAATACTAGCCCAGCAAATAGCAGTGGTGCACAGGCATTATTGTTTCCTTTAGGAAGCTCACAGCTCTATGCAGTTTTTGGGGACAATTCTTTTGATGTAAGTAGTTTTCTTATACAATGTAATGGAGAATAAAATGTATAACAGCCTTTTATAGATTCTACTTTAAGGAATTCAGAGGTTCCAAACTGAAGAATGGACATTGTAGTACCTAATTTATAGGAGCTTGAAGTCTTGATTGGTTCTCATTCTTCACACTTTCTCCTTAGTATCGGTCTGAATTAGATTTTATCTTTAAACTTCTTTCGTTTTCTAATTTTCAGCAAAGCAGAAATACCACAAAACCATTTTTTTCCCCATGGGGTATTATAGGATTTATATTTGTTCAGCACTTTGAGCTCTTGTGTTGAAAAATGCTGTAAAAGCATAAAGCGCCATGAGCTGGACTTCATCTTGCTGACATGAGAATGTAAAAGAAGCATGAGAATGTCCCCCATGTTCCCTTTCGTACCAACTCTGAGTGCAGTATCTATCTTCTGCTTACTCTGAATACAAGGATTATATTAAACTATCCAGCTATCCATAAGCAAGACAGGGAGAACAAAGAAAGAAGTAGACCAAAATATTAAGAAGGAAATCTGACGTTCAGCTGTGAATCAACACAGGTGGTTAAGGAAGCTACTCTTGTTGCATGAAGTATTAACAAGCTAATCCAGGCCATGGATTTTGTGGAAATTTCCTGATCAGCTTTAGTAGGAAATTCAGTGCATAAATTCTCCTGTGGTTATTTCAGTTGGGCTGGCTTATTTTGCAGGGAAACAAATGAGAGGCTCTGCATAGCTGAGAGTGGTAAAGTATTTGGAGAGTACAGTTGCTCTGTGCTATAAATCCCTCCTGTCTGGCTGTGCAGCACCTGGTCATGTGTTCTCTGTTTCTGCTTTTTCCAGGATTGGAAAAGACCGTATCGCACTTAAGCTAACTTTTTGTTATAGAAAAGTTAGGTTCTCTCCCTCCTTACCATTGCAGGGAGAGACGGGCTTGGGTGAGGGAAGAGTCCTTCTTCTCTCACCTCCTTTGGAGTCATGAGCTCAGTAGGAAGAGAATGAGAGGGGAATGAGAGGGAAATGTGAGGTGCTAAGCGAGGTGCTAATGACCCAGTAACTACAGTATGAAAGAGGTTATGAGTGAGGGGAGTCCCCAGTATTCAAGCCCTTCTTCCAGAGTACAGCAGATAACCCATACATAATGTCTGTGAGTTTAGATTTTCTTGCCTTGGTCACTTACATTTTTCACCTCAATATTATCAGTTATTTCTCATTTATGAGCTCATTTTGTGGGTATGACCCAAATGCTTCCTTTCTCATTTTTCCATTTAATGCCATCAGATTTTGTTTTCACTGATTGACCTGACTTTCTTCCAATACAGAGATTTCTTGTGTGCAACAGTTCATGTTAATGGCTTCTCTTACACTTCTAAAATGTCTTTGCCTTTTGCCATATATTCTTCAATGTACGTGATGTATAGAAGTGACTTTCCAATTCCATACTACAAGTACTCAGACACTGTTTGAAATATATTGGTTTCCTGGACTACAACTATTGATCTCAACTTTGTTACTGGAAGCTTATGGTGAAAAACCTTTCTTCTCTCCGCTACCTAATTTTTTTCCCTACATCTTGCTTTGCTTTACTTACTTCCTGACTTATGAACTTTTTTTTTTTTCCTACTTCTCAGCAGTTATATTTCCTTTCCTTTAACAGCTGTTCTTAAGGAACTTCACTGTTGTATAGTTATTTGTGAGCTAGACTGTTTTACTCTCTTGGTACCTGCTGTCTTTACTTGAAGCCTCTAAACCAGTAATTGGTAACAAGTTTCTCTCAGTGGGTTTTACACACAGCTGCAAGGCAGAAAATAAACAGTTCTTTCAAGTTTACACTCTTAGGGTTACAGCTGTATACTAATGAATTCCCCAGCTTGCTAATGCAATTTTTAAAGAGATATCATCCTTTTACATTAACAGACTTCTAATAGCTTTACCACAGTTTAGGCACTACCTTGTAATGAAAGCGGTGAGAACATGACAGCAGAACAATTTCCTTCCTAATTGAAGTATCTTTCCTAATTAAACTAGTCACTGGTGTGTAAGTCCATAGATTTTCATCAAAAAACAATTCACATCCCAAAAGTTTTTTTTAACTTACCATAATTTCTTTTAAAATTGTGGTAGGAATGCCCAATGCATTTTCACTCCTAATTATTTCAACAATTAAATAAAAAACTAGTTGTAGAAAAAAATTTAAAGTGTGAATCAGGATTGTTCAGAATTTTTCTTCATGTTTTTTGAGCAAAAATATTCCAGTATAAATAACAGGTGGAATACTTTTGCTTTCACTAAAAATATATGAACATGTAGTCAATAAAAACAAAGACAAAAAAATCAAAAGACAGTCTTCAGCTAAATTGTCCTGTTCTTTTCCTCTTAAGACTTTGACAAAAAACCAACCAAACAAACAATACTTCTTAGAAAGTGTGAGGAGGGTAAAATAAATGTTTATTCAGGTATTCCAATCTTAATAAGCTAGGTCATGACTTAACACACAAAAGGATGTATGTTTTGCTGAAAATACAACATATGCATAAACTCTATGTATACGTATGTGTGAGTTTGTAGACAGAGGGGAAAAATAAAGTTATATAGAATTAATGCACCTTTTGTAACTAAACTTGCTCTATTGAGTTGGGTTGGTTTTTTTTTCACCTTCTAAAGAAACCTTTTCAAAGGTTTCAGAGATTCTTCTCTCAAGCTGTTCCATTACCGGCATCTAGTTTGATTTGGGTTTTGTTACAGAATGAAACAGTAATGCTAGCTTGCTAGCTCTAGTTGTTTAAGTTTTACATGTGACTGTTTCATCTCCTAATAATACTTCAAAAGCTCATTTAACAAGCTCAAAAAGCATCTGCAATGTTTTGCACAGGTATGCAAATCAGACTACTAAAGGTTTGGGATGCTGGGGAAATGTGCTTATTCCCATCATGAAAACAGTAGCAAGAAGAAAAGATTCACCCCTATTGATTTTGAATGGTAGACATTGCGATTGTACAACAGAAGAGGGATAACCTTCTGACTTAGGAGGGAGTAGCACAGTTGCTGATATTCCTGTATTTGTCTACCCCTACCATTGCAGCAAAATGGCAAAGTGCTCAAGGTCACATGGAATTGAGTTTGGGCTCCAATTTTGTCATGCTCATTCATGTCCGATCTATAAAACATCTCTGCGTTGCTTATCAGAGCAATGCTCTATGCAGGACATTTTGTAAGTCCTTTGGAAAGAAGTATAAATCCTTTGTCTTCCTATGTCAAGAGCAGAAAGAGGAAACAGCTAACAGCAACAGAGAGGATCTGGTACTAGCTGCACTGCCTGAGTTCCTTGACTGCACCTGTCCATGGCATGTTGATGGATGGGAAGGAGAGGCCAAGGTGTGAGAAACCAAATGCTCAAGCACACCTTACACAATGTTGGTGTGTCAGCATAAATCTGAATTTCCTTCCTAAGAAGGGCATGCAAAGTTGGAAGAAATACTATATTAAAACATTATTTTTTTTGTTAAGTTTCCTGTGAATAGGCAGCTGACTACATCAAAGTGCATCCTACCAGATGCTCTCCCTTTAGCTTCTTTTCGTCAAAGGCAGGGAAGTGAGGTTAAAAGTATAAATCCATAACAACTACATATGTAAGAGATCAGAATGTGTTTTCATAACTTTTCTGTCACTTAGATAACTACCACCTTCTCTAGTTCTATGTCCAGAATGCCAGAGGCAATGTGGAAATGGCAGCTTATATTTTTTTCTTTGAAATGTTCTTTCCTTGACTTATGATGTTACATGTTAGATGTAAATAAATCTTTAATTTCTTGTCTTCTTCAGGGAACAATAACTTCTTATTTGAGTCATTACATTGAAGATGTAATATACATGGACCATTTGAGGTAGTAGGAATAAGACTTTCCAGAGAGTGGAAAGAAAAGCATGTTTTTTAGAGATCTCATTCAATAAAGTATTCCGAAGGGCATTATTTAGTACTTTTTTATTAGTTTCAAGCTAGGAGATACAGGTTTATTTTATTTTTAAAAAGCTGTACTCTTGTAAGTAGTACACTGTTCAAATGACTGACAACACATAAGTGTGTGACACCCCTACCTTCTAAATGCAAATTCTAATATCAGTGTTTGCAGAATAGTGCAGTCTACGAAGTTTTTTTGAAAGTAAAAACATCATAATGGTGACAAACAGAAAACTGGACAGAACTACAGGTGTCATGGTACCTTTGGCTCATGAATTCTCTCTTTTAATATTAATTACAAGGTAAGAAGCGTTTGACGGTTTACAGAATCAGAACACAATCAGCTTGACCACATTATACGCTGTTGCACATAAGAATTCTTAAGGCTGTTTAACAAATTACTTTTTTTTCTCATTTTTCATTAGAGCCTTTTGTTGCCATCCAATCTTGATTTTAGAAATTAAAGCTAACAACCAGATTGAAAGAAAACAGAGACTGACAGCATGGGGCACAGTCTCAAAGCCACAACTTAACAGCATGAGGCAAAGCAAACCTCAAGCTATTCCAGCTCTTAGAGAAGGAAGGGGGGTGGGAAAAGCATTTGGAGGAAAACTCAATTATAACAACCCACAGCTATGGTAAAGCACTTGTGAATGTTGACACTAATGCTTTTTTCTGCTTAATGTTTTAATTAAATACCTATAAGCCAACTCTTCTCCTCAGTCAGTGTCAGAACAGTACTTCTCTATGGATAAATGTTTACAGCAAAAACTCTGCTGAGGGTTTCAGCAAACAAGTCTCAGAGAACTGAAAAGGCTTTCAGCCGAGGCACTTGAGATCAAGAAAGCACCAGTGATTAGAAACTAGCAGTACAATAAGAGGACGATTTAATCCACCCAAATGTCAGTCGCTGGTTTACAAGTTGGCAATCCCATCTTCATCTGCAGACAAAAGGGCACTGGTTAGTCATCTGTTTAATTCTCTTGCTGCGGCATGTCATTTGGATGTTGAAGGAAAATCCCTTGATTCAGTCTGCCATTTCTGACAGTCTCCCTCTAGACCATATTAATAAGCTTTTTAGAGAAGTGAATGCAGAATAATCAGCAGGCAGCCTGCACTCAAAATGGAGACAGAACAGACAGCAGAAATGCCTTCTTCCCTTTCTAGTTATAGTGCCTAGGTGACCCTTCTTTCACAGAGCTGCAAATAATTTAGACTAAGATTGCCTTTGAAAGCCACAACATAATTAACCACTTCATGCATGTGATGTCTGTCTAGCTTCAAAACCTGCTTCTCTGCAATGGAAAGGATTCAGCTGCACTTGAATTAGATTTATGAAACATGGTAACAGCAGCACAAAGAGATAGAAAGGCTGCCTGGCATCCCAGAATACCTGGGGAATTTCAGTCAGAAAACAAACATGTTACTCTTTAATGTAGGCTCACATCTCATTATAAAATCACAAGTGGAATGAGACACACTTTGCCTTTTTAACCGTGTTTCCAGGAGGCAGGTAAGTGTTGTGCTACAGCCAGTCCTGCTAAGATCTGCATGATTTTAATATATTTTGAAAGCAAATAATTTGCTAGATAATGGCGGTCTTGCTGTGGACATTTCCTGTTTTTCTCTATTAATAATTTCTGTATTGCCAGCTGTAAATTGAAATTGTCAATAGCTTTGTTTAACCTATTGTGCACTGGCTGTTTTAAGGTGCAGCTGAAAACCAAACTGTTTCAGGGTATTCTTATTTTCTTATGAGAAGAATTTGCTTGTAAGGCATTATTAAACATTGAGAATGAGGAAGCTGAAATCTTGGAGCCCTGAAAACCCTTTTTATTTCACTTGAAGATGAAGGAAGTAAGCACGATGGAAAATAAAGTTCAAGTTATGCACTTACAGACAAGAAAAGTGAAAGGAGGTTAAAAGGAGAAGGAAAGAAATATAATCCTGTATGATGTGGTAAGATGTAGGTAAGGCTCGAGGAGGAATTTGTCAAGCAGAAAATTGACAAAACCTGCTATTAATTATTGTGCTGATGCTATCAGTGGCATTACCATAATCAAAAAGTGAGGCGTGAACACAATTGATGAGGCGCTAGGTCGCTTGGGGGTTAAATAATTTTTTCTCAAAGGAGATTTTAAGAAAAAAACATAATTAGCAGTAAGAGAGAGCATAAGAATTATTTTGTATAGCCCGTGTAGTCAGTACTATCTCAGTGACAAACTCAGACATACTCTCCTGTTTGTGCAGGAAAGAATAGAGGAAGATGGAAAGAGACCTTATTTGCAAGATGCAGCTACCAGGAAAGAAGACTGTATCGCACTTAAGCTAACTTTTTGTTATAGAAAAGTTAGGTTCTCTTTAAAAATAAAGTCCCTTTCAAGACAAGCTCATATTCCAAAGTACCAGGGATACAGCAAAGGAAAAATGCTGAATTGATTACTTCTATGAAATACAATTTTATTTGTCTTCTTTCTGCTTTAGAGAGTATAAAACACAGCAGCAAAGACCAAGGCAAGTAGGCACCACTGTTTTGGAACATCTTGTCCAGGGAGATGGTGGAGTCACCATCCCTTAAAGAGTTAGAGAAGCAACGGGACATGGCACTTAGTGCAATGATTTAGTTGGTATGGAGGTGTTTGGTCAATGGTTGGACTTGATAATCTTGGAGGTCTTTTCCAACCTTAATGATTCTATGATTCTATGATCTTCATTCTCAACAGAAGCATTTTCAGGAGCAAATGTAAAAAGAAATTGAAACCAAGACCAGATCCTCAGGTTAACCATGTAACTTAACTCATTGTCTTGTAAATTTAAACTATTAAAGAAGATGAGACAAATTCAATATTTGCAGTAGTTGCATATTAGAAGTCAACATTTACCAACTGTTATAGGCAAAGAAGAATAAATAATGCTGAAAATGTTTGCAAATGTTACTTTGAAGTAAAACAACACATTCACTTTGATTCACAACATACATTATTCACACACTGCAAACATTCATGCAATCAAGATTGTGTTCATGGTGGTATTGTAATCTCTCAGCCTAATAACAATCTGCATTACTATTCACCGTAGAGAAAGTCATATGGTAGTGTTAAAATCTCCTGGCTATTCTGAGACAGAAATGGGCACGAAAAATCTTGTGACTGGTGATGAAAGATAAGCGGTAGGTTGGGTAAGGTATTTAAGAGGAGTGTCACAATAACAAAATATAAAGATTTTGTTGTTTGTCTGTTTAGTGGTTGTGTTTCCGTAGTCAGAATGAAAAGCTAACTATATAAACTGTCTGTATTCTTCGTCCCTTTACCACTTTAAGACAGCCCATGTAAATTCTTCTCCCAGGAGCTGTCCAGGATCAATGGCTGATGAAAGCAGAGGGTACTGCCCTTACCGGTAAGCAAAAAATCACTTGTTAATACCCAATTACAAGACTTTTTTGGTTCTGAGTAACCTTTCCAGATTAAACTGTAAATAAACTTCTCTATTTGCAAGGAAATCTCAGAGAAAAATGATAACATTCCTAATGAAAAGCAGTATTGGAAGAGTAGAAGATGAAGCCTTTTGTAATTTCATGTGGGACTGCCTGTAAATTTTTCAACATCTACAATACATTATAATGGGTGAATGAATTAATAAAAAATTTTCATAAATGCCATAATATTCTTATCCATGCAATAGCATTACTTCATAAACGCTGATAATGAGGAAGCAAATTACAGAGAAACCACCAAATAATATTAGGAGAGGTCTATGCAACGAAGATGAACGTGTAAATTTGAATAGTGAAGAAAGTGAATTTATTTATGCCTCCAATTTGCTGAAAGGAGTTGCAGGAATGATTGTTTTTGTATCAAATAAAGTTTTTCAGGAGCTATGGCATATCTTTCAAACTAAAAATATTTACCTGTTTTGAAACTAATGCCAGAAAAGTGGGTCTTGTTAGTCAATATCCAAATTCTTTTGTAAACTGTGTACTTGCCCTTCAGTAGTAGCAAGATGTTCATCCCTCTTGCAGAAAAAGACTATTTCTAGGACCATTTTTAAGATTGAGAAAAACTAGTTGAATTTTGCTTGTTTGATTCCAAAATGGCCAAAATTAGCTGTGTTGTGTTCTGTGATGTGGCATCTCGGATACAGTATACCTCAGAGGTCCATACTGGGACCAGTGCTATTTCATGTGACATAGAAAAAGGGATCAAGCACCCTCAGCATGTTTGCAGGTGACACAGAGCCGAGTGGTGCAGCTGATGGGCCTGGAGGGTGGGATACTGTTCAGTGTGACCTGGACAAGCTTGAGAACTGGGCCCATGATGTTCAGCCATGCCAAGGGCAAGCTGCTGCATCTGGGTCAGGAAAAACCCTGTTATCAAACCAAGTTGAGGCGTGGATGGGTTTGAGGGCAAAGAATGACTTGAGGGTGCTGGTGGATGAGAGACTGGACATGACCCAGCCATGAGCACTCACAGCTCAGACAGCCAAACGAGTCCGGGGTTACATCCAAAGCAGCGTGGGCAGCGAGGTAAGAGAGGGGATTCTGCCCCTCTGCTCTGCTCCGGTGAGACCCCACCTGGAACACTGCATGCAGCTCTAGGAGCCCCAGCACAGGAAGGACCTGGATCTCACCGATCTGTTGGAGCAAGTCAATGGGAGGGCCACTGAGATAATTAGAGGGAGAGACCTCCTCTCTTGTGATAAAAGGGTGAGAAAATTGGTGTTTTTCAGTCTGGAGAAGAGAACGCTCTGTGGAAACCTTATAGCAGCCTTGCTTTATTACCTAAAGGGAGCCTATAGGAAAACTGGAGAGGGACCTTTCACAAGGGCACATAGTGATAGGATAAGGGATAATGGCTATAAACCAAAAGAGAGTAGGTTCAGCCTGCATGAGGTGTTAGCCTCACTCAGATTGGTGAGGCACTGAAAAAGGTTACTAAAAGAAGTGGTTGATGCCGCAGCCTTGGAAGTATGCAAGGCGAGGTTATGAGGGACTTCGAGCAACCTGGTCCAGCAGAAGTTGTCCACGGTAGGGGATTGGAACGGGATATAAGCGACCTAGAAGCTGAAATCTCCTCCCCCGAAAAGCGATGTATTTCCCCACCCCTTTTCTTCCTTATATGTCTGCCCTTCCCATATTGTCCTGCCTTTCCTGCCCCTGGTCCTGGCCACTCCCTCGGGCTCTCCCTATCGGCCTCTGTACCCCAATCCTGCCCATGTACCGCCCCTGTGCCCTGCGACCACTGGCCTGTGTGCTCTCTCTGTCCCCACCCCCGCCCCCATGCACAAAAGCCCGGACCCTTCCCCATTCTCCGTCTTTGCCTCTNCACCCCCGCCCCCATGCACAAAAGTCCGGACTCTTCCCCGTTCTCCGTCTTTGTCTCTGGTCTTTGCTTCTGGTCACCGTGTGAATAAAGGTCTCCTGAGGTCACCATGCAGAGACCATCTTCTCGCCTCCTTTGCTGCCGCCGTGTTGCAGGAGCAGATGAAACCAGAGCTGGCCTATGGCTCCTTCAGCCAGGGAAAGTGCAGTGACCAGCCTGCAGAGGAGAGGCTGGGGCACCAGGGCGCTGACCCGGGCTTGGGCAGAGATGCTCTGCGGTAAACCTGCTTGTGGCCTGCCTGCCCCCGCAGCAAGCAACACAAACTGCAACAGGGATGATCTTTAAGGTCCCTTCCATCCCAAACCATTTCACAATGCTACAATCTTAGTGTGTACAGAAGCAGGCACCGAACAATTTGTGCAACATAATTAATCACATTGGTGGCAAAAGTCAAAAGAGATACGTTTGATTTCTATAAGAAAGGTGAAAGCTAGCAAAGATATTAAAAATAAGACTACTAGATAGAAAGCCTTTCAGAAAGTCTTAGGCATGTAGAGACATCCTGACCAACACATCCTGTACTTGTTGCAGTGAAATGCTCCTTTAAGAGCACCAATAGGGGACAGTGAGGTGTGGTGCTGGCCATCACTGTGGGAGAAGTATCTAGAAATTTGAGGCCAAACTCACAGTATTCTTCATGGGCAACCACTGAATTCTTTTGAGAGGAACATTACACTTCAAGCGCAAGGTTCCCTGGGCTGTTACAAAATTAGAGAGGAGCAGACCCCTCTCCACAATTATGATATGGTTGTATTTTCACCTATCCTTAGTCAGTTGATTACAGCAGTTCAGAATGATAGAAACCACTGAAAGAGACAACTGCAAAATTAAATTTTTGTTAGAGGTATATACCTCTAGTTAAATTAATTTCTTCCCACTTACCAATAATGTAAAAGACAGTACTGAAAGCTTGGAATATTATATGGCTCAAGAGCAATTTTTTACTTCAGGAGACTAAACCAGCAAAGCATAAAAATTTAGTCTCTTTGCTTCATTTCTGCTTTCTTGGTTGCCTCCAAGTTTAAATAAGAAACCATAAATACTGTTCCTGAAATAAAATCTTCACACAAAAAAGCGCCTCTAAGTCTTTGTTAAGTCTAATATCTGCATGCAGTCACATGGCTGTTCAGAATTACTCGCTGAAGCAGCTGTGAATGCATATGAACTGAAAAACCTCTGTCTTATGTATGAGGAATATAAAACACGCTGCTACTTGCTGAATACTTAGAGTGTTAATTCTCCATTTTTTCTCATTATTGTAATTAAAATGTTTGAATTACAGTTGGCAGAGAGCATTTGCTAAACCATGAAGTTATTGGTGTCTCTTGCATGGGATAAACCTCACATGGAGAAGTGAATCTTTTAGAACAGGATGGGTAAGTGTCCTCAGTTTCACAGTGACTCCAACTGGATCCACTGAGCACTTTTTGCTGAATTCTTGCGCCCAGCTGGCCCATGGTCCTATTTGATCACTTCAGCACATGCACCATCTGTTACTATTGATCATCTTAAAGTATGCACAAAATACCTCCTAACTATCTTAGCTATGTATGAAGGACTGTCTGACATGATCAATTTTTCATTTGTTGGAGCAGGTTTTTACCAGTTACAGATGCATTATCCAGTCGATTCTATGGCCAGGACTGTCTGGGAGGAGTTTCTGGAATGAGCAGGTTCTCCACCCTGGATATTAATCATTTTAGTTTAAAATAGTGTGTAGAAGTTGGACTATGTGCTGCTGAACCTGCCTGTGGGAAGCTCTGGATCTGCCTGAAATTCTCAGCTAAATGATTGTAAATGTTGGTCAAGTGCTTTGTGTTTTATCCTGTAAACTCGTTGTACGAGGAGAGGAATAAAACTGGTATACACAACTGAATCTTAATATTCTACTTTAGATATAGTAAAACAAAGCAAAAATATTTCAAAAGTATTCTCGGTGTCTTTCTTTTTTAATTTTTTTTCCCCCGTGATAGTGCTTAAATCAATCTGATGTTTATTTTCAAACAATTCTCTTCTGTGTCATGATTTGCACACTTCATCAAATAAATGTACAGACTAACAGAGATGCCATAATGTCAGCCATTGGAATTTCATTAGCAAAATTCATTTGCTATCCCGAGTAATTTACTATCCTTACTATCCTATTACATCTATTTTAGATGCAATTCCTTTGAATTGCAAGGCTACTTGTCCTAGACTCTCCCAGCACTTAAGCGAGAGACTACACACCTGAGCAAAACAAATTGGATTTGGTCTGTGGCTCCTGAAGCATCAAGGAGAGATGAGTTCTCTTGTGTTTGCTTTTACTTATTTATTTAGTGATGAGACTTAATGTTTATGAGTCTTGTTCTAAACTTTTGTATCTGCAGCTGAATGAAATCAATGCTACTTGCTCAGTTTGGCTGTTGCTTAAGACACATTACAGGCTGGTCCCATGCAGAGGATGTATTATTGACGCTTCTAACTTAATTTTTGTATTAATCAATGGCAGGAGAGTTTGTTTTGAGGGCATATAATAAAGGAATTCATTCAATTTTGTAATTGTATTGCTACTTTGCTTCCCCCC
>VZRR01003723.1:0-66186 GCA_013398015.1 Oreocharis arfaki | reverse complement strand
GGGAAGCTCAGCCAGGTGTAGGAAGGGCAGTGGCACCACGGAACCATGGAATCCCTGAGGGTGGAAAGGAGCTCTGAGATCACAAAGCCCAACCATTCCCAGCCCTGCCAGGGCCACCCCTGCCCCGTGTCCCCAAGGGCCACATCCACAGGGCTTTGAAATCCCCCCAGGGATGGGGACTCCACCCCTGCCCTGGGCACTTCCAGTTCCTGACCAAGCTCTCCATGGGGAAATTCCTGCTGACATCCACCCTGCCCCTCCCCTGGCCCAGCCTGAGGCCGTTCCCTCTCCTCCTGTCCCTGTTCCCTGGCAGCAGAGCCCGACCCCCCCCGGCTGCCCCCCCCTCTCAGGGACTTGTGCAGAGCCACAAGGTCCCCCCTGAGCCTCCTTTGCTCCAGGCTGAGCCCCTTTCCCAGCTCCCTCAGGAATTCTCCAGCCCCTTCCCAGCTCTGTTCTCCTCCCTGGACACACTCCAGACCCTTTCTTGTCATGACAGCCCCACCCATTTGCATTCCCAACCAATTGGGACATTCCCAGTTATCCAGGAGCGCTGATAAATGATGGAAAAGTTCTCAGTGAGTCCTTCCACCAGCTCTCCCAGCCCCTTCAGATGGATCCATCCTGCCCCATGGACCTGTGTGTGCCTCAGTGGCATTTCGGGTCACTGACCAGGTCCCCTTGGATTATGGGGCTGTCCTAGTGGAAGGTGTCCATGGAAGGTGTCCATGGAAGGTGTCCCTGCCCATGGAAGGTGTCCATGGAAAGTGTCCCTGACCACGGAAGGTGTCCCTGCCCATGGCAGGGGGTGGAATTAGATGGTTTTTAGGTCCCATCCCACCCAAACCATTAAAGAGCCCCCCATGGATCGATCCCTGAGGAATGAGACAAGGACAGCACTGTTTGCTGAGGAGTTTCTCTCGGAATTGTTACAGCACCCAACTGAAGGTGACCTGGCAGGTGAGAGAATTTGGGAAACGCCCCAAAACCCTTTTGATTGTATCACAGAAAATATTTTCAGAGGATCTCCAGCCTCTGGTTGCAGAGCCCAAGCAGCTGTGGAGCTCCAAGACCCCTCCGTGCCCTGCTCCAGCCACTCCCACGGTTGGCATTTTCCTAAATCCAGAATTCCAGCTCTGCATTTATCCCTTTGCTGCCCTAAGGAGCTCTCTCCTGCCAGGGATTTTCTTCCCATGCAAGTGTCCAAAGATTATCAGCTCAGCTTTGTTAAAACTGACGGACAAAACTCGTGGCTCTCCTCAGCAGGGCACATCCTTGCCTGAAATGTTGGTGTTAAAGCTCTTTTCTGACAACTTCCCAGTTTTTCCCAGTTAAAATCCCCCCGTGCCCCAAAACTGGACACACTGGTTGAGAGGTGTTCTCACAACCGAAGTACAAATGAGTGATTAAAAAACAATTGATTTTCAGTTTGCTGCCCAAATCACAGAGTTGGGGGAAAACAATTTTGAGAGAAACCTGAATTTTGTGAACTTTTCCTTCAAATTAATAATAAAACTTGAATTTGAGAGTTGACCAGTACAGTCCTCTTCATTTTAGGTTTCTCTCAAGTTGTTTTGGCCCCTGTCTTTGAAAGAAATGTTCCGTTTTCATGATAAAAAATGTTGTATTTAGTCAAAACATTTTTCACAAAACTGTGGAAAGTCTCCTGACAGCTCAAGATTAGAACCATGGAATCATGGAACGGTTTGGGGGGGAAGGGACCTTAAAAACGATTTAATTTCTCTCCTGTCCTACAGCAGCTGGAGGTGGGTGCAGGTGGCCAAAGCATCCATGGCAAAGAAGAAACAGAAAAATCTTCTGGAATGGATAAATCTCAGGAGCCAAACAGCCAAATATTCCAATTTTTCTCCATTTTTTATTGTTCCAAAGAAGGGAGAAAAGACAGAAATGCTTTGCCTGTGACAGGACCCGTGGTCAGCACTTTTCCACCAGAGCTGGATCCCAGGGCTGCTGCCTCACCCCAGGCTGGACACAGAGAAGGGGGAATCAAAAAGCACCAGAGCATGAAATTAATGTTATCTCCATTTTCCTTTAACAATAAAAATTGGAAAGTTGGAATATTTAGCTGTTCTGGAATATTTGGCTGTTCTGGCTCCTGAGATTTATCCATTCCAGATGATTTTTTCTGGGGTTTTTTTGCCATGGATGCTCTGGCCACCAGCACCCACCTCCAGCTGCTGTAGGGCAGGGTAGAAATGAGAGGATTTTTAAGGTCCCTTCCAACCCAAACCACTCCACGATTCCATGACTCCACTCTTGAGCTGACAGGAGACTTTTCTTCGCCACGGATGCTTTGACTACCAGCATCCCCCTCCTTTCTGCCTTCCCAGAACATCTTCTTTAGGCAATAAAAATGGAGGAAAGTTGGAATATTTGGCTGTTCTGGAGTACTTGGCTGTTCTGGGATATTTGGCTGTTCTGGCTTTCGAGGGTTTTCCATTTCAGGAGACTTTTTGTTTGCCAGGGATGCTCCTGCCCTCAGCTTAAAAGGGAACAACTGACTGCCCTGGAGCAGAGCAGATTTCAGGATTTATGGGGCAGCTGTGGGACTGCAACTCCCTCACTTCACTGGACAGGGCAGTGCTGAGTTCATGGTTGGACTTGATGATTTCAAAGGTCTTTTCCCCTAAACGATCCCGTGGTCCTGAGGTTTGGTGGTGCTGGGCTCATGGTTGGACTCGGTGACCTTGAAAGTCTCTTCCAACGTAATTTCAGGATTCTATAATCAAGGGTGGGAGTTTTTAATCCCACTTTTGGGAAATCACCACAGCACAGCTTCGCTGAGGAGAAATATGAAGCAAAGACCTCAGCATTTAACGAGGTGGGAAGAGGGGGAATTTGTGGCTGGAGCAGGGAGCTGCCCTCGCCCAGGGTGTCTGCGGCGCTCCGGAATGAGTGATGATAACGACGATGATAACAGAGCCAGCAGGTGAGATAACAACCCCACAGCTGGGCTGGGAGGTGACCCCCACCCCCTGCGTGTCCCAGCCTGTCCTGGAGCAGAGCAGCCCGACAGCTCCCGAGCTCCGGCCCCGTGGTCACCCCCAAAGCAACCCCCCGGGAGCGCTCCCGCTCTCACCTCCCGGTGCCCCACAGGGACCCTTCCGGAGCCTCGAGGTGACATCAGGGACATCTGACAGACTGAGGGAGCTTCTTCTTGATCCTGCTGTTTGAAATCTTACGGTCTCGAAGCCTTTCTTTCAGGTTTTTTGGTGGGTTTGGTTAATGCTGAGCCCCCCCAGGGCTCTCAGGCCCTCAGCACTTCCAGCTTTATAAAAACTGCAAGAGCAATGCCCAGCAAGGCACCGCCTCCAACTCATCCAGAAGTCGTGAGTTTGAAGTTGTGAGTTTCTGGGGAAGCAGAGGGTTGCCCACAGCACCAGAAACCTCAAATATTAAAACAAACCCACCAAAAACCCGCAAATAAAAGCTTTGAGACCGTAAGATTTCAAACTGCAAGATCAAAATCAGTTCCTTCTGTCTGTGTTCCAGAGACAGGAGACACCAAAGGCCTTTGCAGCAGCCGAGCCTTTCCTGCTCTGCCCTGGAGAAGGTTTGCTCAGTGTGGGATGGGGTGGGGTGGGTGCCCGTGGGGTAAATCCCAGTTTACCACAATAAACCCATTCCCACACCAGCTCCAGAGAGGTTTTAGGCTGGTACAGGAGCACCTGTGTGGTGACCTCAGGGCACGTGGCCTCACCCAGTCAGGACCTTCCTCAGGACAGGGCCAAAGGAGCTTCTCCCTGGCTCCCTGGAAGAGCCCTCGCGTTACAGGATGCAGATTTCTTTGGGAACACCCGAGCCAGTGGATTGGTGGAAAAGTCATCAGCCTGCTTCAAACACGGCCTTGAGAACTCCCAAAATGGCAGGGTTTGGTTACAATCCCTCATCCACGCTGGAATGAAAAGCACCCACAAAGACACCCAGAGCTTCTCCTCTCTTGGAAAAAAGAAATTCTACTTTTGAAGGTGGACATTACAAAAAAGTTTCCCTTTGGATGAAAATGAGCTCTCAGGCCCATTCTAGCAGGAATTCCTCAAGGAAGAAAGAATTAAGGAATCTGTTGCTATTTGCTGAAGACACCGACCCCTGAAGTCTCCTGGTATTCAGGAGGAACACCGTGATGGAAGAGCGGGATTTAGGGATGCCCTCAGTGCTTTGAGGAAGCTGAGCAAGTTCCTCAAGACCCCAAGCTCCTGCACATTTCCTTCTCTCACAGACCACCAGCCTCACTAGGAACGGGCTGCTGGAGCCAAATGATTCAAAAAGCAATAACAGATAATTATATCTGTGAGATGTGATTAATAAGGCATTCTCAGCCCCAAGCAAGCAAGTCTGGACAACTGATTGCCTTCCTTTGTATCCTGCACCTCTTGGAGCAGCCAGAGTTGTTTCAGATGAGCCAAAACAACTCCAAATACACCAAAAAGGACAAATCCAACCCTGTGTGACAAGAGAGGGGTAAGGCAGGAAACAGGGAAGATTTGGGGGTGAACCCAATAAAGAGGCCAGGAATGGTTGGGCTCGATGGTGTCAAAGGGCTTTTCTGATATTAATGATTCCTGTGCAGGGCCAGGAGCTGGACTCGGGGATCCCTGTGGATCATTCATTATCCCAGCTCAGGCTGTTCCATGATTCCCAGCAAGCGGACGGAGTGCTCGGGGCGGGCTGGCAGAGGAGGGGAAAGGACTTGGCTTTCAGGCCCAGAGGAGAGCAGCAAAGCCAAGGCAGGGCAGGAATCGCTGGGGGGAGTGCTGGGGAGGAGCCCCTCTGTTTACAGTAGGTGCTGCTGAAAGGTGTCCTGAAGAAAGACAGCAATTAACAGGCCTGCAAAAAAAATGGCTTCTTTCCACAAAGAGCCTTTTAAGCCTGTTTTTCGAGCCACTCTAAGGGTTAATGTTTAGCTGTTTATCCGGACTTGTCGGATGTCAGCTCTTTCTTTTGACTCCTAATGGCTTATAGCCATCAGGAGGTGAAGACTGCTCAAAAGAGCTGGTGTCAGGAATGTTTTTTTATGCCCACCAGCACCCACACACCTGCAGCAGCCTGTGCTTGCAGGGGGATAGTTTACATACTTGAACCTGTCTCCCAGGGCCAAGGGATATAAACATGAAACCAGATCCCGTCTGACACGGCTGCCGGAGCCCCTGGGCGCTCCGGAGGGGTCCGTGCTCCCACGCCCACCCCGCTGACCACACGGAACAGCTCGGGCCAGGTCCCGCTGCTCCGCGCTGGGGCTGGCAGGCCAGAGCCTGGAAGATGCTCAGCACCTCTGAGTGCCTCGGCTGCTGCCGGGGAGACAAAGGAGCTCTCCCAGGAGGGGCCATCCAAAACCAGCTGGGTCACAAATGAAAGCCCCGGGGCCAGGGAGCAAAGGGAGAACAAAGGCACAGCCCCCAGAGCCATCAGGGCTCTGCTCACTCGTGACCTTCCCCGGCCCGGAGGTATCACCGAGCCCAGTAATCACCCAAACAGGCGGGGCAGGTGGGAATTTAACCAGCCTGAGGTGTCTCAGGGGCTCCGAAGCAGTGATAATGGAGTTCCTGAAGGCCAGAACCTTCCTGTTTCTATTCAATCGCTTCTTCCCCTTCCCCTTCCCCTTGGAAATGCCCCTGGATCCCTGGCAGTGCCCAAGGCCAGGCTGGACAGGGCTTGGAGCAGCCTGGGACAGTGGGAGGTGTCCCTGCCCACGGCAGGGGTGGAACAAGAGGAGTTTTAAGATCTTTCCAACCCAAACCATTCCAGGATTCCATGGTTTTATGAAAGGAATTTGCTCTCAGAAGAAGTGACCGAGATCTCCCAGCCCCAGCGCACTGGAGAGCGAGTAGGGAAATGCTCTGATTTTGAGATTTTCAGAAATAAGTGGGGGAAAAAAAAGACATAGAAATGGGAGATGCCATGATCCAGAAATGTTCTTTGCTTTGCCAAACTGGTTCCTTCTCTCCTGGTCAAGAGGAGTTTCAGTTGTGCCAGGACATGAATCCAAAGGGCAGGGAAGAGCTTCCCAATGAGTCTGGGAAATGGGAGTGGCCCTGGGACAAGGCAGGTGCTGCTCCTGTGGGATCACCACCACGGATTTGCATCTGGAAGTCCACCAGGTGGAGCAGGCAGAAGGGAATTACCGGGACACAACATCTGCTGCATCCCAAAAGGAGAACCTAGGAGAGCATCACGTGGTGGGAATGAGGGGTTGCAATACAAAAAGGAGAATCTGGGGGTTTTCCTGACTGGAATGTCCCAGCCACGCAGAGTCTGGAATGTTTGGGTTGTGTGGTCTCTGCAGAAGCACCAGACTCTGACCTGAAGCCCTCCCTGAAGCTGGAGGGAGCTGGAGGCTGCTGGATCAGCAGCTCAGGACAAGGCACCACTGGAAGGGGAGGAGAAGACTAAGCCTGGCATCCTTCCCCATGTTCTTCGGGAATACCTTCACCTAGGAACGCTCTGAACTGCCTCGAGGAGGAGGTTTGGAGCACATGAACCTGCCTCTGTCCTTGCCTTGAATGCACCTGAGCTCCCCAAAAACCTCTGCTGTCACCTTGACCTGCAGTTTATCCCATGGAGGTTGGTCTGACCTTGTAAGCTCTGAAGCAAACCCAGCTCCAGGTCTTTCTGTTGGTGGAGATGATGCCAGAGAGAGAAACTCCAGGTGGGAGCACGAACTGGGGCAAGAGCCCGTCATGGAATCCTGAAATGGGACCACAGGATGGAAGGGACCTTGGAGACCATCTAGTTCCAACCTCTGCCACGGGCTGGGGCACCTTCCACTGGAGAGACGGCTCCTGACAGAAGAACCTGTGTGGGAGGCCTGTGATGGGTTGGGAATGGTCCATGGGCATCTGCAGAGCACAGGAACAGCACCAACAGCTCCCGAGATAATGAACAAGAGCTCATCACTGTCGTGGGAGAGCAGGGACGGGCTGCAGGCAGCCTCCACCTTGAGGAGTTATGGTGAGTTACAGCCGTGCTGAACCAGGTGTTTCTGCTACAGACCACATCCATGTGGATCCACACGGATTTGTGCTGTATGGATTTATGATTTTCGATAGTGTGTGCTGTATGAATCTAAAATGTGCCATATAGATTTAAAAGATGAATCAAAATCAATTCACAGAAGTGTTCGGGGACTGATGGAGACTGCACAGGGAATGCTTGTACCGTATTTGCTCTCTTGCCTGCAAAAAGCCCTACAGGAAATGGTAAACACGACATTGGTAGTTTAAAAAAAGGCGGAATTGTTGTGGGAGAGCAGGGACGGGCTGCAGGCAGCCTCCACCTTGAGGAGCTATGGTGAGTCACAGCTGTGCTGAACCAGGTGTTTGTGCTACAGACCAGAGACCAGCTGCCCCTCAGGCAAGTACCTCAGAAGAGAGAGAGAGGAGACCAGGGTGTCACTACAAAGCCAGCAGGACTGGAGCAGCGTGCAGTGACAGCAGCCTCCTTCTCAGCCCTACACTGGGAGTCGCTTCTGGGACCATCATCAAAGGGTGCCCACTGTGAGCCATCACATCACCATCCTCTGGAGAGACCCTTCCAGCCCCTGGAACATCTCCCTCCAAGCCTGAGCACAACCACAGACCCAACCAAACCAGTTCAGGCCACCGAAATCCTCCCAGTGATGCTCCCTCCGTGCTGGCAGACTCCTGGAAGCAGCTTTCCTGCTTTCCTGCTCGGTGCAATTAGAAGGAAGCTGAAAGTTGTTGAGGGAATTACGGGCAGGGCCAAGGGGGAAGAGGTGTGTGGAGTCTGGATCCTTGGGAAACATCCCAGGGCTGCAGTCCCTGTCCCAACAGCTGGAGCAGGTGAAGGAAAACCTGGGAAGAGGGGAAGGAGCCAGGAACTCATCAGCTTCTGGTTGGTGCTGCCCGGGGGTGGTGAGAGCAGGACAGGAAGGGAGAAATGGTGAAATAATCCTGTCTCAAACCAAGGGAGATGGGAACCTTCCCAGGGAAGTGGCTGTTCAGCCCAGGGAGAGGTCCAGGCTCTCTGCTCCTCCCGTGGGAAGCAGCCTGAGGCCAACAGTCCCTGTTCAGGGATCACCTTGGGATGCCCGGGTGAGGACTCTGCTGCACCCCACGGCTGAGGGGCCCTCTCTGCACAGAGCCATGGAATCATCGGGTTGGAAAACTTCTATGAGATCACAAAGCCCAAGTGCTCCCCCAGCGCTGCCAAGGCCACCACTGCCCCGTGTCCCCAGGTGCCACATCCACAGGGCTTTTAAAGCCCCCCGGGGATGGGGACTCTCCCTGGGCAGCTGTGCCAGTGCCTGACCATACTTTTGGGGAAGAAATTTTTCCTCATAGCCAACCAAAACCTCCTCTGGCACAACTTGAGGCTGTTCCTCTGGTCCTGATAAGGACACGAGGCAGCAGAATTTAGCACGTGGTCTGATGAAGATCCATGGCCAAGGCTGGGATTGGGTTTGGAGCCGGGAAGGATTTGCCACAAAAAGAGCTGGTGACAAACTGGCCTCCATGTCCATGTCCAGGTGGACAGCAAGGGCAGGTTCCATCAGAACCATGGGGTGACAGATGTGTCCCTCACGTGTGACAGTGTCAGACTCTGGCAGCAAAGCCTGAGGAGATCTTTGCCCTCCACTGCTCACCTGCAGCCTGTCCTGGAGCAGGGACACCTGACTGCCTCGAACGGAGGATTCTGGTCCTCTGATGTCAAAACTCAGCTCAGATAAAGCCCATGGACCCAGAGAGACCCCAGAACAAACCACCCCAGCACAACTTCCCGGACACCTGCCATGGGCCAGGCAGGGCTGCAACTGTGGGAATCTGCAGAACCAGGATCCAGGCTGGAGGACAACCAGGGTGGCACAGCCTGTGTCCATCCATGTGGACAAACCCTTCCCATCAAAACAGTGGCTTCATTTGTTGGGAGCATCCCTGGCAGCAGGACCTTCCAGCACGAGCTGGGAAGCCCAAACTGCTCCAGGGAGGATGGGGACAATTCACCAGCCACGGCCAGTCCCCAGGCTGTGCTCAGATCCTGCTGGGGTTGGAAGTACAGATGGACTTTAGGACTTCCTTAGGCCTTTATTTCTTATCAAAGATGGGCTGGCAACTTCCACAGGAGTTCTGTGCAAGCTCTGTGGGCAGCCGTGGCAGCACCACCCTGCTGTCCCCAGATGTCACCTCCTCTCCCACCACTTCACTCTTCCAGGGGCAGGACGGTGCTCTGGACGGGTCACTCATTGTCCAGCCTCCCATGGAGTCCATCCTTCCCAAGGAACACCAGACACCTCACTAAGCACCACCATCCTTCATCTGAAAGGGGCTCAACACATTCCCAAACACCTCAGATTTTCCCTGAAGTCCTACTTGAACCATGCCAGTGCTCAGCCACTCGCTGTCATGTAAATCCTGGGGGTTCTGCCCAAATAATTCATTTATGAACATTAAAGAAGCCCCCTGGGATCACCTCTTCATTTGAGGTCCACATGGAGAACAAAGATACTCCTGCCTTCGTCAACAAGGGAAAGGCAAGAAGATAAGGCAGAAGACAAGGAAAAGATAAGGCAGGAGATAAGGCAGGAGATGAGCTGGGTCAGCACTCAGGAGAGGAACCTCAGATGAACCTCTTGGTGCTCCTGAAGCCACCGGCAGAGCAGGAGGAAACAACCTCCGAGGCACAGCTTGAATCCTCTGCAGTCTTTGGGAGACACTTCCCACTGAGCTTCCAGCCTCCTGCCAGCCCTTCAGGACCTCGTGCCACTTCTTTGCTGAGAGGAGCTCCTTCCAAGCCCAGCCTCCATCCCAAGGGTTCCCAGACTCCCAGGAAACCGTTCCCCAGCCCCAGAAGCAAAGCAGAACTTCTCGCTTCTCAAACATTTTTCCCCATGGCAGCTGGCAAATCCCTTCCCTGGCTTCTCATCCAACTTGGACAAAATTACTGCAGAGAATCCCTCCTGCTCCCCTCCCCCCCGTGCAAAGCAATCCCAAGGGAGGGATGGTTCCATGGGGACCCCCTGCTGGATTGCATCTGATTTCCCTCCTAAGTATGGAATGGGGAAGCGTCTCGAGGGCTATGGCTGTGACCTCCATACAGCTCTTTTGTCAAGTGCCATTTCATTAAAAAATCAGCCTTTTAACTGTGGACACATTTCAACCTCACCAAATCTGCTAATTATTGACAGTTGGTGAAGAGGAGATTTCACTTGTTCCTCCTGTTAAACTGCATCTAATTAGTAATTACTGGTTCACTGTCATCTTTACTGCAATAATCCCACTGCACATTGGCTCATTAACCTTTTGCTTTTCTAAAGCAGCCTGCCAACAAGATGAAGGCTAAAACAGATTGGAAAACAATAGCTCAGCCTTGGATTTTAGGCTGTTTATTCCCCTTGTCCTGGAGATCCAAAAGGAAGATTATTTTTAAGGAAGGGCTTTGGGCTGAAATCAGCCTCATTCCGGAAGACGCCTCGGCTCGCCCTGAGCAGCACCCAAAAAAAGCCCTCTAAACTTCCCCCAGGCGAGGGCAGGAGTGCTCAGGTGGGTGAAGGCCTCTCTGCCATCCTCCAGCTCCATTTCTCCGTTGCCCACCTGGCTCTCTCCTTCCCTGTCCCTGCCATCCCGCTGGGCACGGGACGACGCGAGCTCCTCGCGGCTGCTGCAGAAGGAGCGATCTGGAGGAGCAGGGCCCACGGGGCAGAAAAGCAGCGGAGCAACCCCGTGGTTCTTTCTCCTGCTGCTACACTGAATTTCATTTGCACAAGTCCCATTTTCGGTTCGGAGCTGTCACAGCTGTTTCCATTGGCAGTGCATAGCTGAGTAGGAGTTGTCAGTGGGGATGCTGCGGGATTGGGAGAGGGAAGAGATTCCCCGGGGGGCATGGGAGGCAGTTGGAGGTTGTGGGCTAAATGCATTAACTACATGTTTCTCCCAAACTTAACAGCAGTGAATTACTCAATGCATATTGATGGGTTTAGGAACCAGAGTTAACACGGTGCTGGGATGACAAGAACGTTTCTCAGCAGCTCCAGCGTGAGTATTCCCAAGGATCCATGGTTTCATGGCTGATACGAGGGGTTTATTTTTGTAACGTTATCTTTCAAGCCGTAATATCCAGAAACAAGCTGCGATTCTGGAGCTCCGCTGCAGAAATCCAAGTGGAATTTCATCCCTGCAAAACCCAGGGCTTTGCTAGGCTGGGTATGGACACAGCAGAGGCTCAGGGTGCATCAACCTCCCCAGCACGCGGAGGTTGCTCACCTCCAGAGCTCCCTTTCCCTGACACTGGTGCCTCTGTTTGCAGCCAGGGCTGAGCTCTGATTTCACCGGAGTTGCTGTAACACAGGAACAACTCCAGAGCAGCTACAGCTGATGGGACAAGGTGGCTGCATTTATCCAAATTTATTAAACCTACTGCAGGGCTTCAGTTCTGCTGGAAAACCGATTGTGAGTTTGAGCCCCTTTAGGAGAGAGGATCAAAGGTGGCCACGCAAGCTCCTGTCCCAAAACAACCACTCAGTGACACCTCAGCCTCTGTGTTTGCTCCCCGACTTACAGAAGGTTGTGAATGTGTGATTGAGGGCAGAATTTGGCTCACTCACAATTCCTGCAGGGGTTGCTGCTCAGAGCACAGCTGTATTTTTGGAACAGAACACGTCTCTCACACCTTGCTGTTGATTTGCTCCTCGGTACAACAGCGTGGTCCCATCCTGGTGTGGCCATGACTGAGGCCATGGGAAAAGCAAAGGCATTTCCACCTGCACAGAGGTGATGTTTGAACACCTCGGAATTCCTCAGCTGCCAAGGCAGAACCATGGAATCATTCGGGTTGGAAAAGACCTCCAAGGTCATGGAGCCCCACCACCGAAGTTCATGGTCTGGTGAGGAGCACCCAGGAACTCAGAGGTGTTGGGAAACACTCCCTGCAAGGAGACTTGGATTTCCCATCCTGGGCTGTGAAGAAATGGATCCAGAGAGATTGTTCCAGGTAAACTGCTCGCTTTGCTCACTGAGCATCCCCACAGAAAGCCCCAAAGAGATTTTGGAGAATGGGGGGAATGCCCTTTATAAACTCTCACACACGTTCATAAAATGGGAAAACAGCTTGTGTTCCCCTGGAGAAGGGAAGGCTCCAGGGAGAGCTGGGAGCCCCTGGCAGGGCCTAAAGGGGCTCCAGGAGAGCTGGAGAGGGAGTGGGGCCGAGGGCTGGAGGGCCAGGAGGCAGGGAATGGCTTCCCAGTGGGAAAGGGGAGCTTGGGCTGGGATGTTGGGAAGGAATTGCTGTGTGTGAGGGTGGGGAGGGGCTGGGCTGGAATTGCCAGAGAATCCCTGGATCCCTGGCAGTGCCCAAGGCCAGGCTGGACATTGGGGCTTGGAGCAGCCTGGGCCAGTGGGAGGTGTCCCTGCCATGGCAGGGGGGGGATGGGATGAGCTTTAAGGTCCCTCCCAGTCCAAACCATTCCAGGATTCTCGGAGTGACCAGCCCCGGCTGCCAGTGCAGCACCCGATCCCGTGGTGTGAGCAGATGTGGGACCCAGCTGTGCAGGGGTCTCACTGCCACAGGGCAGGGCTGGCATGGCAGCAGGCAGAGCTCCAGCAGGCTCTGGGAGGGTTTCTTTTCCCTGACACGGCGCGTGGGCAGCGCTCGTCATCCCGTCTGATCCCTAATCAGCGCTGATTCACGTTTACACTGCTGAGAACATCTCAGCTGCCTTCAGAAGGTCACTCCCAGCGATGCCGTCGTTCCAAGACTGCCTGGTGCCTGCAATCCCAATATCCTTTGAGGCAAACCAGTCCTGAATTCTCCCTGTGGGTTAGAATTCATTCAGCTGCTAAAATCAACGTGGTTTTCCCTGCTGGAATATCAGATACTGCGCAGGAGAAATTATCTGTCACCCAGGAAGCCACAATTCCAGTGGGAGGTGTCCCTGGTCATGGCATGGAACAAGAGGGTCTTGAAGGTCCCTTCCAACCCAAACCATTCCAGAATTCCAGGATTTTGGGGGAATGGTGGCAATGTCACCTTTGGGATAAATGAGGTTGGTGGCACCTGCTGTGGTCTTGCTTCCCTGATTATCCTGAAAGGAGACCTCTCAGGAAAGGCCACAGCCACCTCCTGGTGGTGCAGCTGCCTTTGCTGGAAATAGGGAGGAAACTGGAAATTTCCGGGAAAATTGCACCAGGCAAGGTTTAGATTGGATTTTAGGAAGGGATTCTTCACGGAAAGGGTGGTCAGGCACTAGAACAGGAGTGCAGTCCCCATCCCTGCAGGGATTTCAAAGCCCTGTGGATGTGGCACTTGGGGACGTGGGGCAGTGGTGGCCCTGGCAGGGCTGGGGGAACATTGGACTTGGTGATCTCAGGGGGCTTTTCCAGCCTTAAAAACTCTCTGACTCTCTGGGAAAGGAGCAGAAGGGATGCTCTGTGCCCGAGTCTCCTTCCCACGGGAAGGTTGGACGTGCTCCAGGCTCCACCTTGAGCAGGTGCAAGACCTGGCAAAGCTCCTCAGCCTTTCCCAAGCAGAACCTCGGAGCAGAACCTGGGATCAGAGCACAGAGCTGATGGCCAGGGAGCCGGGGCTGAGCTCCTGCCAGAAGGGCCACCAGGCTCTGGGGATGCACGGGGCCCGGGAGAGGCAGGGGAATCACATTGCTCCTGCAACTGGGGCTTGTGCAGCTTCTGACTGCAACGCTGTGTCTGCTCCTGATGGAAGGGCTCCAAAAACCATGTTGACTAATTAGAAAAAGTTTAAGGAAGAGCCATATGAATCATTAAAGCTTCAGCAAACACGTCTTTTAGCAAGAGGCTCCAAGACTGAGATAAATTCAGGTTCTTAGAGAGAAGGGACGGTTTTCTCTCAGCCTGGAGACAGCAAGAAGGACAACAGAGAATCCCCAACGTGCCTGTCAGTCAGCGCACGAGTGTGCAGCAAGATTCCCTGGCTGGAAGTCATGGACAAGCCCATCCAGACTGAAAAAATATGAATTAACCTGCAGACAGGGATACAAAGCCCTGACCAGCCCTTCCAGCTGACACGAAAAGAACCGCAGCAGAGTCCTTGTCTGACAGAGGTTTTATCCCTTAGGAGCAGAGACCTTCTCTGGAAATGCACAGATTCACAACCAGGAGAAGCTCTGATCACATCATCACACAATGAATGACTCATAAATAAATCCACCCCAGCAATTTGCTCAGCTAAACTGGTCCCAGTGATTGCATTGGCCATCCCCCGTTTCCTTGGCTGGTTTTCCTTTGTTCACCCCAGCCTGGGTCTCCCCAGGAGACGAAAAAGGAAAAGCCCTCAGAGAAGCTCTGGGAGAGAACATCCCCCTCAAATGGACAGTCCAGGCTCTCGGCTTCACGGCCAGAGCTTGGATTCAATATTTTAACTCCAAGGAACCCCCACTGCGAGGGAGAGGCACCTTCACCTGCCCAGTGAAGCTGCACTGTTCACGTGAGGAATACTGAGCCCAGCTCCATCCAGGAAGGGAGGAGGACCCTTAGGAACGGGACTGATACCCAGGAGGGCAAAGAGGCCGTGGTTTGTACCCCCTGTGAGACCCCCCGGCAGTGACCGGACACGCACTGACCTCGGACATCTGCGGGAAGAGGCTGATGGCCAGGGGCAGGGCCAGGCCAAAGGCAGCGAGGCACACGAGGCTTTGGACCGGGAGAATCATCCGGGGGCGGGACCTCAGGAGCGAAGTTCTGCAAGGGAGAGGCTTGGTTAGAGAATTCCATGGATTGGGGAGTGCAGGGCATCCTCAGATGGACACTGGTGCTCACCTGGCCCCGCTGGCCTCCCTCTCCTCACTGGTGTCGGGCCCTTCAGAGAATCACGGAATGGTTTGGGGTGGAAAGAACCTCAAAGATGATCCAGTCCCATCCCTGGACTCCTCCCACCGTCCCAGGCTGCTCCAAGCCCCAATGTCCAGCCTGGCCTTGGACGCTCCCAGGGGTGGGCACCTCTTTCTCAGCAGGTCATCACCAACTTCACCCACACACAGCCCCCGGTTCCACCCATCCCGCCCTGGGGGGAGGCAGACGAGGTGACCCCGCCACAGGTGCCACCTGCAGCAGGGTGGAGCTGATGCCCAGGGGGCAGAAGGAAATCAGAGCCTTGAGAGGCACTGGGAGCTCCGGGAGCTTTGGAAAAGGCACTGGAAAAGGCACACACGGCTTCACCGATGGGGTAATGAAGCCGTAAGTCCGACAATCCCTTAACTTGTTAAAAATCCAACATCTGCAGTGGGTGATGAGGATGTTTTAACATTTGCTGTTCCCAGGGGACGTTTATGGGTTCAAGACTTGTTCAGAGCAAACACTTGAAGATACCTGCAAGGTCAGGGTCTCATAATGACCCAAAAGGGACCCTTCTGATGGAATCAACACCAGAAAACTGGGACCACGTCTGGCCGGTAGAAGCTGGTTTGTTAAACATATTAGAGCAGACAGGGCCTCAGGCAGCTTACCAGTGCTAAAGGGGAAAATATAATTCTTGAGGGATTTATTCTGCAGCCATTTACAAAGAGGAGCCCTATCACTCAAGTGAAAAAAAAGGGAATATAAACCAACAACTTGCCAGGGAGTTTTGTTGGGGTGTTCAGTGTGTATGAGCAATGTGGAGAGGGAGTGGATTTGCTGCTGGGTTATTTAGGATCCAGGGAATGGCTGGAGCTGGGCCAGGGAGGGTCAGGCTGGAGATCAGGGAAAGGTTCCTCATCCAGAGGGTGCTGGGCACTGCCAAGGCTGCCCAGGGAATGGGCACAGCCCCGAGGCTGCTCCAGAAGCGTTTGGACAGCGCTGCCCGGGATGCCCAGGGTGGGGTTGTTGGGGTGTCTGGGCAGGGCAGGGGTTGGATCTGTGATCCCTGCGGGTCCAGCTCAGGATATTCCATGAGTCCATGATCTCCTGGGTAACCCCTTCCCTCTGGGGCGGTCACAGGAGCGCCCCTTTGGTGAGGGAAGGCACCAGCGATGACACCAAGCCCTGAATATCCCTGTGGTGACATCACTGGGATGAAACCATTCCCAATCCAGGGTGCACCATTCCCAGGTGCCAGCCAGCCCTTCCCAGCCCAGGGCCTGGCCCTGCCCTGCCTTGGCACGGCCGCCCCAGGTTTGCAGCCAGGTCGGAGCCCAGGTGACCCCAGCCCCTCGGCTCCAAGCACAGCCCCGGGGGAGCCGATGAGTGGGAACCCATCCCCTGCTCCTGCCCGGGCACACGCAGCCTCCTCGCCCTGCTGAGAGCTGCCTTCATCTCAGCAGTGGGGGAAGAGGGGCAGGCAGACACTCAGAGCTGAACTCCTCCAGCGCCGCAGCTCCTCGCTAATAAGCTCTCGAGACGGAGTTGATCCTATCAATTTGTGCTGTGAAAGTGGAGCTTCTGTTCTCCAATACTGAGCTGCTTTGTGCTGCACCCAGCACGGCTGGGGCTCAGATCCTCTCTAAGCCTGCAAGGCTTTGTCCAAGCAGGACAGCAGGGTACCTGTCCAAGCAGGAAAGGTTTCCTGACCAAGCAGGACAGCAGGGTACCTGTCCAAGCAGGAGAGGTTTCCTGTCCAAGCAGGAGAGCAGGGTACCTGTCCAAGCAGGAGAGGTTTGCTGTCCCAAGCAGGAGAGCAGGGCACCTGTCCAAGCAGGAGAGGTCACCTGCTCCACACCCTTTAACACCTGCTCCCATCCAGGACTGGGATGGGTGAGCTGGACAATCCCCCTGGGATGCGCAGGGGCAGCTCGTAGAGCTGGTTTTTCTCCTGCTGAAGCTGCTGTGATCTGTGAGAGCCCTCGCTGGGACAATCCCAGGAGCAGCATCCTCCAGGCCTCCCCAGGGTTCAGTTTAGAGCCAAGGCATCGCTGCTGACACCACCCCTGATACCTTAATTTGGAACTGCACCTTCTGTAATTACTGCCCTGCTGGGGACCTGATAATCACCCAAGGAAAACCTCAACCAATTTAAAATGATCCCGGGTCCAGCCCCCAGGTGTGACTTCCAGGGGTGCTTCCAACTCAGGCCAGTTCAAATTACAAGGGCCGACCTCCTAATTAGGAAGAGTTATGGCTTGATTTAAAAAGGAGAGCAGACTAATTAACACATGTAGTGCAATGTCTTAATTGGGATTCAGATTGGAGAATTTGTGTGGTTCAGAATAAATGACTCATAATTAGTCAAGAGGTCCAGTTCTCTTCTGTCCCTGGGATCCCTGCTCCCGACACGGAGCGCGGAAGGATGGGGAGTTAAATACTGCATTTTGTGAGCTGTCAGCTGCAATGCAAATCCCTCTTTTCACCCATTAACCCCCCGTCGGAAGGGAACGGTGAGGAGCTTCCAAAGGGCTTCACTGCGGAGGATCAGCACAGATTAAAAATAAATAGAATTAATATCCATGTGGTGAAGAGGGATTTCATTTACAACACTGCCCTGTGTGCTCTGCCAAAGGCTGGGTCAGGCAATGGGGAGGTCTGGACCTTCAGAGCCCCCTGACAGCCCAGCTCTGGCACCTTCTGGAACCTAACAGATCCCAGGATGAGTAAGGTTGGGAGGGAGGTCACCCAGCCCAACCTCCCTGCTCGAGCAGGGTCCCCTGGAGCACAGAACTCAGGGCTGTGTCCAGATGGGTTTTGAGTAGCTCAAAAGATACTCAGAAAAGAGATACTAAAAACTGGATCACTGAACACCTCCAGAGATGTTCAAAAAGCAGGAGATGTCCAAGGAGCCTGATTTATTGGCAAGAGCAAACCCCATCCCACCCCACCGTACCCCTGCAGAGGTATTGGTGCTACTTCCCAGGAGAACAGGAGTTTCTGAGACTTCACCACCACAGGACAGGAGAAGCTTTGGGACTGAACCCTGGCTCAGATCATTCAACAAGGAACTGGAAAGTTTGCACCAAGAGGTCTCACTCTGGAAAGCTGCAGGAGGACAAGAGAATCCCGAAATCAGGGTATGGTTGGGGTTGGAAGGGACCTTAAAGCCCATCGGGGACACCTTCCACTGTCCCAGGTGGCTCCAAGCCCCGTCCAACCTGGCCTTGGGCACTGCCAGGGATTCAGGAGCAGCCACAGCTGCTCTGGGCAGCCTGTGCCAGGGCCTGCCCAGCCTCCCAGCCGGGAATTCCTTCCCAAGACCTGATGTAAACCTCCCCTCCCTCAGCTTGAGACCATCTCCCCGTGTCCTTTCACTCCCTGCTCTTGGGGAAAGTCCCTCTCCGGCCTTTTCTAAGCCCCCTTTAACATGTTTATTTTATTGTCCCCAATTTTAAAAACCAACATTTTTGTTCTGTCTCCTCGGCAGAACCGATCCGTGCTTCTCCCCTGACCTTTGGATGGCAAAGACCAGGAAATTTCGCAACACCTCCCTCCTCCCCTTCCTCCTTTTCTCCAAGCTTTGTTCCTTTACCCCTTCAAACCCCCTAACGCCTCTTCCTCCAGCCACTTCCCTTTAGAAACCCTGCTGAGAGGACACCGAAAGAGGCAGGAGGACGCTGGGGAGGTTCAGGCTGAGGGATGCACCTCAGGCAGCCGAGCCCGCGGCTCCGGCTCCCGCGGTGTCCGTAGGTACAGACACACGCAGGCAGTGCATCTGCTGCGCAGAGACAGAGTGTTGTAGCTCTTGTAAATACACCTTCATTCAACTTTCATCACATTGTTCATTAGTGGTTTAAATTTTGCATAATTTGGCAGCTGCCTCTGGCGTTTTTCAGGAGGTGCTGTAATTTATTCCATATGGAAGTCAGGCGCTGCACTCCGGAGGAGTTATCGGGTGCACTGAACCAGGGCTGTATTTGTCGGGGAGGAGGTGTCAGATGCTAAACTAAACATGACAGGAGTGAACCCAAGTCTCCCAGCTGACAGATTCTGTGGGGTTTCTGGTGGTGTTTGCTATAAACAGGTTCAGAGGCAGCGCAGACACCGCGAGACGCCGGCACCGCCGCGGGGCGCGGGGAGCGCCCGGGCTGGAGCTCGGGGGATCCCGAGGTGTCCCCAGGGATCCCAAACTCTTCGGAACGCCCCTCCGATGTGCCAAGGGAGTTCGGGACGCCCAGATCCCCGTTCTGCTGAGAGCCTGTCAGGTCTCTCTGCTCTGTTCCCGAGCTTCTCTCGCTCGTTTTGGGTCATTTTGGGAAATCTGAGCTCTACCAGCGACCGGCAGCTCTGCTGTCCCACCCAGCCAGGCCAGCGCCGTCCCCACCCCGGAGCTCCAGCCCTGAGCCCCTCCAGAGGACACGGCAGATGCAAAACGAGGGAGGTGGGGGGGTTTTGTGCTTGATTGACACCATTAAAGGAGCAGTTTCCGTGTTTACTCCGGGAACAGCCCCAGCCCTGGAGGTGTCACTGCTGGCAGCTGCTGAGCCCAAACAAACTTCACCGAGGGCTGAAGGAAGAGTCCCCTTCACCGGGGACCTTGGAGGAAAAGCACCTGGGGGAGCATCCTGCACTCACTGATGGGAATATCTCCAGGAGAAGTCCATGGACAGCAGCGCCAGGAGGGCCTCCTGCCTCAGCCACAGTTCTGCAGTGACAAACACGGTTCAGGCTGAGGAAAATGCCCTTCCAGCCCCACAAAGCACTGGCCAGCCCCCAGGAAAATCCATCCTTCCTGGTGCCACCGACTTAGCTCAGCCAGAGCAGCTCTGCAGTGTGATCCAGTCTGGGAGCATCCTGATTTTGTGGGATTTACAGGAAAACAGGCCTGGCAACTGCTGCTTGAGGATGATTTGAGGGGAAGAAGAGCAGAAATGCTCCTCTCCCATGGACACGACTGTTGTGCTCCCGTTTCTCCCTCAGCTCCTGCCCATTGCCAGCAGTTCCAGCTCTGTCCCTTCCACAAACACTGCCCAGCCAGCTCCAAGCCCTTCTCCAGTGCATCCTGACATTCCCGAGCTCTTGGAACCTTCTCAGCCCCGCTCTGTGCTTCAGACCCTCTGAAAGGTCTTCTCCGAGGGGCACAGAGCAGGTTTAAAATGAGGATGTAAGAAGAGCTCAGGTTCTTCAACCTCCACTCAGAGATCCCCCAAAGTGTCCCCAGCAGACGCTGGTGATGGACTGAGCTCCTCCAGCTCTTAGCCAGACCACAGGAGCCAGAAATTTGGGCTGTCCCACCACAGAGCTCCGACCACTTAGACCTGGACTGTTCCACACAAACCAGGATGGGCTGCAGCTCTGCAAGGAGCAGGGACCCGGGATGGTGGCTGGGAGCGAACAGCTCCATCCCCCAAATTTCACCGTAACAACCAGACAAAGGAGCGTCTGAATAAAGGGAAACAGGGATGCAGAGCCCAACTTCCCACGGTGGAGGCAGCTGTCCCCACACCTGTGTGACACGGAGGCACCGGAGAATCCCCCCCTGCCAGCTCCGTGCCACGGAAGACTCGCCCTCATCCCGCAGACAGGGCCAAACCAACATCTTTCCGTGCGAAAGTTGCCAGCCCAGATATTATTTATAAAACTTCAATGAGAATACATCTGCACAAAATAACTGACACCGTGTTCCCTGCATGGCATATGCAGGCTGAAAATAAACATTGATTCTATATGTTCCCTGCTCCAAGAGAGCGTCCAAGCAGCAGGAAATGCATGAAACATGGGGAAAGAATGGGAGCGCGGCAGTGGGAGGGAACATGGAATTACTTGGAGAGCAGAGAAGGCGGCCCCGGGAGTTAAAATACACAGCAGGCAGAGAGACGAGAGGAGCCAAGAGAGCTGAAAAAAATGGCACAAGAGACGGGAGAGGCAGCTGGGGGAGTTAAAACATGCAGATGGAGAGATGGCTGGGAGAGAGGAAAGACCTGGATCCGAGCGGAGAGACGCGGCCGGGAACTGGCCACTTAAAATAAACTTGGGGAGCAGACGAGGCAGGGAGAATTCCTGGGATCTGAAACTGCTGCTGGGAGCAGGGGCGGGGTCCTGGAGGGGTGGGAGTCCCACCCAGCTGAGCTCCATCACCCACCTGCACCCGGGATCACACCGGGCACGGGAATTGTCCCCTCCTGCCCACATCCCAAATGCAAATCCATTGGGGAAATAATCCCCCCTTCCCCACAATCCCAAATGCAAATCCATTGGAGGAATAATTCCCTCCTTCCTCACAATCCCAAATGCAAATCCATTGGAGGAATCATTCCCTCCTTCCTCACAATCCCAAACTCAAATCCACTGGCGGAATCATCCCCTGCTTCCCACAATCCCAAATTCAAATGTGTTGAAGGAATCATCCCCTGCTCCCCTCAATCCCAAACACAAATCCACTGAAGGATCCAGATTCTGACTCCCAGTTCCAGCTCTCCAGCCTCCAAACAACGAGTGACACGTTCGTCCTTCCCATTCAGAGCCCCTGCAGGGATTTCCATAAATAAATGGATAAAGCCTGCCTGGATCTCACCCCCACCAAAAACGCCCTCCTCAAACTCAAACCCTACTAAATTAAACAAGTTACACTTTTCCCCAAATGCTCCAAAGGGTTTTTTTTCCCTCCAAAATGAGCTTTCACCTCTGCCTGAACCCTTTGGGAACCGGTTTTAAAGATCTGTGAGTTGACCTCAGATCCCTCAGGCACGGCCAGGGACGCTCCCCGTGTCCCAGGGGTGCTCCAGAGGTGCCACCTCCTCCAGCAGTGTGGCCAAGCCACACCTCCCTCCCCACCCCTGCTGCTCCTCACTCCCAGCCTTCCAGGAATCCAAGGATATTTGATGGAAAAGGAAGCAGGCACAAAGCTCCAGGAGGAATTCAGGCAGGCAAAGGCAGGGCCCGGATATTTTTATACCCACGGAGTTTCGTGGCAGCGAGAAGGAAAATTTTCTCTCCCAAACGTGAACTAAATCTTCCAATTAGTTAAAGTGACGATTTTTTGAGAGCAATCTCCTGTAAATCCACAGATAAAATCAGGTTTGGTAAGGCCTGCACTGAGCTCAGGGGCATTGAGCAAAACTCACATCAGTCCAAGGATTTCTGACGGCCCCCGAGGACAAAGAAATGATTTATTTATTGGTGTTATTTTGCTCCAAAGGATGGAGCAAATTTCACCATCGGTTTTACTTTGCCCCCAGGTGCCAATCTGATTTTACTGCCAGGTTTGTTTCAGCTCGGGGATGCCCCAGGAGGGGCCCTCGGCGAGTCCTGCTGGAGGCAATCACCTAAAATAATAAACTAAAAATTTAGAGAGGAGTTTTTTACAAATTTCTCCGGATTTCTTGCACATGAGGGATTTTATCTGTGGATGCCCAGCCAAGGTCCTCTGAAGCAATAAAATCGTTTGTCCCAGGTGCTGATCTTTCTTGGGATGGTTAAAGGGGAACCAGTGAAAGCAGCGGGAACACACAAAACCACCCCGGCGCAAAGCCTCAGCTCCTGCACACAACCTGGAGCAAGCCCCGAGTAAATTACTCCAGAGTAAGTTACTCTGAGGCAGCAGCTGCAGAGTAAGGCACGGTCACCACCAGGCACATTCCCAGCAGATCCCACTGGGGAATCATTGGGGACCGTGCGGGTGACAAAGGGACCTGGAGCAGGGAAGAGGCTGCAGAGATTTTGCCCAGGAGGAGAACGAACTGAAACTCAAATGTTTTGCACAAAATCAGGGGGTTGGAATCCACCCCTGGCTGGAATTGGATGGTCCTTAAGGCCTCTTCCTACCCACCCAATTCCATGATTCCATGGTCACCTCTGGCTGAGCACCAGCCCAGCCCTTTCAATCTCCGGTGTTTGCTAAGAGCAGAACTGAAAACCATGGACAGTTTTCTGCTGATTCCAGGGGGTTTTGTCCCACACTGGCCTTGCCCAATGGGTTCCTCAAACTGCTGGGGTATCAGGAATTAAAATAACCACACCAATAGAAAACTTCAGCGGGCTGGACATTGCTCCAAAATGATGGAACGTGGAAATTTCATAAGCAAAAAGATAAATTTGGTGGGTGAAATTGGAGGGGGAACCTTGTGGCTCTGCACAGCTCCCTGACAGGAGGGGGCAGCCAGGGGGGGGTCGGGCTCTGCTGCCAGGGAACAGGGACAGGAGGAGAGGGAACGGCACCAGGGAGGGTTTAGGTTGGATCTGGGGAAAATTCCGTCACAGAAAGGGTTGTTAAGCATCAAAAGGGGCTGCCCAGGGAGGTTTGGAGTCCCCATCCCTGCAGGGATTTCAGAGCCCTGTGGATGTGGAGCCTGGGGACACGGGGCAGTGGTGGCCGTGCTGGGGGTGGTTGGACTCGATGACCTTGCAGGACCTTTCCAACCCAAACCATTCCATGATTCCATAAAATATCAGTGCCTGACACCCAGTGAGGACCCCTCCCCTCGGGAATCCCCCTTCCCCTGCGGCAGACTCACTTCTCCAGCACGGACATGATGATCGGAGGTAGAACCAGTATAGGCATGGGCAGGACCACCCTGGTCAGGGCTGTTTCCAGCAGGGCCTGCGGAGCAAAGACAAAGAGACACATCCAGACATCCCAAACCTACCCAGGATGGACCTGCCAGGCTCAGGAACGGCTCTGCTGGGTTATTTATGGGAATGAAGGGATCAGCAGGCACTTCCAGCTTTGCCAGGAGCTGTCTGGGCACAACATTCCGGGTCCCAAACACAGCAGAGTAAACAGAGACACCCAAGAGCTTCCCTGACTTCACCTGATGTGACCAAAAGTGTCCAAACACCCTGGCACGGTCCTACACACCCCTGCCAGGGCTGCAGGGAGGAAGGGAGGGGGGACAGCTGCCTGGAGATGCTGTAGGGGAAATGTGGAGGGGAAATGTTGGAGGGGAAACGTTGGAGGGGAAATGAGTAGGGAAAATGTTGGAGGGGAAATGTTGTAGGGAGAAAGTGTAGGGAAAATATTGTAAGGGAAATGTTGTAGGGGAAATGTGTAGGGGAAATGTTGGAGGGGAAATGCAGGAGAAATGCTGTAGGGGAAATGTTGTAGGGGAAATATTGCAGGAGAGATGTTATAGGGGAGCTGTTGTANGGAGAAATGCTGTAGGGGAAATGTAGGGGAAATATTGCAGGAGAGATGTTATAGGGGAGCTGTTGTAGGGGAGATGTTGTGGGGAAAACGTTGCAGGGGAAATGTTGTAGGGGAAATGTTGTAGGGGAAATGTTGTAGGGGAAATGTGTAGGGAAAATGTTGTAGGGAAAATATCCCACCATGGGCTGAGCAGCAGCTTCAACCCTTCCTCCCTCAGCTGAGCCTTGGTTCTGTCAGGGGGACACCCATGTCACAACAAACCCTCAGGGAGGGACAGAGGTGTCACAGGGAGGATCTGCCACAATTTACATGATAAACCTATCCAGGAGGAAGCACTGGGGGTGGGTGGCAGCTGAGCAGAAGTTCCCAGGACTCCCAGATTTTCTAAGCTCCACCACCATTGCTCTCACAGCACCTTCACTTTCAATCTTTATTTTCTCTTCCAGCCATCAGGATGGAGAGGGGAAGGCGGGTCCTGGAGCCAGCTAATGGGAAGTGAGGAAAACTGGCTCCAAGAAGTGTCCCTGAGCCCTGCAACAGATTGTTTGAATCCCCCTGTTAAACAACAATATGGAGAGACATTAGAGATCCCCCAGCTCCTGCCGAGGACTGCAGAGCTGCACATTAATTGCTGTCTCTGGAGTGCCTCAGGAGCCTTGGACAGAAGGAGGGAGGGAAATGCCAGCATTATATTATTAACTCCTGTGCCTGGGCGTGTGCCGGGTACAGCTCCACGTCTCAGCCAGAGCCCACTCGGAAACAACAGCTCAGGAGGATGCTCAGGAGGCAGAACTGCTCAGAGGGATGGAGAGGGAGCAGCTCCAGGCAGGTGGCACCGAGCGGGTCACGGGAAAGCAAACCAGGTGTCAGCGAGGGTGAAAACACCTGGCTGCCCTCAGCCGGCTCTGGGTGGCAGCTTTCATGCAGGTTTGGCAGGGGAAGGGGTGAAAAGTGCTCAGCTCAGAGCCCCGAGCCCTCCTCACTGGGGGAAAGGGGCGAGGGATCTCTGCTGGGCATTCCTGGGGAAGCAGCAGGCACGGGATCTTCCCAGTGTCCATCCGCGCCCCTCGGAGTCGTCAAGGCCAGTCCCCCGATTTCCCAGCACGACAGGAATCCTCTGGAACGCTGATTCCCCCATCCCCAGCTCCTCAAGCCGTGGATTCCAGAGGCTGTGGGATGTGTGGAGCCTGGAATCAGCCGTGTCCCAGCTCACCCCAGGTACTCACATGTTTGGCAGCAACTCGGGAAGAGCCGACGATGTTCCCGTTGCTGTCCAACACATCGATTCCCTCCTCCAGCTCCGTGTGCCTCATCAGGACAACGTTGCAGATGTTGGCACTGGCTGGGGAGGAGAAAGGCAGGAGGATCAGCCCTGGTCAGTCCCCACTGGCAGCTCCTGTGTGCCCTGGCAGCCCTCCAGATTTCCCTCCCTCGGTCTGCCGAGGAGCGTCGGTGAGTTGCTCCGATCCCAAAAACAGATGGGATTCTCAAGGGGGATAATAACCAATTTTTTTCATTTTCCTCGGGGAAAAGAAGGGGAAATAGGGCTACAGGAAGGTCTAGTGCAAGGTGTCCTTGCCTGTGCTTGGAATTAGGTGCTCTTTGAGGCCCCTTCCAGCCCAAACCATTCCATGATTTCACACATTTTAGGGGAAAAATGGCTCTGTGCACCAGGACCTTTCTGACCCCCACTCCTTGCCCAGCCTGTGGCTTCTGGGGCCTCGAGATGACCCCAAATTCTGTCACTTGAGTCTGATCAGGAGCTGGGGTTGAGCACCCCCCTGGATGTGCAGCCCCTCCCTGGGGCTCAGGCACGTCCCAACTTCTCCCGAGGAAAAGCTGCGAATTCCCACAGAACTTTTGGGCTGATCAGGTGGCATTTCCCAGCACCCCCCACACCACATTTCCCTGCAAACTTTCCTCCCAGAACTGAGACAAACCCACTGTCGCTGCAGGCACCAGTGCCTTCCAAAAATGTGTTTCTGCGCTGCTTGATGGGTTAATATTCACTAATTAATCTCAATTCATGTCATATAACAAATGTCTAATTTTTTGAGGGTGGTGGGTGGGTGAGCCCTCTCCGAAGGCAGCTCTGTGCAATCAAGGATGATTTGTGGTGACAAATGCTCCTTCCACTCGAGAGGGAGAGGAACACACACACACGCACACTCTGTCTCTCTCTTTAATATTCCAACTACCAGACCACTCTCCCCATCTATCAAAATATCTGCGTTCCCAACCCTTCAGCTCCCGAATCCCAGCTCAAAAACAAAACAGGCCTTTCCCTTAAAGGAACTCTAGCCCCTGCTTTTCTTTTCGTTCCCAACACTCGCGTGCCCCGTCCTTGTGGTCGTCAATCACGACTGAGCAGAGAAAACCCCCCCAGCAGAGCTGCTCTGGCCAAGGACGCTCTGGGCACAGAGTTCCTGACGGACTCGGGATGGGGTGTCCAGACCTGGCACTCCCAAGGTGCTTTTCCAGAGCTCTGGACTCCCTGACCCCATCCCAAACCCAAGAGCTGCTTCCAGCCCGTCCGTCTGAGACGAGCGGCTCACGTAACTGCTCCCCTTCTGCTTTCTGAGGAAGCTGAAAGTGCTGCTAATTATGGCTAAACTTGGATTTTATGGACGCCTCGAACGCACGGGGTGGGTGAGAAATAAATAAATATATGTGCAGACAAAGTGATCTGCAGGATTTGGGAAGAAACTGCGATAATACGGCCTGGAAGCTGCGGCTGTGAAAACGCTCTGAGGCACACTGGAAACTGGCTTCGGGCTCCAAACCAAGCCACCACCCCACTCCTGGGGGGTTGTCGATATTTTTTCTATCCCAGGCTGCTCTCCACACACTAAATCTGTCCTTGTGCACCACCTAAAAACAACAGTTTTAACCCTCCCCACACAAACAAGCCCAAGGAGAAGAAATCCTTCGTTCCTCTCCCTTCTCTCCGATGAGGATCTTTCTATCAGCTTTAACTTCCTTCAGATCAGGTTTGGGGGGCAATTTTTGGGATTTTCTCGGTGTTTTTTTAGCCACAAACATCTCCAGTATAAGGCACACCCTCACCAAGGACACCCTGACCCTGGGAACAGCTGCTCACATCCAGTTCCTGGGAAGAAAAGGGTGAATTGTGTTCCTTGCATTCCCTGGGCACCGAGATCCTTCCCCTCCTCATCTCTGAGAAAGGATCCAGCCCCTCCTGGCTCAAATTCAGGCTCCTGGACCCTCCTCCCCTTCTCCTGCTCTTTCTGTGGAGCCCCTTCCCCCCCAGAGGATGCTCCACCACCAATCCCAAGCCCCTTTTCCAGCGGGGCAGCCCCTGGCTCTGCAGAGCCTTGGCCAGCTCCAGGAGCTGCTCACCTGGGTTGGTTTCCTGGATCACAGCCCTGGACCTGGGTGGGATTTTTTGGACAACTTGGGATTTTCAGCTACTGCAAATTAGCTCTGGAGGAGGGTGAGGGCACGGCCTGACCCAGCACCACTCCTGCTAAATGTGTTCTCCAGGCAGAACTTCTGCAGGTGGGAGTTCACTGATGGTGCAAACACAACCTCAACATGACCTGGGGAGGACACACCCCGTGCAGGGCATCTCTGAGGGCACCAAGACCTTTCCCAGCACCCATCCCAGCTTCCCAAAGCTCCATGGACATCCCTGCTGGGAGTCTGGGCTGCCTTCCACCCCAGCAGCAGCTGTTCCTTGCTGTGGTATCTTGGGATGGGGCCCTCAAGCTTGGATGTCCCTCCAGTCTCCCAGGTGCCTCCAACCAGCACCGCTCTGGGGGTCAGTGGAGAGGGAGGCAAGGAAGGGATGGGGAAAACTCTTTAATATCACAGAATCATGGAATTATTAAGGCTGGAAAAGACCTCTAAGATCATCAAGTCCAACCATCAACCAGCACTGCCAGATCCACCACTAAACCCCATCCCTGAGCACCACATCCATGGGGGTTTTTGGAGCAAGAGCTTTACCCCAGTGTCTGGCTTTTCATGTAGAAAAGGAGAATTTCTGCCTTTTTGCTGGGGGCTGGAGTCCCAAAAGGAATTGGGAGACACATCTTAATGAAAGGGTTTGTCCAGGACTGCAAACCACAAACCAGCAATTAGTGGGAGGACCCCTGATGCCCTGGCTCATAACGAAGCATGACAAACAAAATATTAGCTGGAGAATTAATTACGGGCTAAACAAATTAATTATGGGCCCTCAGTCAATGCCAACACAAACACCTCGGTGTGAAAATAGATCAGCAAGGATTTCCTGCCTGCCTTTCACTCAAACCCTGCCTCAGAGCTGCCTCCCAGGGCTTGAACTCATCCCTTGTGCTCTCCTGGCTATAAAAACCCAAGGAAAGCTGAATCCCTCCAAAATACATCCCAGAAAAGCCCCAGGAAAACAACAACAATATCCACAGATCCCTCACGTGCAAGCAAAGTGCTCAGTGCAACCCCCAGACCACAGTCCCCGTCCCCCTGCTCTGCAGGCAGGGAAAGCAGCTGCTTCCCTGGCAGAAAAGAGGGGAAAAAAATCCATCACCTTGGGAACTGAGGGCTGGAGGGACACAACAACCAGTTCTCTGATAAAAAGGGGGCAGAAAGACCAGAGAAACCGAGAGCAGCAGACAGGTAGAGGGGCTCAGCAGCCTCGAGCAAAGCTCTGAGGATGTGGCACTTGCACAGCAAAGGAAAAACCTGAAAGGAAAATTTGGCATTAAACGGCTGAAAATGGACCCGGAACAGAGAGTAAACCCTGTTTTTTAGTCATTTCCTCCATGCTTGGGCAATTTTTGCACCACCTTTGTAAACAAACAAGCTTATACAGAAGATTACCCCAAAGCCACTGGTGATTTCTCCAGGGCTAAAATAACTCAGCCTCTGCTCAAGGTCGGAACCACAGGGCCCAGCAAAGGCTGAGTCCAGGGCATCCCCTCCCTCAAACACTGGGCTGACAAAACACCAATAAAATGCTCCAGCAAGCCAGGAGCAGCCTCAGTTCTGCACAAGCTTGGGGCTGCTTTTAACCAGTGGCTCTCAGAAATCTCAAAAAGTGTGTTCAGAGCAGAACCATTTCTTGGCATTTTATTGTAAACAGCCACAGTGCTGCTGCTTATTCGAAGATTTGACACAGTTCAACCCAGATCTTGCAAAGGAAATGCTCTGAGGTGGGAATGGTCAAGGACCAGCCAGCGCCGATCACTTTTGAAGCAGCTTCAGAGTGGAAAGTGCAGCTGCAACGCCTCAGGAGCTGCCTCCACCAGCAGCTTTGCAGCATCTTTCTGCCAAAATTCTGCTTTGCAGAGTCCCATCCCTGCCTGCCCCAGCTCAGGGACCACCACTGAGGGGACACGAGCAGGAAGGCAGGAGTTGTGTCCATCCCAGTGGCTTCTGGCCACCTGCAGGTTTGCAGCCACCACTTTGAGCATAAAGAAAAGGAGTTTTTCCTTACCGACAGCAGGGAATGGCACAAACCTCTGGATCAGGAGCCGAGTGGCCGGGGTAAACTTGTTTGCTCTCTGGATCAGAACATTAAGGCCCACCTTGGGATGGAGAAAAACAAACCAGAGAAGCAGAAAGTTAATGACCCAGAGCAGGGCAGGGGGCACAGTTTGGGGTCTCTGCCCATGAAGAAGCGTTTGAGAACTAAACCTGCCCCCCACTGTGGGGTTTGGCTGTGTTGGGCTCAACTGCTAGGTCAATAAAGGGTTAAATCCAATTGCTGAGCTTAAACCAAGGACTGAACCCAACCATGGGGCTGAAAAGGAGGGCTGAACCCAACTCATGGGTTTATATCAAGGGTTGACCCCAACTGTTGGGCGCAACCCAAATGCTGGGTTTAAATTAAAGATGGAACCCAACCATGGGGCTTAAATGAAGGGTTGAACCCAACTGTTGGGTTTAAATGAAGGGTTGAACCCATCACTGGGTTTAAGTTAAGGACTGAACCCAGCCCTTGGGTTTACAAGAAGGGTTCAACCCAACGGTTGGGTCTATCCAAAGTGTTGAACCCAACCATTGGATTGAACCAAACCATTGGGTTTAAATTAAGGGCTGAACCCAACCTTTGGGTTTAAATTAAGGATTGAACCCAACTGTTGGGTTTAAATTAAAGGTTAAACCCATCACTGGGTTTAAATTAAGGATTGAACCCAATTGTTGGGTTTATATGAAGGGTTGAACCCAGCTGTTGGGTTTAAACCCTTTCCAGCTAAAAGACAAACCAGAAACCACTGCAACACCATCCAGTCCTTCTGGAAATGCCCTTGGCTGCATTTTGACCCAGTTCACCAACATTTTCCCCATCCAGCACAAAATCCTTGGGACTGGAAGTCCTCACCTGGCCAGGAAAAACCCAAATTTCAGTGGTGGCGGTGGTGGCCCAACACAATGAATTCCTCCTCCAAGGGTCTGGACTACACAACCCAACCCAGTGCCAACACTTGGGCTGTGAAGTTTATTACAACCACGGATTTATTTCTGTTGCCTCGTCCAACCCTTGAGCGATGCAGAGCTCTCCACAGTTTTTCATGGACCTGAGTCATGGTGGATGTTCACAGACACAGCACAGAGGAGTCGCTGCCTCCCGAGCCTCAGGTTGAAAACAGTGAAAGTTTGGAGAATCTCCACCAAAACTGGCTTCAAGCACAAGTGGGGTGAAAAATTACCCAAACCTGTTCATGGGGAATGACTTCCGTCTTTGAAATACTCTTCCTCACAGCGTTTTCACTTTTTCATCCCAAAAAACCCCACAAATGCACAAACAAAACTCAACAGCCCCAACCCGGGAATTTTCGGCTGGAAATGGAAGCCTTGAGCAATGTTTGGCCCAAAAGCTTTCAGCCAAAAATGCGGCAAAATGTAAAAAAATAAAAAAAAAAAATCAGCCAAAGCCAAAATGCTGCCAGAAAGCAGCAATTTAGGGAGGTTTAAAAGAAAAGAGAAGCCCAGGAGAACACGTTTTGCAGGCTGCTACATTATCCATGCACATCCCAGCACATCCCAGAGGCCGGAGCCTGGGAGGAAGAGGTGGAGAAGCACAACTGCTGGGTCAGCCCTGCACGAGCACAGGGCTGCTTCTCCAGCCCCAGGAAGTATTTCCAGAGCCCTTCCCAAGGTTTGCACCCAGACCCCAGAAGGAACTCCTCCTCTTGTCCTTGGCAAATGCAGCTCTAGAGCTGAGCCCAAAAGAGTCACAGCGGTTCTGCTTAGTCTGGACAGCAGTGAGGGTTTGTCTTGATCTTCTTCCCCCTCAAAAATGACTGAAAGATTTTTGGTTTTACATTTTGCAGGTGTTGGGATGGGTCTTTTCAAAGTCTGAACACCTCCAGAAACTGTAACAGTCTGAAACATGTGGCTTTAAGAGAAGACATTTTAAACCTGGCCTTGCTCGTCCATCCCATGGATTTGGGTATTTAGTCTGGATATGGTTAATCTGTGCCCATGACAAATTTTGTTGGGTTTGCAGCCCCTGCTTGGAGGTTTGAGGGGGGATTTGACAATGGAGTGGAGGAGCAGCAGCTTTTGAAAGAGAAAAGCTGAGTCTGGGGGAGCCACCGCTGTGAGGGCAGTGAAATAAAAGCGTTTCCCTTCCAGATTCAATGTGATGAACTCAGTCCCCGCTTGCAGCAACCCCCCTGCTGGCAATCTGAAATTAAAGTTGCTGGAGATTTAAATCCCATCTCCCAAACTCCCAACACAAGGACTGGATACAGGAAGCTAATGAGGGTTTGTTTTGCACAGTTTGGAAATTGCTGTCGCCGATCTGTGAACTCCTTCCCACAGGCCATGAGGTGGGATGAGGGTAAACAGGGCAGGAACTGCTCAACCTCAGGCCACCAAAGCAAAAGGGCCATCAAGGAGATGTTAATGAGTTTAATTACTTGGGGCTGGCCGAAGGACGCTGTTGGGGCAAATTCATCATTAAAAACCAAGCCCAGGTTTATTGTTGTGATCATACCCAGTCACTGGTAGATGGAAACCTGGAACAGAGTCAGGGGGGATTCACCTCACCAAACCTGGAACAGAGTCAGGGGGGATTCACCTCACCAAACCTGGCACAACCACGGAATCACTGAGGCTGGAGAAGCCCTCTAAGATCTAGTCCAACCCCTCCCAGCACTGCCAGGGCCACCACTGCCCCATGTCCCCAAGAGCCACATCCACAGGGCTTTGAAATCCCTGAAGGGAGGGGGACTCCACCCCTGCCCCGGGCAGCTGTGCTTCACAACCCTTTTGGTGAAGGAATTCTTCCTGATCTCCAACCTAAACCTTCTCTGGCACAGCCTGAGGCTGTTCCTCCTATCCTATGGCTCCCTTTGCAGCTCAGCATCTCTGGGCAACCTGCTCCAGTGTTTCAGAGAATTCCAGAATGGTTTGGGTTGGGAGGGACCTTAAAGAACACCCAGTGCCACCCGTGCCAAGGGCAGGGACACCTCCCACTGTCCCAGGCTGCTCCAAGCTCCATCCAGCCTGGCCTTGGGCACTGCCAGGGATGGGGAGTCACCCACGGTGAACATTCCTGCACTGTGACCCTGATCAAACCCAGCTTTTTCCAACTGCCCACTTTGCTGGGGTTTCCTCCTCCAGAGCACCCCCTCGACGTGGCTGAGGGAGCCTGGGGAAGCTGGGCACAGGGACACATGAGTGGGCATGGGACACATGAGTGGGCAGAGGGACACATGAGTGGACAGAGGGACACATGAGTGGACACATTCCTAACATCCCTCGACACAAAACCAAGATCAAACAGCGTCAATGGGAGAGAAACCCCACCCGGGGCTCTCCTGAGCCTCTGGCAGTGCTCTGCCCTCCCTCCCTTCCTCCCTCCCTCCCTTCTCCTCAAGTGCCGGGAATTCCGGCCATTTCTTTAGCTCCCGGTTTTGTTTTCAGCATCAACAACATTACCCCAGCAGAAGGAAAACCTTTGTGATGTCACCGCACTTTAAAACTGGAACCATCAGGTCCTGTCAGGGACCAACATTTCTGACTCCTTTTCTTCGCCTTCTTGTCTCAGAAAGTTCTGACCTCATGCCCATCAAGACACCAATTCTAAAACCGTGGGAATTTTTAAAAAATCCCCTTTTTTCCCCCCTTTTATGAAGATTTTTGAAGCCTGAGAGATGGTTTTCAATGCCTGACATTGGCAAGGACCGAGCCCACACCTCTTAAACCAGGCCTAGAGCAGTAAATACAGCCAAGGAGTTATTTCACTTCATATGGAGGGGGAATTTTTATAAAATAAAGGAATCTCAGGGGTCCAGCAAGTTTCAGTTGGTGGATGACACCACCCCAACGTCGCTGAGCCGCTCTCCAGACTTCATGAACCGTGCTGGAGAATCTCCACTGATTTAAGGGGTTCAGCTCTGGGGCACCCCTGAGCACTGCAGCTGGAGCTGGCTGCTCCCAGGGACCCAGAACGTCACCTTGGAAAGAGGGGCCAGCTCCAAAGGAGGTTATCCTTCATCTCCCCAGCCACCAGATTGGATTAGAACTAATTGGATCTGATGAGTCCCATTCAGCCAAGCTGGAGAAAAGAGCATTAGGAGAAGGAAGGAAAAAACTCATTCATTAGGGCTGGGAGGTGAAGATGGAGGCAGAGAGATGGAAAACTGGGCTCTTTCCCAACTGGAGCCTTCCCAAGGCAAGGAGAACAGAATGGAGGAGTCTCAGGGAAGGGAAAGCAATAAGGATCCGAGTGGGGAAGGAAGTTGGAGAGGAGCAAGAGTGAGGGAAGGAGGCAACATCACTCCCAAGACAATTCCAGGAGGGATGACCACGGCAGCCCCACAGCAGGATGCTCCAAGGGAAGAAAATGGAGTGGTCCGGAGCAGGAGTGGAGGAAAACGGGATTCATGCTGATAACGAGACAAACTTGGTTTGGGGGATGATGGAGAAAAGAGGATGGGGGGCCATGCCCAAGACCAGAGGTTGTTGCCTCATTATGAGGTTTTCCATGCAGCTGGACCCTGTCCAGAGGCAGCAACACTCCTGGGGGTCGTGGGGATGGGCTGGGGCAGAAGAAAAGGAAGGGATGAGAACAAACCTGCTGGAAATGGAGATATCCCAGTGAAACAGGAGAGAAAATGCTGCAGAGAGGCACATGGAGTTTGGGAGGGGACAGTCATGGAATCATGGATGCACAGAGCAAGTTGGGTTGGGAGAGACCTTAAGGATCATCTGCTTCCAACCTCTGTCACAGGCAGGGACACCTTCCACTGTCCCAGGGTGCTCCAAGCCCTGTCCAGCGTGGCCTGGGACACTGCCAGGGATGGGCTTGGCAGGACCCAGCAGGTGCCAGGTGCTCCCAACTCCAGGGGCAGGATGATGCTGGGCACTGGGGCATTCCCAGAGAACCCCGTGTCCTTGTCTCCCACTGCACCAAAGGCTCAGGGCTGCTGCAGCTCAGTGATTTCTGGGCTCCATGGAACTGCTGGGATGAGTTTCCAGCCTGAGAGATCCAACCACTCCCTTCTGGAACCTGAGAACCAACAGGGAAGGGGATGTGCAGGAACAGGAGCTTTGGAGCAGAGAGATGCAGACTTTAGAGCCAGGCACGGCTTCATTTCCAACTTAAACCTCATTGCCAACAAATTTATCACCAGCTCCCCGGATCCACCGGGATTTTCCTCCTGCTCCCCATGGAGAAGGCAGCCAGGCCTCGCTCCATCCTCTCCCATCCCTCTCCAGCTCCTGAACGTTTCCTGGCTGCCCTGAGCAGGACAGAGCCGAGGCAGTGGGAGGGCTGCAGCTCTCCCGGCTGATTATGGACATCACACCCCATTCACAGGCTGTCAGCGCAGCCTCGCAGACAATTATCGGCAACGAGGAGCCGGGATTGGAAAAATCCACAGGGGCACCTCCACCTGGAGAGGAGAGCGAGAAATGGTGTGTGAGAGTTCAGTGTGGGAGCGGGGAAGGAGGAACAGCCCCGGGATGGTGGAGCCCATGGCACGGGAAGGAGAGGGATTGCTGGCACGGGAAGGAATGGGATTGAAGGCACAGGAAGGAATGGGATTGAAGGCACAGGAAGGAATGGGACTGATGATATGGGAAGGAGAGGGATTGCTGTCACTGCTCCCACCCTGCCCCTCCCCATGCCCAGCCTGAGGCCGTTCCCTCTCCTCCTGTCCCTGTTCCCTGGCAGCAGAGCCCGACCCCCCCCGGCTGCCCCCTCCTGTCAGGGACTTGTGCAGAGCCACAAGGTCCCCCCTGAGCCTCCTTTGCTCCAGCCTGAGCCCCTTTCCCAGCTCCCTCGGCCGCCCTTGGGGCTCCAGCCCCAGCACAGATCAGGACACTAAAACTCTCCTGCTCCTCTCCAGTTTCCACCTAATTTGGTTCCGAACACACTCAAGTGTAACTCCACAGACTTTCAGAGCTTGGCTCGCTGTGGATACCCCAGAACATCAGTAAATCCCACTGGCAGCTGTTCCTGACCCCAGTGGCTCATCCAGAGCCAGGATTTGGGGTCAGGAAGCAAGAAAGCTCTTCCGAAATGAGAAGCTCTGGGTCCGCCCGTGAAGAGCTGCTTTAAACACCCTCCTGCGGGGCCAGCAGTGAGTCCAAGAGGGGTCATTAGGAGCTGACATTAATGGCATTAATCACCTGAATTTCACCCCGGGTCACCCGGTGAGGTGAAGGAAAGGGAGCACGCAGGTGCTGAGCAGGCACATTTGAAGTGTAGGATCAAGCCGAACCCCCCCGGCCGGCTGCAGCCATGGTTACCTGACACCGCTTCTCCCCCTCACCCAGAAGACGACAGAACACCTACTTTTGTCAGAATTTAGCTCAGGTTGCTAAGTGAGAATCAAATATTTATTTGTCTCTGGCTGACAAAGCCCATAAACCCCAAACCTGCACCGAAATAACCCCGGTTAGGAGCTACAAACCCTGCTCTGGTGGGAAGGGGGAAGGAGGGAGCTTGGGATTGGGGCAAACCCCCCAGCCCCGCACTCCAGAGGGGCTGACCTCTCACACCTGCCTGGGCTCCCCTCTTCCTGTGGGACAGCTCAGGCCCAAGGGAAGCTCAGCGTCACCCCAGCCGCCACCCAGGGGTTTCCTGGTGGAGCTCCAGCCCCAAAGCTGGCCCCGTGCCCCTGCCAGGGCTCAGCAGAGCCCATCCTGCCCCAGGGAGGGGCAGTGCCAGCGGCACCCACGGGCACAGGAGCGGCACCAGACGGACAAGGAGGGGCTGACCCGAGCACGGAGCTGAGCACAGCTCCCAGGAAACGTGGCCAGAAGGAGCTGCCAGAGAGAGGAAAAACCCCATGGAGAGTCCCCACGAGGTCTCCTGCAGCACGAGGAGCAACATTTGGAGCTGCTCTTGGCAGAACTTGCGGCTGTGACCAGGGAAGCTGAAAAGCTGAGGGAGAAAGCGCCGATCCCAGTGGGGACCCACGGGAAAGACGTGGGAGGCTTCAAGGAGAAGGAACAGAGGGACCCAAGGAGTGACCCCGTGGCCCCAGGTGAGGCCACCCCGGGCCAACCCCACCAGCCACCAGTGCACAGGTCCCAGCACCAGCGACAAAGCAGCAAACGGGGAATGGCTGCTCGTGCTCCTTGGCTGGGGCTGGTTTAACTTTCAGGCGTTTCAGCACAGCCCCAAAAGTCACTCCTGATCCCGAAATGAAGTTTGAGTCCTAGGCCAAAGGCCAGAAGAGCTGGGTCAGGACCAAAAGGGATCAGCAATGCCACAGCAAATAGAGTTGGGGTCTGAAATTAGGAATCGGAAAATGCTGGAATGGGTTGGGTTGGAAGGACCTTAAATCCCATCCAGGGACACCTCCCACTGTCCCAGGGTGCTCCAGCCTGGCCTTGGACACTTCCAGGGACGGGGCAGCCCCAGTTTCCCTGGGCAAAAGAAACCTATTTCCATATAGAAATACTACTACCATTATTATTAATGATTATATCTATAAAATTACAGTATATTAAAAGCAATCACCACCAATAAAATCAGCTCCATGCAGCTTTTTCAACCTTCTAAAAGTGTGAAAAACAGCAGAGTAAGAGTTTGTGTGTGTGTCAGCTGGGAAGAGTTTCTGTCTAATTACAGCCCCCCTGATCTGCAGCTCTTGGCACTGGAATACTGGGGGAATAAAAAAATTCCAAACATTTCAAACACGCTTGGTCTTTCTCAAGTCTTTTTACTTCTCCCTGCCTTTGTTTGCCTTGTTTAGGAAAACCAGCTGGTATTAATTGCACTTCATCCACCACCAGCATGAACAGCAGCCAGATATCAGGAGTTAGAGCCTAATCCCGGGAATCCACTCAATTGTTTGGGAGAAAAATTACATTATCACTGTGGTCAGAAGAGCAGAAAAATGAGGGAGCAAAAGAAAAGGCAGGGAAGAGGCTGGTGGAAGGAGAGTGGGATAAAAATAAACTACAATCATAGAAAGAGAAACAGATTTTAGAGGATGGAATTCCCAGAGCAGCTGTGGCTGCCCCTGGATCCCTGGGAGTGTCCAAAGCCAGGCTGGACATTGGGGCTTGGTATTTAATGTGGAGGAGAACCTCCTTCCAACATCAGGAAAGAGAGAAACCTCTGAAGGCTGCTGCCCTTCATGCTCCACGTGGAGGAAAATGTTCCAGCATCAGGGAAGAGCACCTGTGAAGGCTGCTGCCCTTCATGCTCTGCTCAGAGGAAAACCTCCCAACATCCAGAGGAAGAAGAACCTCTAAGGGCTGCTGCCCTTCGTGCTCCACGTGGGAAAAAAGCTTCCAGCCTCAGAAGGAGAACCTTTAAAGGCTGCAGCCTTCATATTTCATGTGGAGGAAAACCTCCTTCCAACATCAGGAAAGAGAGAAAGACTCTCTAAAGACTGCTGCCCTTCGTGCTCCACTTAGAGGAAAACCTCTCAACATCCAGAAGGAGAAGAACCTCTGAAGGCTGCTGCCCTTTGTGCTCCACGTGCTGGAAAATGTTCCAACATCAGGGAAAAGCACCTTTAAAGGCTGCTGCCCTTCATATTTCACATGGAGGAAAACCTCCTTCCAACACCAGGAAAAAGAAGAACCCCTGAGGGTTTTTGCCCTTCTCCACCCCACAAGCACATCCACGGATCCAGGGAAAGCTCCTGCCTCTCCCTGCGGCACTATCCTGACCCCCCCGAGCACCACAGCTCCAACCCACTGCAATTCCACACCCCCAGGGCATCCCAGTGGGATCCCAGCCTGGGGGACACCGTGGCACTCCCGAGGAGGCAGCAGCTCCCCCTGGCCAGGAGATTTCCGCTCGCGCGAGGCTGAAATGCCCCAATTTCATTGCCCACAAATCTCCCGGAGCTTCTCACGCCTCCTTTCCCACGGGTGTTCTCACAGCACCCTGATGGTCCCTTCTGCACTCTGGGCCTGCCCTTCTGCTCCAGCTGCTCTGCAGGATCCGAGCCAGCCCAAGGAATTGAAGATTCCCAAGCCCTGCAGCAGCTGTCCCAGCACGGACACCTCCACACTGCAGGGGTTCCTTACCAAAGCCTCCCAGCTTCTCGGGGGACACAACTCTGCCAAGATCCTGGTCCGTGTGTGCTGCCCCTCTAATCTGCCCCTGTTCCAAGAGGGAGAGCAGCATTAATGCCAGAACCAGGGAATCAGCAGCACCGGAGCGTGCCGGGGTTGGAAGGCAGCGTGTGAGTGGCAGCAGCACGCCCAGCTGGGGAATGTCACCTTAGGGACTCACAGGGTGACAAAAATGCTGGCCTAAGGACTGAGGAGGTCAGGGAAGCCACCCCATGCTTCCCCAGGAAGCTGTGGATGGAGGACAGAAGCACTGAGGTTGTTGGCATGGGGGTTTGGGTTAAAGTTCAGCAGGAAAAGTGGGCAGAGCTCTGCGGGGTGAGGGAGTCAGGGGAGCCAGGCTGGGCTGGGAGCAGGGTGAGGCTGCAGGAAGGGACAGCAGAAGGGACAGGAGCAGCAGCCCTGCCCAGCACACAGGCACAGTGACACGGAAACTGATCCAGCAGAGATCCAAGGAAATACTATATCCAGTAAAATGGAGTTTTCCCTCAAAACCTCGAGGCACTTCAGCACCTCCACGCCCTTTGGAAAACGGTCCAGCAGCTGCACGAGGAGCAAGAGCAAACCCTCTGTGACCTGAGAAAATGGGAAAGGTCTTGGCCAGAGGAAAAAATACCAACAGCTGTGAGATCTTTAATATTCCAAAGGGAAAGGTTCAACCACTCCGTTCAGAGGCTCACTGGAAAACCCAATGTAAGGAATGACTTTCCTAAGTTGCTCCTCAAAACTGTTCCTGCCCCTTTGGGATGAGCTGGTCCCGCTCCTGATGTGAACCTGTGCTCCTGGGAATGGGATATTAAAAGCCACGAGACTGTGATTTTAGGAATGTTAAAAGCTCCTCTCTCTCAGATTTCTTCAAACACAACTTCAGAGGAGGCCCCAGAGCTGCTCCAGGGCTGGAGGCAGGCTGGGAGAGCTGGGAATGTTCCCCTGGAGAAGGGAAGGCTCCAGGGAGAGCTGGGAGCCCCTGGCAGGGCCTAAAGGGGCTCCAGGAGAGCTGGAGAGGGAGTGGGGCCAAGGGCTGGAGGGCCAGGAGGCAGGGAATGGCTTCCCAGTGGGAAAGGGGAGCTTGGGCTGGGATGTTGGGAAGGAATTGCTGTGTGTGAGGGTGGGGAGGGGCTGGGCTGGAATTGCCAGAGAATCCCTGGATCCCTGGCAGTGTCCGAGGCCAGGCTGGACATTGGGGCTTGGAGCACCCTGGGGCAGTGGGAGGTGTCCCTGCCATGGATGGGGTGGGATGGGATGGGATGGGATGGGATGGGATGGGATGGGATGGGATGGGATGATCCTTAGGGTCCCTTCCCACCCAAACCATTCCAGGATTCCAGGCCTGAACACCATCTCCAGCAGGAAATGTCCACAGGGAAAAGATGTCATTCCCAGCACTGGGGTCACAGTGCCAACCCCCAGGAGAACATTCCAGAACCCTGCCTCTCCTCAGCTGCCACCCAGGGCTCTGCAGCCTCGAGGTCTCTAATTTGGCCATGGTTAATTAATTCACCACCAGTTAATGCACGAGGGGGGAGTTGGAGTTCACAGAGCAGCAAAGCCACAGCGCAGGAGGGGCTGGAATTCTGGTGGAAAGCTGGGGCATGCAGGGACAGCCTCAGGTGACAGCATTTGCTGGTTATCAGGACCAAACTGAGTCAGTTAAAAGACATAAACGTGCTTGGAACCCAAAAGAACATCTCCCAGGCAGCTCCCCCGTCACGAAATCCAGAGATATAAAGAGTTACCCACTGCTATTGAGACAGCACTTATGACAGCTCCCAAGTAGCCCTGGATGAACTTGGATGTCGGAGAAGGCTTTGGAAAGAAAAACAAAACATATTTTCAATAAACAAACTTCTGGTTATTAATATTCAACCCTTCCCCCCCCCCTTTTTTTTTTTTCTGGTTTGGTTTGTTTTTGGTGTATTTGTTTCAAAGCAGAGACAGGTTTAATTTTGTCATATTGTTCTGTGACACATGGTCTGTCATCCCGAGAGGCGAAAGCGAGGGAAACCGTGGCCTCCTGAGCAAGGTTAAAGGGAATGGAAAATTAATTGGCATCAGAAAATTATAATAATAGCAGCTCAAAGGAGGGATGTGAGTGAAATTCAGCAAATGGTACCAAATTAGCATTTCTACCCTCAAGTGCTGAACCCCAAACTCGCCACAGTCAATATTTTGTCTGTGAGATGTTCCCTCAGTGAGCTGGATGGATTCCAGCTCCTCTTCCCACATCCCAGCACGGGATGAATGGAGGCCAAGAAGAAGGACGGGAGCGGGGACAGTCCTGGCACTTCCCTCCCCTTCCCAGGAGCAGCCCCAACAAGGAAGGGAGCAGGGACAGTCCCATGATTTCCCACCACTTCCCAGAACAGCCCCAGCACCTCCCACTGCTGCCAGTGTGTACAGAATCCTTGGGAGCTGGCAGTGGGATCATGGAGCTTCCTCCTGCTCCCCAAACCCAGGGACCACTCTGCTCTGTGCTCCTTTAGGTCCCAGTTAAACCACTCCAGACCAGCCAGGACCCTGGGCCGGTTCAGCTCCGAGGCCCTGAGCCTCATTCCTGTGCTCCCAGATCCCCGTGCCGGTCACACTGAGGTTAAACACGGCAGAATGGCCAGCCTAGAAATCCCTCAGTGCCCGCTGCGGGGGTTTCAGGGACAGGAAGAGCCGGGATTTGTGTTCCCCTGCCCCAGGGAAGGGCCCCGGGCCGTGCCCACAGGCGGCTGCTGGCCGCGCTCACCTTGCTCGCGTTGCGGTTTGCATAGTTCACACACGCGTTGTGGCTCTGGTTCAACCACTGCGGGGACACAGGAGACACAGCGTCAGCACAAACCCCACAGAATCCCCGATCCTGGCAGTTCTGCGGGAAAAACTCATCTGCCTTGGGGCTGCTCCCAGCTCAGCACCTTGCTGGTGCAGGCTCTAGGCCTGATTCGATGCCCTTCAAAGGGAGGGATGGAAATTCCAAGGTGCCCAGTGCCCTGAGGGCAGCTCTGCTTCCCTGGATGCTGGATGGGCAGCTCCTCTCCTGGCCTGATCCCCCTCAGAGCTGTTGGGTTTTAATCTCACAGAATCCCAGGATCCCTGAGGCTGGAAAAGCCCTCCCACACCATCGAGTCCGAGCTGTGCCCGATCCCCACCTTGTCCTGAGTGCCACGTCCAGGCCTTCCTTGGACACCTCCAGGGACAGGGACTCCAAACCTCCCTGGGCAGCCAGTTCCAATATCTAATCACCCTTAACGTGAAGAAATTCCTCTCAGTGTCCTGATGACATCCATCTGCAGTCAGGATGCAGCAGGAAGCCAGCTGCCATTCCAGCAGTCACTTCCTGAGCTCCAGAGGCTCCCAGAGGGCCAGAGGAGGCTTCTGAGGAGCGGGAGATGAGAAGATGTCCCAGCTTATGGGTACAGAGGGCATTAAACTGGCACTGGAGCAGAGCAGCTGTGGCTGCCCCTGGATCCCTGGCAGTGTCCAAGGCCAGGCTGGACTGGGGCTTGGAGCAGCCTGGGACAGTGGGAGGTGTCCCTGCCCACCTGGGGTGGAACGGGATGGGATTTAAGGTCCCTTCCCGCCCAAACCAGTCTGGGATTCCATCCCAGATGTCCCTGAACAGGGCAGGTGAGTGGCCTTCAAACCCCTGAGTGACTCAGGATGTTCCCAGCCACTCTCCAGCCACTCCTCCTCTCCCAGCAGGTGAAGCCACCTGGGACAGCTCCCAGCCCAGCCCAGCAGCCCACAGCTCCTGGCACGTCCTGCTGTGCTCCCGGCTCCGCCGCCTTCCTGACGCTCCAGGCAGATCCCACTCTGCTCAGAGCCTCCCTGACTGCAGAGCTCCCTATCCCCGCTCACACTGCAGACAATAAAAAGACGTTTGCCACTAAAAAGGAGGCTGAAAATAACTCGTTCCTTCGTTTCAGCTGGCGGTGGAATCACACTCGTGGTGTGTTTACTATGGATCTCTCCCTCCCGTGCCTGCTTCCTCCCCTTACTCTTAATTCCCAGAATTTCAGTGGGAAGTTACACCAGCACCTCCCCACACACAGATTATGTTCCCCCAAAGCTCCTGCAGCAGACTGAAGGCAGAGGTCCTGGGCTTTGCCATGCACACCTATTCCCAAAACTCCCGGGACTGCCATCCCCAGCCCTGCACAGATGTTGCCCTTCCAACGTGAATTCCCCAGGGAAGATCCCAACTCCTCGTCCTCCAAAAGGCAGATGTGTGAGTTTAGGGCCAGCGCTTCCATGGACCATTCACACCTGGACAAAACAGCTCCAAAAAGCTGAATTTTGGTTCTGGCCCGTTCTGCCTCTCCCTCACCATGGCACAGGCAGGCGTGGGATGGGAAGCAGAGCCAAGATTTGTGTACAGCCCCTTCCAGGCCTTTCCCTGAATGCGCCCAGCCACGTCCTGTCCCTGGAGCACGGCCAGGGTGGGACAGCCACCCCACCAGCTTGTCCTTGGGGCACAACTCAGCTTTTCCCTGCCCACATTCCCACCCTTCCCCAGGAGCATTACCTGCCAAAACACAGTGGAGGCCAGGGTCTGGTTGGGCAGGAGAAGACCAACAACCTGCAAGAGGAGAGATTCCCTCATTATTAAAGCAGCCCTGGTTTGCTCTCCGTGCTTTTCCAGGCATGCAAACAGCCAAGCTGATTTCCAGGGATTTGAATAAATTATCCTCATTTCTGGCTTTATTTCATTCCTGGGGGTTTTTTTTTCATCCCAGTCATTACCAGGCTCCCATCTCTCCATGTTCCAGGGGTGACACTGGCTCATGTCACTGCCTCTGGAAGCTCTGCACCTTTAACCACTGCCCATAACACACCCTGAAAATCCCCTGGCAGCTGACACTGCCCGAGGATCCCATTAAAATCCAAGCAATTCCTGGATCCAGCTATTTCTGGAGGGAAACACAAACACTGCACGAAGGCAAGAGTTCAAAGCCGTCACTCCTGGCAGGAAACGGGGGGTTCCTCATTTTCCTCTGGCACATTCCCTGCCTGGAGCACCAGGAAAAAAATCCCACTGGGACTCGGGGGACAGCAGAGCCACCTGGGAGCTCTTTGCTCCTGTTTGGGAGCCTGGGATTCATTTTAATTAATTAATTAATTAATCTCTGCTGGTGTCACACCCCGAGCTGTGCAAACCCCGCTGGGGTTACGAGCTGGGGCTGGCGGCCGCCGTCCCCCCGAGGCTCGGGGCAGCCTGGCCCAGCACATCTGGCCAGATGTTCCCTGCTGGGGCCTGCCCTGGGGTGCCACAGGCTCTGAGAGGTCACCCACAGCAGCACCTGAGGCCACCCAGGTGTGTCCTGGGCCCGAGGGTGTCCTTGGGCCGTGCCTCGCCGCACCATGGGGGACACAGCTCTGCAAAACCCATCTCTGACACACAAAATACCTCGCCTGGGGCCATTTTTCCTGCTCTAGGGCCATTTTGCCTGGTTTTGGGCAGGTTTTTCTTGTTTCAGGGCCATTTTTGCCTGGTTTAGGACAATTTTGCCTGGTTTAGGGGCATTTTTCCTGCTTTAGGGGCATTTTTCCTGCTTTAGGGGCATTTTTTCCTGCTTTAGGGGCATTATTCCAGGATTAGGGCCATTTTTTCCTGGTTTAGGACAATTTTACCTGGTTTAGGGCCATTTTGCCTGGTTTAGGGCAATTTTTCTTGTTTTAGGGGCATTTTTTCCTGGTTTAGGGCCATTTTGCTTGGTTTAGGGGCATTTTTCCTGCTTTAGGGGCATTTTTTCCTTCTTTAGGGCATTTTTTCCTGCTTTAGGGCAATTTTTCCTTTGAGAGCATAAGAAGCTGAAGAAGAGGAAAGGGATGCAGAGCAGGGGGATCCCAGCAACGAGCCCCACAAACACAGACAGGACAATGACTTCTCAGCAAGGAACAGGCGAGGTAAGAGACTCCCTGACACCATCCCCTCCCTTCCCGTGCCCTGAACACCCCGCAGTGCTGGAGATGTTATCCAGCTGCAAAACCCCCACGGAGGGAAGAGGCCGAGCACCCCCTTCAACCCCCAACACCTTTCCAGGCCGTTCGTGTCTCCCTGGCAGGAAAGCTGTGAGCTCACTCCCACCCTCAGACCTTCCCCACCGTTTCCTCTCAGTTTATTCCCAAGGATGTGGGGAGGAAAGGACCCCACAGTCCCTGGGATGAGCTGAAGCCATCCCTGCGCGCCTGCAGCAGCAGCAGGTGAGGAGCCAACGTCTCCATTCGGGACACGGAGGAGCAGCCCCGAAGCGAAGGGGACCGGGCTTGGGAGGCCTCGTTTCATTCCCATCCTCTCTCCCTTCTCCTCCTCCTCCTCCAGCTTTTCCTCCCACAGCCTCTCGTGGAGTTGCAGTGACTTTGTTCCCTGGCCGGGCGCCAGCTCCGAGCGAGTCCCACTAATTTACGGCTCCGTTCCCCACGCGGAGCCCGGCATTAATTAACGCGGCGCCAAACGAAGCCGCGGGGCCGGGACCCTCCTCGCCCCGCAGCCCCTCGTGCCCCGGAGCCGGCGGGATAACGAGGCTCGGGAAGAAGGCGGCGAGGCAGAGGCTGGGGCTGAGCGCCGGGGGGGGAAAATTCCGGCGGAAAATAAATAAATAAAAAAAAAGAGCACCCAAAATCTGTATGACTGAAAGAGGCACGTTTAAATGCAAACTCTCCATATGTGCGAGAGTCTGTCAAGAAATGTACAATTTCACTTTTAATTACTGTCAGGGGAAAAAATAACTAAGAAGGAAAACAAAATAAAAAAAAAAAAGGGGAAAAGGGAAAAAAGAGCTTCTAAACACTGGCGAAGTATCAGCGACAGAATTTTACTGGGGATCAGGTGTGAAGGGCCCTTGGTGGCCCCAAAGCCACCACGTGGACATCAGGCAGCTCTGAGCAGCCCCAGCTCTCCTCTGCAAACCCCAAATCCTGCCTAAGGTGCGACTGACGGTCACCTGCAGCCCCAAACTCCCACCGGGGTCTTCGGAGGTTCTTTAAAACCTCATCACTTAAAAACCCTCCCGATTTCGGACGGCTTGGGGGGAGCCGGGTGCTAAAAGCTGTGGTGGCAGCAGGACTCTGTCCTCGAGGCCAAGTTCTCGGCTGAATTTCCTAACCGAGGATAAACCTTCGGGCCCGGGGGAGGAAGCAGCAGCCCCGGGGAAGAGGCTCCAGCCCAGCAGCTGCCGTGCCCATCTCAGCCCCGCAGGGACGGAATTCCAGAGGCCGGATCCTCTCCCTCCTGGGCTGAAAACGGGGAAAAAACGGGCAAAGCCGAACCCCGCACCCTCACACACATCCCATCCTGTCCCCTCCCTGCTCTGATGCTCCGGGGTCAGTCCCAGAGCCGGCACGGAAAGGATGGAGAAGCAAAGCCCGGGGCTGTGACACGGGAAGGAAAAACATTCCCGGGGCTCGCAGGACTCAGGGCAGCTGCGGCGGGGCCGGGAAAGGTCCCGGTATTTTCCCGAGCCCTTGATCTCCTTCACAGTGAGCTCCCCCAGGCCGGATCGTTCCGCGGGGAATGCAGAGGGAAATGCCCCGTGGGGAGGGGGCTGGCCCCGAACTGCTGATCCCCACCCCGCTGGCGGCCCCGGGGTGCCCGGCTGACCCCAAATCCCGCCCGGCGTGGGGACCCAGCCCGAGCCCAGCGCAGCCTCTCTTGAGGAAATCCCATCCCCCTTTGTGAAATACAAGCCTCAAACTGTTTTTATGCCGGAGCAGGCTGCCAATTTTGTCACTAAATTTCACAGATCGATTGGCATAAATGTTACATTTTAATTTTAACATTTGAAACGTTTGGGGGTTTTTTTTTCTTCTTTTTTTCTTTTTTTTTTTTTTTCCTAAATGACAAGAGGTTCCAGTTTATCCTTTACAGCTCCTGAAATTGGGCTCATCTGACAGCTCTCGGCTCCTCTGACAGCTCTGGATTGGGGCCGATTTCATTGTCAATTTGATCGTTAACTCGTTTTTGTTTAACCTTTTCTTCCAAAGTGCCCCACACAAAGTTCCCACCAAGCCTCTGCTCGCCACAACAAACAGCAGCAGCCCCGCTGAGCCCCGGTTTTAGGGTTACCAACCTCGTCAGCCCCCTGTGGGGAAGGGTGACAACCTCGAAACAAGCCCAGAGCACCCCCGGGCTTCAGGAGATTCAATTTCGTGCATTCTGCTCCTTCAACCATTTTAATGATCTAATGAGCCGAGCCAAGAGCTGCTGGCTTTGGGGACGAACTGGCTCTTGACACCGATTTTTTTGGGGGCAAATTCTGTGCCTCAGTTTCCCACAAAACTGAGTTTGATTTGATCATTCCTGTTGGGATGAGCTGAGGTTTCAGCAGGAGGAGAAGAGGCAGAATTCTCTCCCTTCTGCCTCTTGCTACAGAGAGCACCCAAACACTCACAAAATTCACAATAACGAGGGCAAATCACCCCCGCCCTCAGCAGTGACCTCAGGAGAGCACTCTGTGCTTTAATTAACAACCTCGTGAGAGCACTCTCTGCTTTAATTAATCCAAACCAGAGCACACAACACCGGCCTGGCCGAGCTGCAGCTCCTCACGTTGGGCAGAGACCCTTCAACCATGGAAATGCACAATAAAAGTGTCCAAAAATGAAATCTGAGCGTTGCAGGAGTTGCATTCTGCAGGCAGTGAGTTCAGCTTTGCAAGAGGGAGAGATGAAAATGGTGAAGGAGGTTGTGGGAACGATGTTAAATGGATAAATAACCTCAACCAGAGGCTGCGTTCATCAATAACCTGATAGATAATAAAAAATAACCTCTTTACATGAATAGATAAATAACCTCAGTAGTAGATAAATAACCTCAAATAGGGGCTGGGTTAATTCATCAATAACCTGATAGATAATAGATAAATATACCAATATTTATCTCAATATATTAATAGAGAAATAACCTCAATGCCAGATACATAAATAACCTCAGAGCTTGTGCTAATTCATCAATAACCTCAGAGATAACAGATAAATAACCTCAATGTATTAATAGAGAAATAACCTCAATGCCAGATACATAAATAACCTCAGAGCTTGTGCTAATTCATCAATAACCTCAGAGATAACAGATAAATAACCTCAATGTATTAATAGAGAAATAACCTCAATAGTAGATAAATAACCTCAAATAGAGGCTGGGTTAATTCATCAATAACCTGATGGATACTAAAAAATAACCTCAATGTATTAATAGAGAAATAACCTCAATAACAGAGAAATAACCTCGGAGGTTGTGTTAATTCACAAATAACCTCAGTGTATTAATAGACTAAAAAAACCTTAATAATAAATAAATACCCTCATCCAGAAGGTGGCTTAATTCATCAATATCCTCACATAGAATAGATAAATAACATCAATACATTAACAGATAAATAACCTCCATAACAGATAAATAAACTCAACCAGAGGGTGGTTTAATACCTATGTAATACTTTAATAACCTGATCTATAATGGATAAATCACCTCAATGTATTAACAGATAAAACCCCCTCAATAACAGGTAAACACCCTCATCCAGAGGGTGGGCTTGCCATGATGGAACCCTTGTTAAGAGGAAATGGGGAAGGTGGGAATCCTGTGGGAATGCCACAAGGTGCTGAGGTGGAGAATTGTGCTGGGGAATGCATTTCCTGGTGCCCACAAGGAGATACTTACGATGGGGGTTCCAAAGGGAATGTAACCTATGGGAAAAACAGAGATGAGTGGATTTCAGTTTGAATTCATGGCCCAGTTTAGGGGGGAAGCCACCCCTGGCACAACGAGGTGCCCTCACTGCCACCAGCTCCACACCACCCTGGGACATCCTGGCCCTACTCCTGATGCACCAGCCAACAACTGGGGCATCCTCCTGGTTCTCCCATGCACAACTGGGGCATCCTCCTGGTTCTCCCATCCACAGCTGGGGCATCCTCCTGGTTTTCCCATCCTTTATTTGCTTCTCTTGGGTGGTGGTCTGAGAGTTTCCCCAAAACTGAGACTGCTGAGGTGGGAAAGGTGTCCCCAGTAAGCCCAGTTGGTCCCAGCTCATGGTGGGCACTCCCCACACAGCCCAGCCCGGGGTGAGAGCCCAGCCAGGCCCTGCTCCCGTGGCCCTGGAGCAGCTGGACCCTGCCTGGAATGACCCAGGGACTGCTGCCACGGCCAGGAGTGGGGGGATCCTGCCCCCTGCCAGCCTCAGCCTGGCATCTGCTCCCTCCCAGTGCCAGCTCTGCTGCCACCAGACCCTCCCACACCTCCCCTCGCTGACCCAGAGCTCCCCCAGCTCCCTGCACCCCTTCCCCTCTGGCTGAGCCTGCTCCCACCGGGAACAAACCCTGGAGATGCTCCTGAGGCACTCAGGAGCAGAGCCCATCCAGGGAGGAGCAGGAGCGGGACCATGAGCCCATCCCAGCAGGATCAGGAGCCCATCCAGGGAGGAGCAGGAGCGGGACCATGAGCCCATCCCAGCAGGATCAGGAGCCCATCCCAGGGAGGAGTGGGACCACATCCCCAAAGGTGGCACCTCCCTCCTTCCCCACCATCCTCTCCACTTGTGGATTACACAGGGGAGCTCATTCATTCCCAGCTCATTCATCCCCAGCTGACCTGGGAAAGGACCAGGTGGAAGCTGAAGGAAGTGAATTTTGGGGATGGAGGAGAGAGGGACTGTTTCAGTCCCACGGGCAGGGGGATTGAAAGTCTTCCCGTGGGACTGCAGTCTTGTACTACAGAGAGAAGCCTTTTGCTCAAATGTTATTGAGCAGCACAAAAATCAGACGCTTCACATTCCTCCCCTGCCACGGCTGCCAATTCCTGTGCTAATTATAATTCCTCTCTCTGACTTCCATGAGAAGGTCCCTGAGCATTTTCCCAATATTACTGCGTTCACTTCCTGGATCCAATTTACAACCAGAAAGGGCACAGCCCTGAGAGGAAGCGAAATTTAAAGGACAAGTACAGGATGAGGCAGCACAGCAGAGGGTCCTGGCTTCTCTCCCCCCACTCCACCCTCAGCATCATCCCCCAAAGAGCTGCAGCACAAACCCCCCAGCCCTGTCAATTTTCCCCTGTGCCCGGCAGTCAGGTGAAGATGTTCCACCCAAAACCATGGAAAAGTCCTGTTTACTTAAATAAATCTGTTGGGAAAGCACCAGGGCTGCCCTGGCATTCCCAGTGGAGCTGCTGGGGACCTGAGCACAGAGGAACACCCCAAAGAGGGGAGGGGGAGGCAATTTTTAATTATTTAAATAATTTTTAATCATCCAACAGCTCATTAAGGCACAGAGAAGCTGCTCCTTCCTGGAATCCCAGTGCTGGGGCTGTGAGGTATCAGAAACAGGGCTCATCCCGTTCTTTCCTGGGGAATAAAACCCCCTCAGCCCCCTCCTCGTCATCCAGTGAGGAGGGATCAAGCTGCCCTCCTGCATTTCACACCCTTTGTGGCGGGGGCATCGAGTTTTGCCATTTACTGCAGAATTTAAATGCTCCCAATGTCCTCAAAAACACCAGAAAAGGCACTGGCTGGGGCCCAGTTAAACCGGGAAGTTCCTGTCTCCTCCGTGAGGAAAGGAAAAAGGGGAGGAAAGGGGAGGAAAGGGGAGGAAAGGGGAGGAAAGGGGAGGAAAGGGGAGGAAAGGGGAGGAAAGGGGAGGAAAGGATTAAGCACTAGATCTCACAGTGGAATTTAGGATCCTCATTTTCCTCACCTGCAAAGGGGTTTTGGTGTTGGAATTCCTTCCTGATCTGGCTCTAAACGTTGCCAAGATGCAATTGAGGACGAGGAGAACCCCCCCCCAGTATTTCACACCCATTCCGAGCGAGGTGAGGGGGACAGAGCGTACCTGACATTCGGAAAGGCATGAAGATGGTCTCGTTTGTGTCGGGGTGGATGATGGCCTGGAAACGTGTCAGCAGAGAGACACAGTGAGGGCACAGCACAGCACAGCCACCCCCAGCTCCAAACACCTCCTCCAGCCTCGGAGTCCCTGGCATTTCCCCCGTTTGGGACCCTCCTTGCTTGCACAGCTCCCAGCAAGGGCAGTCTGGGCTCCATAAACCCCCTCCCAGCCCTGCTTTCCCCTCTCCTCGAGTGATTTAGCGTCAATTAATCATTTAAGAGGAAATAATTGATCCTGACATACAAAGAGTGGCTCTGTCTGGGTTCTGTGTCCCCAAAGCCACCCGCAGCTGTACCTCAACCCCAGGAAAGGCAGATTTAGGAGGGAGAAAAGAAAATGATTTTCTGTCCCTGCCTGTTTTCAGCACCTCCATGGAGGCTGAAATGTCCTGGGTAGGAAAGGTGGGAAAAGCCCTGGCTGTGGAGAGGGATGGGGAGGGCAGGGCTGTGGATGGGGAGGGAATGAGGGGAGAAATCCCTTTATCCTGCTGGGGAGGTGAAGGGGTCTCAGGGAAACCCCCAAGGACTGGGGGCCCAAACACAACGGGTAGGAGAACCTCCAGGAACTTCTCCCCACCCTCAGGCGTGGGTTCCACCCAGGCACTTCTCCCCACCTGCTTCAGGATGAGTTGGGATAACAACAGGCAGGTCTGGATGGCACCACAAGGGACACCCCAAAAAAACCCCCACACAGGACCTGGATTTGCCAGAAAATCCAACCTTGATGTGCACCCCCAGCTCCTCAGCCAGCCCTGGGAACCCCAGCCTCCATAAAAACCCTAAATCTGCTTCACTGATGAACAGCAGCACAGCTCACTTGGCCCGATTTTAGCCAGATTTCCCCCCAGATTTTCTGACCAGCCCAGGAGGCTGCACTGGAATTAACTGGGAGTGAAAAATCCATTCCCAAGGGATCTGGGAGTGTGGGGAAGGAAGGTACAGCACAGGCACAAACCCTCCCAAGGAACTGTCAAACTATTTGCAAAAGACTGGAGACAAGAAAGCTCTTGACTAGACAGGAAGGAGAAAATGAAGACATCAAAATATATAAATATATATTAAAAAAAAAATCAGGCTCTTTGGTGGCAGAGTGTTCTCTGCATTTACATTTCCATGGGAAGGCAAAACAGCAACTGGCAAAGGGAAGGAGGGAGGACAGGGAAAAGGGAAAAAAAGCAGCAATAGTGGGAAATAATAAGGAAAATTGAAAATATTAAAGAAGTGTATTACCTGTTTGATTTTTTGAGCTCCCCACAGCTGGAGAAACAAAAGAGAACGTTAAAATGTTAAAATAACCCAGTGTGGTTTCACCCCAAATCCCAAATATTCGTCTTTTAGCTGCTGTGATAAACAAACACAAGGGACTGGGACAAAAACCTCATTTCCTGCAGCTCTCCAGGATGGATTTGAAGGTGCTTTACACACCTGAGCTCCTTCACAGCTGCGTGGGCAGCGAGGCCAGCAAGAGACAAGATTGAACTTATATTAAATGGGAAGAAAGAACAAGATCATCCAGACTCCAGAGCTTTACAAATCCCAAATTCTCTGCTGCACGGAGATCTCGAGGTAAATTTAGCACAACCTCTCCCTGGATGAGCTTCCTGCGGAAATCCAGCCTTGCTGGGGAGCAAAGGTGGAGCAAGCCCTGCAGGGAACAGGGGGAGCTCTTCAAACAAACCCTGGGTTTAGAGTAAATAGAATAAACAACCACGAGTTGTCATTTTTAAATGCACCGAAAAATGCTCACGGAGAGGAAAAATCTCATTTGAAGCTCTCGCTGTTGTCTCCTGACAGCTTCCAAACACCCAAATCTGGCTCAGAGCGCGGGGATGGATGAGCACCGAGGAGGAAACATCCTCTGAGAGGTGCAGGTGGGGATAAGGAGGAGACACCAACCCCCCGGAGATGCTCTGGCACAGACACAGCCCCGCGGTTTGCCCTTCCTTCACTAAGGCAGAGGAGTTTCCTCCACAAATGACACCGAAATCCAAATTATAACCTCCAAACAACCCAAATGCTGATGTGCATCATTCCAGAGATGGGTGGAAAGGCAGGACTCTGAAATAACCCAGCAGATCCTGGGTTTTGCTGTTCAAAACTCGTGTTCAGCCCCAGCCTGGGTCAGCCCCGAGGCCCCGGCACTGGGACTGAGGCACCTCTGTCTGTGGCACCTAAACCCAAATTACAACCTCCAAAACCAACCCAAATTTGATGTGCATCATTCTGGAGATGGATGGAAAGCCATAGTCTGAAATAACCCAGCAGATCCTGGGTTTTGCTGTTCAAAACTCGTGTTCAGCCCCAGCCTGGGTCAGCCCCGAGGCCCCGGCACTGGGACTGAGGCACCTCTGTCTGTGGCACCTAAACCCAAATTACAACCTCCAAAACCAACCCAAATTTGATGTGCATCATTCTGGAGATGGATGGAAAGCCATAGTCTGAAATAACCCAGCAGATCCTGGGTTTTGCTGTTCAAAACTCGTGTTCAGCCCCAGCCTGGGTCAGCCCCAAGGCCCTGGGGCCGGGACTGCGGCACCTCTGCCTGGGTCTGTTCTTCCCTCAGGTACTTGGAGCTGCAAATCCACCCTTTAACCTCCATCTCAATTAAAAAAAACACAGATTTGCAGTGTGCCAGGAGCCTGGCTGCTTCCCTGGCAAGGCTCCTTTGCCAATCTCTCCCCACCCTCGTGGCTCTTTTACTTCTTTCCAATTTGTCAACATCCTCTTGAGTGGAGGCCGCCAGGAACCAGGGGAATTATTCCAAGGAGAGTTGTGCCGGAGCCAATCCCGGGGCAGGGGAACCTGGGGAGTTCTGCTCCTGCTGCTGCCGAATCCCAGGATGGTGATGGCTCTTTTTGGCTCACAATCACCCCCCCAAACCCCACCCAGGTGCTGGGGTGCACCTGCAGGTCAGGCGTTCCCCCTGCTGAGCTCATCATCGTCAGGGTGTTAATTAAGCCTCATCCCTCACCCGAGGTTTACTGCCATCCCCACATACAAATCCGTTAAAATTCTGATGGAATAAGGTGATTAATATGCTATAAACTGCATCAATTGACCCATTGACACCAACAACCCCAAATTTCACTCCCAATTCATCCCACGCTCCAAAATGGAGCTCGGTGATGAACTCCACTGCTCGTGATGAGGAACTGAAGATCTAAAGGCCACACATCCACAGGCTTTTTCCTGAGGAAGAATTCTCTTTCTGAGGAAAACCATTATCCCCCCTTTTCCAGGTGGAAAACAGAGGCTGGGGGCCACAAAGGACAATCCTTGAGCTTGGTAAAGACCAGGTGGGTCTTAATCCCAAAATCCAAAGGGGAGGAGGCTCCATGCCCAGACAGCCCCCAGGTCCCTGCCTGCCCACCCGCTGGAGAACTTCCACGGGGCGAAGGTGGAATTCCTCGGGCTCCAGGTGACCTCCCAGCACATCCCAGTGACCCCACGGCTGCCCAGATCTCCTTTATCCGGGCTGGGAGACAGAACCGCGGGATTTTCCTCTCCAACTGCCGGCACTGACACCAGCAAAAAGGAAGAGGGATGGTTTCTGAGCCAGCGCGAGGGCTTTTTTGGTCAAATTCTCTAATTTCATTAATTGATCCCAATATTTATGCCTTTCCCTGCTGCAGTGCAAATATTGTTAGAACGCGCGATTTCATTACTTCTCCCAAAGAGACTTCACAAGATGCACCTGATGAGTCACCTCAAGATTCTGCCAGCTCATTTTCACTTCTTTCTCCTCTAATTCCCTTTCTGTCTGCAGCGTTTTCCAGCAGCTCCAGCTCCCTGTCGGGTCCTGCCAGCCCGGGGCTCCTTCGGGAGAGGAGTTTCTGTTTTTGCTGGGATTTCATTCCTGCCCTCTCCGGCCCTCCTGGAGGAACAGCCACGTTTCCATCTCACCCACAGCACTGGGAAACTGGGGAATCTGCTCTGGAGCACAGGGAACCACTCCAGATCCGGGCTGGGTTTCAGATTTAAGCCCAGGATTGCTGAATGATGAGCCTGGATCAGGAGGGTCTCCTGGGATGGAGGATTTTCCTCGGATGGCTCAGAGCCCCACAGGGGCTTCGCCTCCATCCAAATGTGGGTGCTCAGGGGTGGGATGACACCAGGGAAGCCCAGAGGGCTGGAGCAGTGTTATCCCAATATTCTGCTCTCCACCTGCATCCCAAGCAGGCAGGAATGGGCACTTCAGTCCAGCCTGTGGCCACTGCAGCCTTCCCTTGGTCAGATCAGGCTCTGCTTCATGGAGAGGTCCTTCATGGATGGAGAGGGATCAGCTCCAGGCTGTTCCCACGTGGTCTCAGACCCAGCATTTCAGGGCACTTGGGCTCATGGATGAGATTTCCAACCGTCCTTTCCAGGATTCTGATCTTCCTACAGTTTTTTTGAGGAAGAGTCACCACTTTTCCCAGCACCTGTAGCAGAGTCTTACAGCCCTGAGCTCGAGGGTCCCGGTCTGGGAAAGACCTGGAGCTGCTGCAGAGAGTCCGGAGGGAGCACCAGGATGGTCAGAGGGATGGAGCAGCTGTGCTGGGAGGAAAGGCTGGGAGAGCTGGGAATGTCCAGCCTGGAGAGGAGAAGCTTTGGGGGGAACTCACTGTGGCCTTGCAGTGCCTGAGGGAGCTGCAGGAAAGATGGAGAGAGACAATTCCAAGGGATGGAGGGACAGGACACAGGGAATGGCTCCTCACTNGGGATGGGATGGGATGGGATGGGATGGGATTTAAGGTCCCTTCCCACCCCAACCCATTCCAGGATTCTGGGATTTTATGAACCCAGGAGCTGAATTCAGATATCCAGAAACATCACCTGCTCAGAGTATTTAAGGCAGGGGATCAAAGACCACCAGGATCTGAAGAGAACCAAAGCTGTGGTGAGGAGATGGAGACTGGAATAAATCTTGGGAAGAGATGTGATCTTTGCTTGTCAGGACATTCATTAGCAATCCTTATTTAGCAGCAGAATTGCAGCTTAGAGATAGTTTAAAAAAAATTAAAAAAGAATTTATTTAAAGACTCCATCCAGCCCCAATCCCTTCACCAACACCTGTCACTATAAAAACAGCTCGAAGGGTTCCAGTTCCCCTTAATGGATGAGCCTCCTCCTATTAAACACAGAACATTTCACAGTCCTGGACTCGGAGACAGGAATTTATTTGTCACCCCCATCATAAAAAACTTCTGCCTCGTTTCTAATCCAAATCAATCCTCCTTCAGCTCAAAACCACCTGGTGCCACCACGTAAGGACTGATCCTAAATCCATGGGTGCCTGCTCTGGCTGTGCCACGCCAGGAATAACTCCCTGGAGAAAAGCCCTCATTGATTAATCACTCATTAATCACTCATTATGACAAGGCACAATTATAGACAAAGAATTAATTAGGAGTCACAGGGTAGATGAGCCCAACGTGGAAAGGAAAACCCAGAGGTTTGAGTCCTGCAGAGACCCTTCAGTGGGGTCTGCCCCGGTTACACTTTGTACCATTACACAACAAAACCCCCGAAGTAAGGCCAAGGTTGAAGAGGAAATCATTGAAAAAATGAGTATTTTTAATTAATTTATTCTGTCTGTCCAGTCAGTTCCATTTCAAAGTCTGTTCCACCCCTTCCTGCTCCACCAGGGATGTTCTCACCTTCCACCAGGCCCCGCCTGCACCCAGGAAATGTGGATTTTAACGAGGTAACAGCCTGGAGTTTGCACCCCGTCAGGAACTGCCAGTGGTTTCACACTCTGGGGGCTGTGAGGTTTATTAAAGCACAGCTCGGATCATCCAGCCCACGCTGAATTCCAAATATTGGGTGCTGCAGAACGCTGGGATGCAGCAAAGCTCCTCCTGGAGCACACCAAGCTCCCTTCCTGTGCCCTTGGGAGGGACAGCCTCCCATCCAGATGTGCTTTCCCAATAACCCCAGTTGTTTAAATGACTGAAATGAGGGGAGGGAGGAAATATCCGAACTCCAGCTGCTCACAGATATGGGATCTGCTGTCTGGCTGTCCTGACAAACCTGGGAAATGAGATAACACCATCTTACGTCTCTTCTTGCTCCTCACAGGAAATCTCCCCACCAGAGTTTTTACAACCCTGCTCCTGAAATCTTCCCATTAGAAAGGTTCTGGTTCTTCAGGACACAGAGCTCAGCTGAGCGCAGGAGTGGGACAGATCACAAAGGGATCTGCTCATTTTCTGCCCCCCCTGACACTGAAACGAGTCAGCACAGGAGGCACCTGAAGCTCTTCTTGGATGCCAAGGGAAAACTCCTTTGCCATTCTAAGCATGGTTGAGTCATTGAGAAGAATCAGAGAATTTAGGGATTGTTTGGGTTGGAAAAGACTTTAAGACCATCAAGTCCAACCATCCCCAGCCCTGCCAGGGCCACCACTGCCCCGTGTCCCCAAGTGCCACATCCACAGGGCTTTGAAATCCCTGCAGGGATGGGGACTCCATCCCTGCCCTGGGCAGTTCCAAGGTCTCTCCACCCTTTCCATGAAGGAAATTTTCCCAATGTCCACCCTGAGCCTCCCCCGAGGCCGTTCCCTCTCCTCCTGTCCCTGTTCCCTGGCACCAGAGCCCGACCCCCCCCGGCTGCCCCCTCCTGTCAGGGAGTTGTGCAGAGCCACAAGGTCCCCCCTGAGCCTCCTTTGCTCCAGCCTGAGCCCCTTTCCCAGCTCCCTCAGGAATTCTCCAGCCCCTTCCCAGCTCCGTTCCCTGCCCTGGACACGCTCCAGCCCCTCAGGGTCTCTCCAGAGCTGCCCCAGCACCGGAGGTGCCCCAGCAGTGCCAGCACAGGGGACGGGCACTGCCCTGGCCCTGCTGATTCCCAGCCCCAGGAGCGGCTGCCAGATCCCAAACCAAGTGTAGGTGGAACCAGAATCGAGTCCCCACGGATAAAATAAGGCAGCACTGAAATAACGTCGTGCAGCCTCCCAGCACTCAATAAACATTAACTAATTAATCCTCCCAGCACTCTCCTGGAAAGACTTCAGCAGAGTGAGAATCACTCACTGAAAACCATCATTGCACCAGGACTGGAGAAGGACTTGGATGCCACTGGAATCATGGAATAGTTTGGGTTGGATGGGATCTTTAGAGGTGTCCAACCCTGCCTGGGCAGCCGGGCTCCCTAATCCAGCTACGGCTGCTCCAGATCAGATTTGTTTCATCTCATTTTAGCCACACCAAGGTCGCAGATCTAATCTGCTCTGTAATCCGGACGTGACTTGGGATAAACTCCCTAAATCCCGATCTGATGAGCTGAAACAAAGCGGGTTTGGGGCTGAGGAGGAGCAGCAGGAGCAGCGGTCGGGGGTCAGGGAGGTTTGAGGTGCAATTACAGCTCCCTCTATGCCTTTTGTCCTCCGAGGGTCTGAAACGATGCCTAAAATCCGCTCATCTTAGCGCCACCGAGGATTTACAGACTGCAGAGGGTGGGAAATCCGAGCGCAGCCCTCGGCCCAGCAAAGGGGCGCTTTCCTGCCAAGGAAAGGGAGCAGCGGGACAGCGATACATCCCCGTTCTACCGCGTCCTGCAGGAGACCAGGGGGGAAAAATTACAGTTTACTGCAAATGGACCTCTTCGCTCTTCATCAACACCGTCAGGAAAAGCCATTATTCCCCAAAAGGGCGGCTCTTTAGTGCCCGATGGATTCATTGCTCGCTGCTGCGTCTGGGGCAGCGTGAGCGGCTCTCCCCGCTGCTAACCTGATTGAGGCAAGAGCACAGCGATAAATCCGTGCCCATCAGGCGGGTGAGCCTCTTTTCACCTCACCGATCCTAATGGGGGAGAAACGAAACAGTTTCAAAACAGCGAGCTTGCCAGGAGCGCGCCTGGGAAGGCTGAGGAGCGAGAAGGCGCAAGCGGCACCGCGCGGCTCGGGCTCCGGCAGCGCTCGCAGCAGGGGCCGGCTGGAGCTCGGCGGTGTCTGGGCTCCGAGGGACCACGAACCGTCTTCCACATCAGCCAGCCTGCGGTTATTTTTAACCTTTTATTATTATTTTTTCCCCTCCTCCTGATGCTGAGGGGTGAAGCTTTCAGGGTGGAGCTGGGGGTACAGCATCAGTAACCGAGCTGGGTTTGCTCACTGTGAGGTGTTCTGGCATTGCGACTGGAGCTCCAGGTAAACACCCAGCCAGATGAACAGGCAGAACTCCAGCAGGAAATCCGGGGAGCTGTGCTGGACCAGGTGATCTCCCCAGGTCCTCTCCAGCCTGAGCCACCCTGCGGTCCTACAGCAGAGAGGGAGATGTGGATCAAAAACCCTAAATCCCGGTGTCTCGCAGCTACAGGGATTTCAGTCAGCAAAGATCCACAGCTCAGGAAGCTTATTCCTGGTTTTGTGATCCCTGGATTAATTTCCAGCCCCCACCTCAGGTTTATCTCCCCTTCAGCAGCTCGGGCTGGTTCCTGTTATGGCACCACAGCCCCTGACCCGCCCTGTGCATCCCATCCCTCACACTGCACACACAACGGGGACAATACGGGCAGTCAGAGGCAAAAAGTGAGCGTTTTGGGAGAGGGGGAAGGGAGCTCGAGTTGTTATTAAGCTCAGCTCCCTGAACACCCAGCTGTGCCAGCGCAAGGCTCGGCGAGGTGGGAACACATGGCCGGGAGAAGCAGGCAGAGCCGTGGCACTGCTGACGCTGCCATGGCTTCACACCTCCCCTTCCAATAGTCTGGGCACAGAGCAAACCCGTGCCAGTTCACATCCGAACTCCGGGGAACGAGACATTGAACAGCAGCACCTCGGCTCTGTTTGAGGACACGGGCGCCTCCGTGAGACTGAGGGCCCGAGGGGTGCGTTTCATTAATTAGCTACGTTTTTAAACCGCTTATTGGCATTAAAAAACCCAAACCTTGCACGGGAAAAGCGTCACTCCCCCTGCAGAGTCCCCCCCACCCAGACACTGCTGCTGTTCTGTGGCTCTTTGCCTCTCTCTGCTGGCAGGAGCACAGGGAGGAGCCGAGGTGCCAGCCCGGGACCAGGCTCTGGGGACAGAGGGCAGGGACAGCAGGATGAGGAACCTTCACTGCTGCATTCCTTGGCCCGTGTCCTACTGCTTGTTTGGATACTACGTTTTCAGGATAGAGTGGTAGGAACCTACAAACAGGGGAAATCAGGGCTGTGATCCCAATTTCCAGCAGCATTCCAGCATCCCAGGCTGCTGCTGGTCAGTATTTGGAGCAGTCTGAGGCTGCTGAGCAGTGATGTTAAACCAGGAGCTCAGCAGCTCTTCCTACCCCAAATTCTAAGGCCAAAATTCAACCTGCACAGGAAAGGAAATGCAGTTCAGGCATGGAATGACTGCAGGGAATTCTAGCTAGGAAAATTAAAGTATTTTGAGGGAAGAAGTGATGAACAAACCTGAAGCTCACGATGAAGTGCCCCCGGTGCTGATACCCAACTGCAAATCTCCCAAGGCAGGTCTTTGGTGCCCAAACCCTGAGCACATCCAAGGTTCTCCAGGCTTGGACAGGGTTTTTCTGGAGCACAAAAATCCCCCAGTTGAAGCAGCTGTGCCACGAAGAGGAGGGACTGCAGTCTCTCCGGAGCCCATAGCTGCTGAGTGCTGCTTCCCTCAACTTTCACCACTGCTGCCATGCCAGCACCAATCTGTTCCCCCAATCTGTGCTGGGCTCTTGGACAGGGTGGGAGAGGGACTCACACGCACAGAGGACACAGATGCAACCCCACAAATTAGTGGGAGAAGCTGAGGATAAAGGACAAAAGCCACATCATTACGCCCCACAGTTGGTACAGCCTTTTGGTTGGAGGCTAAACCTCAGCACCAGCATTCCCAAAGCAGGGAAAACGTCCATGTTTCAGCAAGCTGGCTCTCCATCCCTGTTTGCCAGGCTGATATTTTCCAGCCCTTGCTTTCAGGGCAGAAACCATTCCCTCAAATGAAACCTTCTCCCTCCGGCGGAGATTCCCTCCAGGAGGCAGTTTGGGGAATTGCCTGCCCTGTCTGGAATTGGAATTGGATATGTTACAGTCTCTACCTTCTGCTGCAAATTGGCTCCCAGAGCCCTCGTGTGTGTCATTTGCACCTTCCCACTCGCAGCAGCCACCGGAGCTCCGTGGGGACGGATCCTGCCAGCCCCGGGAGCAGCCACGGAGCCGGCGTTGGAATGGCCCTGGGACAGGGACCCCCACACAGGGAGGGACCCCCACACAGGGAGGGACCCCCACACAGGGAGGGACCTTCACACAGGGAGGGACCCTCACACAGGGAGGGACCCTCACACAGAGACCCTCACACAGGGAGGGACCCCCACACAGGGAGGGACCTTCACACAGGGAGGGACCCTCACACAGGGAGGGACCCTCACACAGAGACCCTCACACAGGGAGGGACCCCCACACAGGGAGGGACCCCCACACAGGGACCCTCACACAGGGAGGGACCCCCACACAGGGACCCCCACACAGAGAGGGACCCCCAGCACAGGGAGGGACCCCCACACAGGGACCCTCACACAGGGAGGGACCCCCACNGTTGCTGAGGTACCATGAGACCACTGAAATGACCACCCTGGGCTACTGGGAGGAGTCCCTGCCCACGGCAGGGGGTGGGAGTGGATGATCCTTAAGGTCCCTTGCAGCCCAAACCAGCCTGGGATTCTGGGATTCCATGGTTGGATGAGGAGCACAAAGGGCAAACAATGAGGGAATCCTTATAGAAGGGCAGTAACAGGGCCAGGAGCTGCTCCAGGGCTGGAGCCAGGCTGGGAGAGCTGGGAATGTTCCCCTGGAGAAGGGAAGGCTCCAGGGAGAGCTGGGAGCCCCTGGCAGGGCCTAAAGGGGCTCCAGGAGAGCTGGAGAGGGAGTGGGGCCAAGGGCTGGAGGGCCAGGAGGCAGGGAATGGCTTCCCAGTGGGAAAGGGGAGCTTGGGCTGGGATGTTGGGAAGGAATTGCTGTGTGTGAGGGTGGGGAGGGGCTGGGCTGGAATTGCCAGAGAATCCCTGGATCCCTGGCAGTGTCCAAGGCCAGGCTGGACACTGGGGCTTGGATCCAGCTGGGACAGTGGGAGGTGCCCCTGCCATGGCAGGGGTGGCACTGGATGGGCTTTGAGGTCCCTTCCAGCTCTTTCCAAACCATTCCACGATTCCAAGAATGCAAAACCTACAGAGCTGGAAAAGAAGGGACATAAATGAAAACTGGACCAGTTTCTCCCTCCACATTTCCTGTCGCTCTTCACTTCCCCTCTAAGGATCCCATTTCCCACCTTCCCCTGGGACAGGGGAATGAAGGGAGGCTCAGGCCCCAGCAGCTGCCACAGCAGCACCTCCAGCTCACCCTCCGCAGGAGCCCCAGGAGCACAAACAGAACCAGGGAAGAGGAATTTTACCAAACCCACCAGCTCTCTTGGGCTTTTCACAGCAAAAATTTATAAATTTCTAAAATTTCCAAAGCCTGCTAAGGAGCAGCTGTTTCTGCCACCAAAACACTTCTGGATGCATGGAGTTCCATCACCCAAAACGCCCCCCCCAAGGAGACCAAACCTCCCCAAGGCCCTCAGGGGGTTTCTCCTCCAAGCATCTTCTCTAATCCTCCTCAAATATTTAACCCAAACGACCAAGAGAGCAGAAAACCACCCCAAACAGGTGAATTACCAAAGACATCCTTTCATTTTGAGAAAAATTAGGAAATCCTAAGAGCCTGCTGGGGGTTAATGACAGTGTGGGGCATTCCCACTGCACAGAGTATTTGGGGTTGGGGGAATTTTATCTAACACTCAGCTGCATATTTAATAAAAACCAAGCCTGGTTGTTAAATATTTCAATAAAAACTCGAGGAAATAAGCTCAGCTGAAGAAATGGAGACTGGAGTGTGTTTTCTTGCTCCACTGAATAAATACTCATCAAGCAGCTCTTTCTCCTCTGTTTTGCTGACCACATAATTGATACACCCTGGATAAAAATCCTGTTTTTAAAACATCTTTCTAATGCAGGAAGAAACCCCACAGCCCCCCTCGATAAGGAGCTCTCAGCGGTGCAGCAGCTATCGACGGGTGAGAGATCAATTCTTCATTTTTGCTAATGAGGCCCCAGAAATGGGTTTTTCCCACCTTGAGTTAATGGCCATTTTCCTGAGCGGTGCAATCCAGTTCGGGAGGAAGAACAGGAGCCTCTGGATGGGCGGGAGAGGCCTGGAAGGGGCAGAGCTGCAGGAGCTGGCACTGCTGCAGCGTTCCAGCGTTTATTCTGGAAGCTGGCTCCGAGACGGTCCTGGGGAAGTGCTGAAAGCACAATTACGGCTCTTCGGAGGCTTTTTTATCTTTAGATAGCCCGTAACTGTTCCATTCCAGCTCATTTGGAAAAACCTGCCTGGGAAATGCAGCAGAGCAGGGCTGGTTCCACGAGAGCCCTGTCAAGAAGCTGCGTGCGGAGGAGCCGCGTGCTGTGACATAGCTCTAGGCTCTGTATTTTCCACTTCTCATGTGGCGAAACCATTTCGGCAGGCGCCAGGGACCGCGCCGAGCTGCCGGGAGGCTGCAGCTCCTGCCATCCTCGCCGAGAACCGCGGATTCCTGAATTCCCCAGGCAGAGCGCGGGGATTCGAGCTCTGTCAAACGCGGCTCCGCCGGAGAGGCTCAGCCGGGAGCTTGGTGAAGCGCTCTGTCAAAACAACTCGTCTGCTCCATCTCCGAGCTGCCTCCTGAGGGGGGGAGTGTCGGCTTCTTGGAGAATTAATGCATTAAAACTCTGCCCAGGGCGTTGTTTCCAAAGCCTTGGAGGGTGATCGCGATTTTCACTCCGATTATGAAACTCGGCCCATTCGGACGTTTCTTTGTGTGCCACGTTCCAGCTCCAAGGGCAGCAGTGCTGAGGGGTCCGGGCAACCAAACAGGAAGCAGTTCTTAAAGGAGATGAAGTCAATTCTCCCTCGGGGTCGCTGAAGTCCTGCCCAGCCTTTTTGATGAGCAGTAACTGCAATTTATCCTCTCTCAGACTCCGTGTTCCCAGGTCACCGCTCCGACAAACACCCCTTGCCCACGGGGACACAAAGGGATCAGCTCAGATCCCAGTCAGAGAGGGGTAAAACCCCCCAAAATCAGTCAGAAATCGAATTACCTCTACCTGCTGGTGTCCTGCCACATGTGGCAACCCCAGCCGTGCAGCAGAGGAGCGTGATGCTCAGTTATCACACAGGACGTGGCTCAGTGCCGCATCCCAACACCAGCCCGTGCAGGTGTGCCACAAGCCAGGCCCCTCTCCAGAGCTCCATCGCTGCCCTTTCCCTAATCAGCACCAGAAAACTGCAAATTGTTACTGCCTCCAGCCAGAGCCCATCCTGCAGAGAGTGGTGTGCAGAAAAGCCAGGAAAACTGTCAGTCTCAGCTCCAGGGAAGGCAGAATGCATTGTCCAGGTGGCTCTGGGTCAAATTCAGGGTGATAATGATGGGAGTGAGAGGCCTGGGGCTCTGCTGCCAGGGAACAGGGACAGGAGGAGAGGGAATGGCCTCAGGCTGGGCCAGGGGAGGCTCAGGGTGGATATTGGGACAATTCCTTCATGGAAAGGGCTGCCCAGCCCTGGCACAGGAGGTGGAGTCCCCATCCCTGCAGGGATTTCAAAGCCCTGTGGATGTGGCCCTTGGGGACACGGGGCAGTGGTGGCCCTGGCAGTGCTGGGGATGGTTGGACTTGGTGATCTCAGAGGGCTTTTCCAACCTGAACAGTTCCATGATTCCAGCCCAAATCCCCTCCTGTTCCACCAGAACCAGGCAGCCCCAGGAGCACAGAAGGACCGGGACCTGCTGCTCCAGGGATCCTTCCCCAGGTCGCCAAGGCAGCTCCAGTCACCCCAGAACTGTGGTTGTTTGTGTCCCACAGCAGCCTGGGCTCCCCGAGGGTCACCTGCCCCCAGCCCCTCCCATCCCCACCCTTCTTGGAGTGCTTGTGGCATCCTGGGACAACATTCCAGTCCCACAGCCTGGGATCTGTCCATGGAATCCTGGAACGGGTTGGGCTGGAGGGACCTTAAGGCTGTTCCACCCCTGCCATGGGCAGGGACACCTTCCCCCGTCCCAGAGTGCTCCAAGCCCTGTCCAGCCTGGCCCTGGACACTGCCAGGGATGGAGGTGCTCACTCAGCCCTCGCTGTGGTTTGGTTTAATTAATGCAGTAATTAAACACAAGCAGCTCTTGCTGCAATCCCACCCAGACCCCTCTGACATCACCGACACTGTGACCAAAGGGAGCTGTGGCACAATTCCACCTCAAACCCCATTGTTTGTACACTGACATGAGAACATTCCCCAGGAAAGGCCTTTTCCCATCATTTCCCCTCCCCTCCTTCACCTGGGTTCCCACTCGGACCCTCCCAGCCCGCACAGCCTCACCCCCTGCACACCCTGCCCCGAGACAAGAACCACGAGGCCTTTGCTCGCTCTCCCCCACTGGAATTCTGAATGAACTCTGGGAAGAGCCTGGCTTTGTCACTCTGCGAAATGTAGGTCAGAAGTCTGCGTGGTTTGTCACAGAGAGTGGCTCGTGTGTCATCTGCCTCAGGCAGATGGAACTGAGTCACTGCTGCTGCATCACTCCTGATCCCTCCCTTCCCAGCCCCGGGAGCTTTTTCCTCCCCATCGGATGCTGGTTGGAAGAATGCAGTGACATCAGGGCAGCAGGAGGCCAATGCCTTGTGACAATTTCCCGTTTATTTTTTTGTGGAAGCTGTGCCTCTTCCCCAGCGCAGCACCTACCACACCAGCTGCCCCTTTCCAAAGTGAATAAATTTTAATTCCCTTCATTTATTCCAGTATTTACCTCCTATATTTGTCTTCGACGAGAAGAAATCACCACTTGTGAACAGAGAAAAGAAATAAAAGAGGTTCTTCGACCTACAGGGTGTGGGGGAAAAGCTCCCCACCACTTCCATCCCTGTTTATTTGGGAGGTGCACTGTTCCTCTGGGATTCCTGCTCCTTACATCCCCCCAGGCAGCTCTATCAATTCATCTTCATATGACATTAAATCACACAGAGCTGATTCACTTTGTGCTGGATGCACAAACGGGACCACAAAAAAGCCCCTGGGCCAGTCACCGTCAGGAGTCTCCACAGGGACAGGAATGGAGAAGACCTTGAGGTAACACCCACAAGAAAATCAAGAAATTCACGGCACTGATTGGGAGGTAGAAGACTCAAAAAGCAGTTTGACTCCTCTAAAATGCTCATCTCTGCTTCCACAAGTTCCATGTGCAGAGGAATATCAGGAAGAAGTCCAGAAAACGGGACTGATGCGGTCTTGGGGAGCTCACCCAGCCCATCCCTCTGTCCCGAAGTCCCAAAAATGAGCCTTTTCTCAGGAATCCCAAACCCTGCGAGGAGCTGCCCATCCATGGGGATCCCACAACCTCCGGCAGCTCCCATTCCAAGGGCAGGAACACCCCACTCCTGCTGATACGACCTCTGAGGAGGGGCTGATGCAGCCCAACCAACGCTTCTACCTGGGCAGAAATGGAAATCACTGTAACAGGAACAGGGCAGGGGCTGAGACCTCACAGCTGCTGCTACAAGAACCCACAGGAGCGACAAAAAGCTTCCATCCAGCTAAAAAAATGACTTTTTTCCTGCTTTTAATTGTACAAGAAGTTTGCATTTTACCATAGAAACACCAAAATGTCCTTCAGCAGACCCCACCTGAACCCCCCCCTCATCCTCCCCCCTGAACTGCAGGAAGAAGCAGAAATTTAACAGCTTTTCCCTCTGACCTCCTTGTTGGTGACTCCTGGGGGCAGAGTCCCGTGTTTGTAATCCTCCAGCAGCTGCACCGCTTCCTTCAGGCGACTCTGCAACAGAAACAGCAGCAAGGACTGAAGGTGCAGAACGATGGTGTCCTTCAGGAAAATCATTCCATGGAATCCTGGAATGGGGTGGGTTGGAA
>VZRR01003722.1:0-17101 GCA_013398015.1 Oreocharis arfaki | reverse complement strand
GCACAGGGATCCCGTTCCCGGGGAGCAGCCCTGGCTCTTTCCCGCCTGCAAGGCCGTGGCTGGAGCAGCTGAGCTCAGCTCCTGCTCTGGGGGGTTGCTCCCGGTGCTTCTGAAAGGCGGGGCTTTGTATTCGGAAATATCCCGAGGGGAATGGTTTTAAACTAAAAGAGAGCCCATTGAGATGGGAGACTGGGGAGGAATTCCTGGCTGGGAGGGTGGGCAGGCCCTGGCACAGGGTGCCCAGAGCAGCTGTGGCTGCCCCTGGATCCCTGGCAGTGCCCAAGGCCAGGCTGGACATTGGGGCTGGGAGCAGCCTGGGACAGTGGGAGGTGTCCCTGCCATGGCAGGGGTGGCACTGGGTGGGATTTGAGAGGTCCCTTCCCACCCAAACCAGGCTATAAAGAAGCACTGAGTGCAGCAGTAGTGCTTCCTTGGATAGAAACATTCCAAGTTCCCACAAATCTCTATCATATATTGAATATTAACAGTGATTTTCTGATGTAGCTGTGATTGATCTGTCCTGGAGAGAAAAACCACCTGGTTTCTGACAACCACTGTGATATTGCAGCACTGGTGATAAAAATGAGACTCAGGCTACACAAATTTTAGAGAAACCTCAAGCTTTTGCGTTGCTCTAATATATCTGTATCCGTTTGAATCTGTTCTGTTTATGTTGCTGACTTCAGAAGACATTTGTGAATAGTTACTCTGCAGTCTAGTTAAATTCTGCTTTCTTAAAGCTCTGTTTTAGGGGTGAAATCAGAAACCAAGGGTATGAGGGAGAGCCTTCAGTGAAGAAAACAGCGGTAGCGTGTCGCAGCTGAGACGGACGTGACACTCACGAATGATGTACCCTGACTGTTCAGAAGGTCAAAGGATATTTTATCTTACAGAGTTTTTATTTATATAGCTTTTTGGCACTCGTTTTTATGCTAATACTTTTAAAGATTATTGGTAATTTGTAACTGCTGCTCCTAAGAAAACAGATTTAAGTTAAAACCGATATTTTTTCCAAGAGCTGCGTGGGTTTTTTTTTCCCTCTTTGTTTCGGTTCTTTGCTTTTGTTGATGTTAAGGTTCTCAGGGGTGCAGAGCAATCGTGCTCAGGTCCATACCCACGGAGCTCCCTGACCAGCTCTTGGTTTCCCCAGCGGTGGGTGACGATGGAGCTCCCCGGGGAAGCAGCTCCGTGCTGTGGCTCTTACACTTGGGGGATGCTCGGGGTTTGTTTCACTCCCCTCCAACGCCAGGAGTGCCAAGGACCTTCCCCCAGCCTCGAACACTCGGGTGTGCCTCGCTTGGGGCTGGCTGAGTCCAGGAGAATTCCGCAGCCTCTCCTCCCCTTCGTGTCCCAGGAGAAAACGGGGCTGGGTCAGAGGGACAGAGCTGAGTAGTCCCACCCACCCCACTGCAGAGCCCAGGTCCCCTGGACTGAAATTTGGGCTGAATAAAAGAAGAAAAAGGATGAGAAGCCCCTCTCTGCACCCAGTGCGAGAGCAGAGCGTGGAGAGCTCCTTCCTGCAATGAAAACACCGACAGACCCGTTTGGAAGGAGATTTCTTCCAGGAATACGTCACCCTTTGTGCACCCTGTGCTCTCCCGTGGGGCTGATTCCACCTGGGACAGGTCCAGGCCCCAAGCACAGGATCAACCCTCTGAGATGGGCAGGTCCCAGAGGGGAAAAACCCCAAAGAAACCCCAACAAAAACAAACCCAATCCTGCTCCTGGGCTGGGGAGAGGTGTGTGAGGCTTTGTGCTCACACCAAGGGTTGCATTTAATGGTGAGGGGGAGGAACAACCTCCCCGTTCCCAGGCCCCACCCTGCACAGGAAGGCGTTTTTGGGAAATCTTTCATTTCCAAGTATTTTTTCCTTCCTTTTTTCTCATGGAGTTGTTGCTGGACAATGAGAAGTGAGAGCAGAGGAGCTGCCCATCCCCATCCCCAGCTGGAATTGTCGGCTCTGTGCTGCCGAGGGTGCCCTGAGCTCTGCCGGGGCTCCCGCCCAGCTCCCAGCTCGGCCCTGGCTCTCGGACGCTCTTTCCCTGTTTAATCCCTTCCCGCTGAGTCCCTCCGGGTGCTTCCCCGCATCCCAGAGGAGCAGACGGCTCAGCATTCCCGGCACAGCCACTCTCCCGCGGGCAGGGAGCGTCTGGCAGCTGCCGGGGCTGCCCTCAGCCCTGCCGGGGAGGCACGGCCGGGGTCGTGTCCCAAAAAGCGGCAGATTTACATCCCGGGGAGGGGGCTCTGCCTGGGGCGGGCTCCTCACTCCGTGGGGGAAATGTGGGATTTTATTCCCCGTCCCGTACCCAACCCTGGCCGTGAACTCGGGTTTTGGAGGGAGGATGGAGCTCCTGGGCAGGGAAAGGTGTCCCCAAGGGCTGGTTTGTCCCTCCCCGGATGCTCCCCGGGAACAGCTCCTGGGCAGCTTCGGTGAGGTTTTACGAGGCGAAAATAGTGATATTTTCCCAATATTTTTTCTGGGAAGAGTCATACAAAAATATTTGCTCCAACACATTTTCATGTCTTAACAAATTCTTGTAACAAGTTTATCCTAAAAATACCAGAAATACGGGATATGGGTGTTGCATGAGTGCATTATGTAAGTGACTTGGTAGAATAATTTGGGAATGAATCAGGCCTTTTTTTTACTGAGTACCAATTCAGAAGATTTGAGCAGAGGAAAAGCAACTTTTTTCCTGGAAATAAGGAAAAATCCAGAGGTTATGAGTTCCTTGCAGACTTTGTGCAGTCGGGCATTGGAAGGGTGGATCCCCATCCCTGGCGGTGCCCAAGGAATTCCTGGACGTGGCACTCAGGGCTCTGGGCTGGGGGCAAGGTGAGGATTGGGCACAGCTTGGACCCGGTCTGGGAGGGCTTTTCCAGCATCAGGGATTCCCGCTGGATTAAATTACCCAGGAGAACATTTCCCACCCTAATTTCGTACCTCACGCAGGAGTGGAAGCTTCCCACCTTGCTCCAGGTGGTCCAGCCTGGCTGGTTCCAGGTCCAGTTCTGGAACCGCCCCCAGCAGGGGGATGGGAACAACTGGGAATTCCAGACTCCAGCAAATCCCAACACCCCCCCCAGGAAATATTCTGGGAGATATTAATAGAAGAATGCTGGCAGGATTTGCATCTCATTAGGTGGCTCTGGTGCAGTTAATCTTAGCACGCTGCATCTAATTTGGGCAACCAGACTGTAAAAAAGAATAAAAAATACAAGGCTGGAGCTGAATTAAACACCCAGCAGGAAGAAAGGGAGGCTGAGGCGGGACTGCAGGCCAGGAAAGGTCAGAGGATTTTTCCTGGCACATTCCTGCAGTGGTGGCACACGTGGCACGGCCCTGAGGAGCCCTGGGGAGTTTCCTGCCAAGGTTTTTGGAGCGTGGGGTTGTTTGCAGAAGGTGCAGAAGGACTGGTTTGGGTTGGAGAGACCTTAAATCCCATCCCATCCCATCCCACCCCTGCCATGGCAGGGACACCTCCCACTGCCCCAGGCTGCTCCCAGCCCCAATGTCCAGCCTGGCCTTGGGCACTGCCAGGGATCCAGGGGCAGCCACAGCTGCTCTGGCAATTCCAGCCCAGCCCCTCCCCACCCTCCCAGACAGGAATTCCTTCCCAATCTCCCATCCAGCCCTGCCCTCTGGCACTTGGGAAGCCATTCCCTGTGTCCTGTCCCTCCAGGCCTTGTCCCCAGTCCCTCTCCAGCTCTCCTGGAGCCCCTTTAGGCCCTGCAAGGGGCTCTTGTCTCACTTTGCACAGAAAATTTCATCCTACTAAAGCTCGGGATGCAGGACACAGAACCCAGAGGAAACAGCTCCCGTGTCATCCCACGATTCAAGCCTGCACATTTCTCCCTGCGAGCTGGGGGATAAAAGAGAAGAGGTTTGGTTGCTTTTATCCCTTTGTGGCTGGCTGGTGGCTGGAGCTGCCTCCCGGTGCAGTTGCTGTTTGCTGCACTCCCAGCAATTAAATCCGAGTGATTTCGCACATCCTTTAATTGCCGCGCCGGTGTCACCCCGGGAGGCTGCCCCTGTCAGGAGCCGATGCAAACCCAGGCCGGGGTGGCTGTGGAAGGAGCTGATGTGTCAGTAATGAATTCAATTAACTCCACAGAGGCGGGGATTGCAGGAATTAGCCCCGCTCAGCCCGCGGCGCTCGGAGCTCATCCCGTCAGCGGCACCCCTGGGAGCTGTCACAGCCGCAGCCTCGGCTGTCCCCGGCTCCTTTTCCTTCCAGAAAGAGAAAAGCAGACGGACCCGGGCTCCATTTGGGTTCCAGAGCGGTGCCAGCCCCGCTGCTGGGGACAGGGCAGGGCAGAGTGAGCAATGCTCTGGGACTGGGGCTGCCCCTTCCCGCAGGGTTTGGAGTAGCAGCAGGAAAAGGCCCCTCGGCATTCCCAAAATACTTTCGGGAAGTGTCGGCGAATGGAAGAGCAGTAATTAATCTTTTAGAGGCTCCTAGAAGATAATTTTGTCTCTGTGCATCCCTTCAGTCCCTGCTTCTGAGCTCGCAGCCAGGGGTTCCTCCCGTTATCCCAAGGACAGCAGGACGGAGTCTCCCGGGAGCAGTAGCGTCGGGATAAACCCAGGAAATTCAGCTCTATTTGGGTCACCGGCTCTTGAAGAAGGCTTTCAGATGCGTATTACTGGCCTGAAGGGTTTTCTTTCCCCTCCTGAAGGAGTGGGAGGCCCTGAACAGACTCCTTGGTGCTCTGGGGGATGCGAACGGGAACAGAAAGGGCCCCTGGGAGCTCCTGGCAGCGCCTACCTGGCTTTACAGCAGGGGTTTGGATGCCTTGGAAATAATTCTCTTCTAAAGAAAGGAAAATGAAGCCCAGGAAACAAAGGAGAAGGGGTAATGATCGAAGCTGTTTGGATTTGATAGCTTGAGAATAAAATGAAAATAATCTCCTTGGCCGAGAGAGCCTTTGGTTACAAACGCATTTAATTTCTCCTGGTTGGTGCTCGGCTTTCCCTGTGCCAGGGCAGCAATGCCCAAACCCTGGAAATCTCTGGGCAGTTCTAGGGATCAGAAGGTTCTGGAAGGAAAATATTTCTTCCTGTGCTTTGCTTTTGTTCAGGGAATGCTTTGAGCTCGCTGCAGTCGCAGCTCGGCGGCCTCGGGAGCCGACAGCAGGAGCGGGGGCGGGGGGTATCCATGAAAAACAGCACCTAAACTTTCGGGAGGTGCAAGGGGAATTTCTAACATTATCTCCTAAAAACTTCCCCACGTTGTGGCTCCGTTCAGGCCGTTTATTCTGATCCAAATGGGCTGTTTGATTCCATCACACCGTAACATCTTATCGATAAATACACCTCGGGCGTGTGAGCGGGAGCCACACGGAGATCGGAACAGCTCCTGCTGTTTTCATACCCCTCCATTTCCCCCTCCACCCCAAATTATTTGTCTTGCAGGAATATTCTAAAGTAAAACTTCCTGATTTCTATTCCTCTGCTCATGCCTTGCTCCTTGCAGGATTTCCCTTGGAAGCGAGATTTCGAACCCCAGCTGGCTTTGCTAAAAATAAACTCCTTCAGACCTCTGGATTTCATTTAAATATATTTTATCCTCGCCTGTCTCTGGGCACACGGATTCTCCCTAAAACAGCAAATATTTGGGGGAAGTGGAAACTCCTCGGGGGCTGCTCCTGCTCTTCCCATCTTTCCCAGGGGCTGGGACAAGGCAGAGGGATGCTGGATGGGCCAAAGGTGTTCCAGGCTGGCACGAGGAGTTTGGCCAGAGGGCGGCTGTTAAACCGGGATGGAAAAGTTAAGGAAAAAGGGTTTAAAAATCTGGGGTAGTGGAAGGTGTCCCAGGTGGAAATGGATGAATTTTAAGATCCCTTCCGACCCAAACCGCTCTGGAATTCCATGAAAAATTGGCTGACTCCTGCCCAGCTTTGCTGTCTGGAAGTGAAGCTGTGGATGGGGCCAACGGGAGCATCCTCTGCAGTGGGCAGCTCCCCAGCCCAAGTGGGAACCCCCCTGGATTCTGCAGGCTCAGGGAAAGATCTCCATGGTTATGGTTAGCTGGGAATTCCTCACGTTTCTGCTCTCTGGATGGGCTGGAGGACCTCTGCAGGTGAGCACCACGGGTTTGGGTGATGCCTTGGTGCTGGCTGCTCCTGGGCTGGAGAAGAAGAGCTGGGATTTACTCAGATAAAAATGGAAATAAAACTGGGCCTGGGTCAGATGGCCATGGATGAGACCAGGAGAGAAATTTATGTGGAAAATGTGGATATTTTAACACAGCCTGATGGAGAAGTGCCTCTGGAGCAGCCAAAAATCCAGTATTTTTAGGGCTGGAGGTGTGGGAAGCTGCAGGATCTCAGCAGAGCTCAGTGTGATGAGGACAGGAAGGACAGGTGTGGCTGGAGTTACAGGTGAGGTGTGTGGGGTGACCACGGAAATATCCCAAAAATGCTGATCCTGGGGATGCACTTGGGGGAAGATCTTTGTGTTGGCAGCCCAGGGATCTCTGCTCTGCCTGGAGATTCCATCAGGGAATTGCTGTCCAGGCTGCTCCTCGCTATGGCCTGAGGGCAGGGCTGGGCTCAGAGCTCTCCCCCACTTTTTGTGGTCCCCAGAACAGGAATAAATCTCATTAAATAAGGAATGGGAAAACTGCAAGTTCCTTGGTTTGCCACTGCACCAAGGCATGCGGGTGAAGTGCACTGAAAATTCAGATAAAATATATTTTAATAAAAAGATCATTGAAGTGTTCTGTGAGCACGGCATCAATACAGAGTTACAAATCTCTGATATTTACCCACGTGGCTCCATGAAATGATTATCATTGCAGGCACACTTCTCCTCATCAGACGAAGGAATCCACGCCATTCAGAAGTTACCTCTCCTTTCCAAAGTGATATTGTCATTAAATTTCTGCAAATTAAAGTGGGGCTCCCTCTGGGTTTCAGAGAGCTCGTGTGAGGGAGCGCGGTGAGTACAGCCTGCATCTGTGGCAGGCTCTGAAAGCTGAAAGCTGCTGCCACAATCCCGCCTGGTTTCCACTTGGGACATTCCATACTTTGTGTGTGTGGCAAGAACTCCCAAGGCGAGGCTGAGAAGGGGTAGAATTGTTGTGGAGGTTTTAGAGAAGGAAACTTTATTAATAATGAAGGGGAGGCGGTGCAAGGCCAGGTTTGACCTCACTGGGGCCCTGAAGAGACCCCACAGGAAATATGGAGACCAGGGCTGGAGGGGCAGGACACAGGGAATGGCTTCCCCCTGCCAGAGGGCAGGGATGGATGGGATACTGGGAAGCAATTCCTGGCTGGCCTCCCAGCTCCGAGGGTGCCAGTGCCTGCTCAGGAGGTCACAACCTGCCAGGAATGCCCTGGCTGTCCCCAGGGGAGGTGGCACCCCCAGCAGCCAGGGGATCTCTGAGAAAAAAACCTCAGATTCTGAGAAAAGAATGGTTTGGGTGGGAAGGGACCTCAAATCCCATCCCATCCCACCCCTGCCACGGCAGGGACACCTCCCACTGTCCCAGGCTGCTCCCAGCCCCAGTGTCCAGCCTGGCCTTGGGCACTGCCAGGGATCCAGGGGCAGCCACAGCTGCTCTGGCAATTCCAGCCCAGCCCCTCCCCACCCTGAGTGAGGAACTTTAAATCGATAAGGGGGGCAGGGACAGCCCCAGGTGGACACAGTGGGCACCTGTGGGGGCCTGGGGACAGCAGCAGGACCCGGGGGCGTCACCCCCCATCCCCTGACCCCTCTGTGGTGGGCAGCAGCCTCGCTGTGCTGGGCCAGGCTCCGGAACCAGGCTGGACAAACCTTCCCAGCCCCACGGAGCAGGGCTGGGCCGGGGCCTCGTTCAGCTGCCAGGCAGAGGCAGGGAGGAGGGAGAGTGTCAATAACGGGAATAATGGGAATAATGGGAATAATGGGAATAATGGGAATAATGGGAATAATGAAGCAGCTCCTGTGTGTGTAGTCAGAGAGCCCCGAGGTCACAGCCCTCGCTGGGGCCCCAGCCCCCCCTCCCCGTGTGTGTGCCGCTGATTGGAGAGGGGTCACCAGGCCTGAGCAGGGACGGGAATTTCGGGATGCACAACTCTCTAATTGCTTTCCTCTTGTGGTTTGGGCCCTTAGGACCAGGATTCAATGCTGGAACCCCACCCTTGTTAATTGAATGGGGAGGAGGTGGGGTGGTTGCCTCTCTTTGGGGGTGAGGGTGGCAGCGCTCCCGACGTGGTTTGTTCCCCCTGTCCTCTGAGTGGACACAGAGCTCTCCGTGGCCTCCCTGTCCCTGCCAGCTCCAGGGATATTTCTGCTCCTGCCTGCAGCCCCTGCCTCAAATGGAGGGACCAAGAGTGGGATGGATTTAAATTACAGTGAATTTAAGTGATATTTGAATAGTTCTGGAGGTTTCTGACATGTGACATCAGCAGCAATGCATCGGCCACTCACTCCAGGCAAAAAACAGCTCAGTTGGAGCTGATCCCCTCCTCTGGCTCTGGCTGCCCACAGGGGTTTCCTCCTGGAATTCCTCATAAAGAAAAGTTACATTTTTATTTGAAGATGAAACTTTTTCTACCGGAAATCCAAAGAAGCTGGGTTTGGAAAGCAGCTGCAGGGAAGCAAAATACAATTTCTCCTATCTCTCATTGTCCAGCTGTATTTGGGCTGATCCCTCAAGTCTCCCAGATTTTAAAGCTGGGTCTGAAGGTCCAGGCCGTGTCCCAGAGCTCCATCCCAGGGAAGGATGAGTTCCCTGACCCTCCCTCCTGCCTCTGGGTGTGCAAACACCTCCTGAGGGGCTTCTCGAACTGCTGCTGCTGCTGCTGGGATTGATCCGATGTTGATCGATCAGCCTCCTGCTAATGAAGTGTTGATGAGGCTGCAGCAGCTCCCGATATTGGGAATTTTTTCTCAGGCCCAGCCAGCTCAGAGCTCTGCCCACATCACCTTTACTGGGAGAAACCGGGAGAACCCCGGGGGCTGCACCTCCGTGGAGGGCACGGGCAGTGCTGAGTGCAGGGCACCATTCCTGGCACGGGAGATTCCCAGCTGCAGCTCCCAGCCCTCTGCAGGGCACTGCAGAACTCCCCTGGGTCACTGCTCTGTCACAGAGTCTGATTTTCTGAGTGTCTGCACTTTTCCCTTGGAGGAAATGGGCAGGACCAAGGCTCCAGAGAGCCTTTTTTGCACATCTATGGAGGAATGGATGGAGCTGCACGCTGAAGGTCGGGTGTGAGGAATGAGCTCCCCCCGCACAGCTGACACTGGAATTAGGGAGCAGCTCCTGGGAGGCAGCAGTGAGGAATGGTTTCATTTTCCTCTAAAAATGGAACTGGAGGTTTTTTTTCCCCAATTAGGAATGTTGGAGCCGTTTGAGGCGAGGTGACAACAAACTCTTTTCCCATTTAATGAGCTAAAGCTGATTGGAATTGGGGCGGGAGTCAGCCTGCGGAGCCACAAAGACAGGGGTGCTGCACCTGCATTTTAATGGGCTCCGGAGCAGTGGGGCTGAAATGTCTTTCCTTGGATTCTGAGAGACCCATGGGCATCGATCTGATGATGCACCTCCTGCAGTTCGAGTTTAGAAGCAGGGCCTGCATCTGTCCCTGTCCAGCAGGACTCGCAATTGCTTTGTTAAACCCCACGGAATCTGAGACAGCACCGAGAGCACCTGGGAATGCTGGAGAGGGAGGGATGTGGGTCTGGAGGGGAAGGAAAAGTGCAATTGAGCAGTCAGCTGGACTTAGTCCTTAGGATGGGCTGTAACAGGATTTACTCCGTGGTTTTTTAGATAACGTGAGGTGCTGAAAGTCTGCCTGGTTTACACCCTGTGACATCTCTAACAATGGGTTTGACTCCACGTTTTCAGATAATGTGAGGTGTGAACTCCGTAAGGTCTGTAGGACATGGTGGTGACAGAGAGGAAAACTCCTCCAACCTCCTCCCCTGAAGGAGCAGGAGCTCTGGGGGCTGCGCTGCCCGGGGAGCAGCAGGAGTGGGACGGCGCCTGCGGAACTTCCCTCGCACTCACCCATCGGCTGCCAGCTCCGGGCTGGGGCGCTGGACAGAGGAAGGGTGAGCTGGTGACCCCCCCTGCCCAGTGGGGTGCTCCCACTGCCCTGGGAGAGCCTCGGCCTCGTGGGTGGCCCGGGAGGAGCAGGGGCAGGGAGCTCTCCCTGCGGGCACCCCACGGATGTGCCCCGGCAGCAGAGGAGAGAGGACTCCGCAAAGGCTCCGCGCCGGGACTAATTAAGGTGAGCGATTTTCCTTTGCTTCCATCCCTCACGGCAGCCTAATTGGGAGGCAGAGGCGTTTCCACCTGGAAAGGATTAATTTCAGCTGATAAATGTCCCCTCTCAGCCCATTCCGTGCTGCAGGGACATCGCTCAGCCACGCGAGGGGCGCGGGGTGGGAGATTCCACATCCACGTGGCTCTGATTAATGGGAATGCTGCAATTAGGAGCGGGAGAAGTTTCTTGGCTCACAGTTTCACTCCACTAATCCTCAGTAAAACTCTCTGGAGCTTTCCAGAAATGCAGTGCCCTGCTCTAGGGAATGCTGGGCAATATCCCAGAATCCCGGAATGGTTTGGGTGGGAAGGGACCTTAAATCCCACCCAGCCCCACCCCTGCCATGGCAGGGACACCTCCCACTGTCCCAGGCTGCTCCCAGCCCCAATGTCCAGCCTGGCCTTGGGCACTGCCAGGGATCCAGGGGCACCCACAGCTGCTCTGGGCACCCTGTGCCACGGCCTCCCCACCCTCCCAGCCAGGAATTCCTTCCCAATATCCCATCCATCCCTGTTTTCTGGAAAATCTCTATTTAATCTATTTTAAATGTCCTTTTATGCGGAGAGGGAAAAGCCTTTTGCTGTTTTACTGCTGGAGACTGGGATCAGTCTCCAAGAAATTGGTGTTCATTTTACGGCTTGTGTCGGATTTATCTCCCTGTGTCGGATTTATCCCCCTCGCTTGGGAAGGGCAGGGTTCGTTTGGGAATCTTGGGGCTCAGGGATGTGGAGTTGGAGGATCCACGGGATCAGATTAAAAACAGGAGCAGTGCCCANATAAATATAAATATAAATATAAATATAAATATAAACATGCCATGTCTCTCTAAGCACCAGCTGAGGAGATGATGGAGTCAATAACCTGATCTGAGAAGATACAACCAACTCCAATATTGTGATTTATCTCACCCACTTGGCCTCCTTCCCCCACCCCGAGGGAGGTGGTTCACGGACTTCCCTTCCCAACCGAGCGGGGCCCGGATCCACAAAACTTTATTAAAAGCACAGTTATTTGTAGCGGCGTGTGGAGCATCCCAGCAGTGCCCCCAGGCCTCTCCGGAACAGCGAGCGAGGTCACAATTAACGAGGTCACAATTAACGAGGTCACAGTTAACGAGCTGCAGCTCCCAGTGACGGAGCAGGGAGCGGAGCAGGACGGGGCTAGAGGAGCAGCCGGGTGTTTCCCTGCCGCAGGGACTGGAACTGCTGCGCTTTCCTTGCAGCCACAAACACCGAGGATGCCCCAAGTCCCCGGGCTCCTGCGTGTTGCTCCATTTCTCAGGAGCAGCAGGAGAATTTTAAGCAGGCTCTGCTCGGAATGATGAAGTTTGCAGAGAACAGCCTCGGGTAGTGCTTTAAAAAATGGAAGGGGAATCATCTGAGGAGCGAGGGAGGTGGAGGACAGAGTTACTTCTTCCCCACTTGATTCCTCTGGAGCCACTGGGAGCGTGTGAGCTCCAGGCTGCTCGAGGGCAGGCGGAAGCGGAGCGGACGGAAGTTCTCTGCCGTGTGCACGGGCAGCTCTCGGAAAGGTTCCCAGGGCAATCCCAAATCTGTTGGGTTTTTAAGGGCCAATCCTGGGGTGCCAGGCACTGCTGCAGGATGGGCTCTGGGGTCTGGGGGATTCCAGCCCGGCTTCACCACTTCAGCTGGATTTGGGAGTGGGGGAGGACTCCTCGGATGGAATATTCTGCGTCCATCCAGCACCCAAATCCCAAAGCCCCTGGGATTTTTTCTGGATCAGGTGCCAAGGCTGAAACTCCGTGGCAGAATTCCACGGTCTAAAATCTGGCAGGGGCTGGTTCAGTCACTCTCTTCTCCAGGATTAAATATTCACAGGACACACCAGGTCTGGAGGGCTCCCAGTGGTCCCAGGGCTGCAGCTGGAATGAGTTGGCAGCAAAAAGAATTAAAAATAAGGATATTTCTGGGTGGAGGTGAAGGTTCCAGGCATATTTCACTACTAAGGACATGGATGGATGTGGAAATGAAGGAAATGTTTTGGGTCCCATTTGCCAGCCTGCTCACTGTGGGACTTCTGACCCAGGGGCACTTTCCAGCCCCATCCTGGTGGGGCCAAGGTCTGGCTTTAGGCAGAGAAGGATGTTTAGAACTCGTTCGTTTTGAATATTCATGTCCTTTACAAAGGGCACGTTTGTAACCTGAGTCCCCCCATTCCTTGGACACAAACAGTGAAAAAGAATCCAAAAAATCCAAACCTCACAGAGACCAAAAATCCCAGAACGGTTTGGGATGGGAGGGACCTCAAAGCCATGGGCAGGGACACCTCCCACTGTCCCAGGCTGCTCCAAGCCCTGTCCAGCCTGGCCTTGGACATTCCAGGGATGGGACATCCAGAGGTTTTTTGGGCAATCTGCTCCCAGTGTTTTCCCACCAGAGGCTGATTAATGAGGCCTGGCTGTCCAAGGAAAAGAGAGGTTTTTTTCTTTTCTCCTTTCTGGAGAAATGTTCCAAGGTAACATTTTATTTTCCTTTCTCTTTCTTCCCCTTCCCCCCTTGGTGCCCAGGCCTGGAAATGCTGTCTCCTGCAGTTTTCCACGGGAGCACTGGTGCACAATCTCAGCCCAATTTGGCTGCGGGCGTTGAGTTTGACAGGCAGGTGCAGCCGTAATTTCTCAGGCCTAGCCAGGATGCCAAATAAATCCATATCATCTTGACAATTACATCTTTACAAAAGCTTGGGAAAGAGCAGCCGGGAAAGCTTGTCAATAAGTTCACTTTTTATTAGAGGGAAGTCCTTTGGAGAGCCCACAAAGGCAGCGGCTCCTGATGGATCCCTCGGAGGCAGCCGCCGTGGGAGGCCAGTTAGAAAGAGCTTTTTATTGACAAACTTTTATTTTAGAGGAATTTTTTTCCCTACAAAGCCTCAGCTCGAGCCATTGCACGGCGCAGCCATAAAACTAGATATGGAGTAGGGAGAATTTTGGCTTGAGCCAGGCCCCAAAGGGAACTGGATCCCAGGGTTGTGCTGGGGACACTGGGATGGCAGAGCTGGGACCGGGATGGGGAACAGGGCAGGAGCAGCTGCTGGGAGGAGCCCTACAAGCCGAGAGGGAAGTTATTTCCACAGTGAAATACGAGATTAATTAGTGCCACGTGTGATCCCAGCCCCCAGGAGAGCCGAATTTCCCTTTCCTGCCGTGCCTGTGCAGCCGGGAAGCACAAATGGAGCTGGAGAGGGACTGGGGACAAGGAATAGAGGGACAGGACACAGGGAATGGCTTCCCAGTGCCAGAGGGCAGGGCTGGATGGGATATTGGGAAGGAATTCCTGTCTGGGAGGGTGGGGAGGGGCTGGGCTGGAATTGCCAGAGCAGCTGTGGCTGCCCCTGGATCCCTGGCAGTGCCCAAGGCCAGGCTGGACACTGGGGCTGGGAGCAGCCCCAATGCTTCTATCTCTGTATAACCACAGGAACGGGGGCTGTGAGCCCTGGGGGCACCTCCAGCCACCCCTCCTCTCCGTGCCCTGCTTCTGCTGCTCCTCCCTGCCGAGGGGGTGCTTTATTCACGGAACCCTCCCTGGAGAGAGCCCCTGTGAACTCTGTTCTGTGAGGGCCCTCTCCAGGCCGAGCAGGCAGCTCTCACGGGAGAGAAAGGGGAGCTCCCGGGTGTCAAACGCTTTCCAACCTTCCTGCTTTGATCAGGGCCCTGTTGGGGCCAAAGTTTTCTCAGCGTCCTCCTGGGAGTTTCCTCCGTGGCGTTCTGTGGTTATTCCCAGCCCCGGTGAAGCTCCCTCGTGGTGTGAGCTGCAGTAAGAGGAGGGAGCTCAGCTGTGCAGGAATCCCAGCCCGCCAGGGAAACATCCCAAAAACCCAGCGTGATCCGCTGGGAGCTGGGAGGGAAGCTGGGGAGGCTGCCAGGGGTGAGGGATGGAGAGGGAACAGTCAGAGCAACGCTGGGAGAGGCTGCGAGCGAGAGCTGAGCTGTCCCGGTGAGGCAGCACCGGCAGGACTGAGGGAAAAACAGCCCTGGAATGACAGAGGAGGGAAAGCAGGGAGGGAAGGCTGGGAGGGAGCAGGGAGCGGGCAAAGCTGCTGGTGGAATGTGGATCATAGAGAATCCCGGAATGGTTTGGTTTGGGAGGGACCTTAAATCCCACCCAGTGCCACCCCTGCCATGGCAGGGACACCTCCCACTGCCCCAGGCTGCTCCCAGCCCCAGTGTCCAGCCTGGCCTTGGGCACTGCCAGGGATCCAGGGGCCGCCACAGCTGCTCTGGGCACCCTGTGCCAGAAGTGTTTCCCATGCCGTAGAGGGGCAGTGACCCCTCAGGGATGGCTGAGGGAACGCTCAGGAGGCCTGAGGCCGCTGAAGGGGGCTGGGAGAAGGGACCACCCCTCACTGCTGGCAAGGGGGGCTTTCCCGGGCTCGTTTATCGCTCCCTGTTTTCCCTCTTCTCCCACAAAACGCGCAACGTGTCTGGAATGGCTCCTGTATGAAAGAAACTCTCAGGGGATTCTGTTCTCAGGTGCATTTCTGAGACATTTCCGCTTTTGGGAGCTCTCGCTGTCCCACGTTTGGGCTGTTTCGGGAAGCTGGGATCACCACTGGCTGCAGGAGTCCTGTGTACCTGGCAGTTTGTAGATCTTGGCAAAACGTGTGTGGGATGCAGCTCTGCCTGTGCTGGGGATGGAGGAGATGCCTGCAGAGAACATCCCACTGCTGCCCAGAGCCCAGGAAAAGCTGGAGCTCGGAGAAGGTGGATGCCCTGACCCTCACCAGGGCACAGAGGCTGCTGAAAGTCATCTGGGAGCAGCTCCATGCAGGAATGACAGGAAAAGGGTTTGGATGGCAAACACTGGGGATTAAAAGGGGCTTTGGTACAAGGGGCTGGGACCCCAGAATCACTGGGAATGGGAAAGCCCTCCCAGAGCACTGATCCCCACCTTGTCCCCAGCCCAGAGCTCTGAGTGCCACCTCCAGGAATTCCTTGGGCACCTCCAGCCATGGGCACTCCAAACCTCCCTGGGCAGTTCCAAGGCCTGAGCACCCTTTCCATGGGGAAATTCCTGCTCATGTCCACCCTGAGCCTCCCCTGGCCCAGCCTGAGGCCGTTCCCTCTCCTCCTGTCCCTGTTCCCTGGCAGCAGAGCCCGACCCCCCCCGGCTGCCCCCTCCTGTCAGGGAGGTGTGCAGAGTCACAAGGTCCCCCCCGAGCCTCCTTTGCTCCAGGCTGGAGTTGCAGCTCAGCCTCTGCACACCTGGAAAACCTCAGCCTGGATTGCCCTCGTTAGCCAGGGAAGGACATGGAGAGCTTTGCTGTGGGGAGAGCTGAGCCCATTCCCAATCCCAACACAGGGCCCTGCTCCCTTCCCAGGGAACCTGCATCCTCCAGCTGGGGCATCTCCTCGAGGATAATCATTTCATTAAGTCTTCAGATGGTAGAGAATCTCCTCCACATTAGGTTAGTGCCTTCTCTGCTTAATTAACTTTATTCCTACTCCAGGTTTGTTTAGTTTCACCTTCCAGCCTTTGCTTCTCATTATGACTTTCTTTGCTAAATTAAAGTATCAGAGTCGCCTGCCCGTGATGGCCCTAAAGAACACAGAGAAATTGGCTCTCACTTTTCCCTTGGATAAATTAAAAAGGTCAAGTGCCTTTAACCCTCAATTTCTGTGTAAACCCGGCTTCAGAGGAGAGACCTCCAGAGGAGACCATGGAGATGTTCCAAGGGCTGGAGCCAGGCTGGGAGAGCTGGGAATGTTCCCCTGGAGAGGAGAAGGCTCCAGGGAGAGCTCAGAGCCCCTGGCAGGGCCTAAAGGGGCTCCAGGAGAGCTGGAGAGGGACTGGGGACAAGGCATGGAGGGACAGGACACAGGGAATGGCTTCCCAGTGCCAGAGGGCAGGGCTGGATGGGAGATTGGGAAGGAATTCCTGGCTGGGAGGGTGGGGAGGCCCTGGCACAGGGTGCCCAGAGCAGCTGTGGCTGCCCCTGGATCCCTGGCAGTGCCCAAGGCCAGGCTGGACATTGGGGCTTGGAGCAGCCTGGGGCAGTGGGAGGTGTCCCTGCCATGGCAGGGGTGGGATGGGATGGGATGGGATTTAAGGTCCCTCCAACCCAAACCATTCCGGGATTCGATGCCATCGCTGCTCTGAGCCTGAGAACTCCCCCAGGCTGAATCCCGGTGTCCCAGGACTGGATGGATGGCCCTGGCAAAGCAATTCCACCCCTGCTTCCATCCCACCCCCTCCCTGCAGCTCTTTCCACCTCTCCTGTCTGGCACATGCCTGTGCTTGGAATTCACCCGGATGCTTCCGAGGATCCCAGCTCCCTGGGAAAAGCAGGATCATGAATAAACATCACTAATAATTGCCTGAGAAAAGCAGAACTTTCTCCCTGCCTGCAAGGGGAGGGGCAGGAGGAGAGCTCGAGTTAGAATATTCATGCAATCCAGCCTTGATGAGATCCACCTTGACGAGACAGGTGGAGGTCGATCCATTTTAATTCCATGGAAATGCCCCGTTCCGGGAGCAGCTCCGGCTCTAACTGCAGGTGCTGCCCCACATCCTCCTGCCCTCAAACCCCTCCTGGGCTGGAGGGTCCCGGGGCTCCCTCTGGGGTGCAGCTCACGAGAGGAGGGTGCTGCCTGTGCCTGGGTGCGGCTCTGAGGGACACCAGGAGCTGGGCAGCAGCGTGGCCTCAGCTGGGCTTTGGCATATTCCAGCTTTCTTCATCTCTGTCCTCTGGGTTTTGGAGCATGTGCAAGGTGCTTCTGCTTCCTCTCAAGGGCTGATGTCCTTCTGGGTTCCCTCTGACCTTTGCTCACAGGGCTTTGGGGCTGATGGGACATGGTCAGGTCGTGCTGGTCATGGTCACCCTGGTGGG
>VZRR01003721.1:186751-219241 GCA_013398015.1 Oreocharis arfaki | reverse complement strand
GAAAGGGATTCTTTCTCTCTACCGTTCTCTTGTGACACTCCACCTGCAGTACTGCATCCAGCTCTGGGTCTCCCAGCACAGGAAGGACATGGATCTCTTGGAGTGAGCCCAGAGGAGGCCACGGAGATGCTTCCGGGGCAGGGGCACTTCTCCTATGGAGAGAGGCTGGGAGAGCTGGGGATGTTCAACCTGGAGAGGAGAAGGATCCAGAGAGGCTTTAGAGACCTTTCCAGTGTGTAAAGGGAGTCACTGGAGAGGGACTTTGGGCAAGGGCCTGGAATGACAGGACAAAGGGGAATGTCTTTAAGCTGAAAAACGGGAAGTTCAGATTAGGTATTAGGAAGAAATTCTACTTCTTGTGAGGGTGGTGAGGCCCTGGCACAGGGTGCCCTGGGAAGCTGGAGCTGACCCATCCCTGGAAGTGTCCAAGGTCAGGTTGGACAAGGCTTGGAGTAACCTGGGATAGCAGAAAGTGTCCTTACCCAGGGCAGGGGGTTGGAATGAGATGATCTTTGCAGAGCCTGACTTCATCAAGGCAGAAATTATTCAACTTGTTTGCTAAAACTTTGTTTCTCCTTCAGTCAGGAGGAGTAATGAAAAAGTCACCAGAATCTTCAGTAGCATAATGTACATTGTATGCGGGCAAATTAAAGCTGCCAAACTAAGACTCAAATGTTTGGTTGCCTTGGTGCTGAACTTTTGACTTCAGGGACACATTAGAGATGGTTGGCAATTGCCACATTGTTCTCATTTCCCAAAGCTGTAAGCACCACCTCTGCATTCAATTGTTCAGGAAGAGTCTGTATGATTGTAGTCATTATCCCGGTGTAAAATGCTGCATCTGTAAAAGCAGACTACTTTTACAGAATAAATATTAATATTTAAAAAAATTTGAGATGCTTGTTCTACTCTAACTGCCTCTTTATGCAGTTTGTTTTCCTAATATTGCCATCTTGTAAACTTTTTATCAGAAAAAAATCCATATATATGTGTGTGTATTGCAGTATTTACTTGGTTTTTTTAAATCCAGTGTGAATTTCTGAAGTTGCTAGTCATACTAAATAATTTCAGGTATTCACAGGATGTACTGTCATGTATTATATTGTACCATAATGTACTATATCTCATTATTCTTTGCTCTAGATTCTTGAGGTAAAGGCTGGAAGTCTTGATCAAGATTAATGACTTGGGCCTAAAAAAATCAGTCTAATCTAATAACTTTGAATTTTAATAGCTTTTGAGTTTAATACAGCTGTTGCCTCAGTCCTGTTTTACTCAGATATATGGGTAGTGCGGCTTTTTCCATGACTGATCCACAGGTTTTTCTTTTGTGGCCTGTCTGCTAATCAATTTTGAGAATCAGTAAATATCTGTGCATATTTCAGCGAAAAAGATACACTTAAACAGCCTTCAGCAACAGTAGACCATAAATGCGGAGACTGATAAACCTTGTCTGTAATTTCTATTAGCAGTTTCTAGTTTCTTCCTTTCATTTCTTCTGTTAATTCTTTATCTTTAAGCCTTGTCTTGTGTTTGCTTCACAGAAGCATCATTAAGGGGCAAAGCCTATGAAAAAAAAAATCAGATTATGTCTTTTTAATAGAAAAGAAGATTAATTTTTTGTGCTGAAGACAAAATAACATTTTAATGATGATTAGGGGTGTATAAATAGTTTTCAATAAGAGAGATTAATACAGTTTTGATAACCATTACAACAAAATATTGAGGGCAAACTGCTAATACGCTGGCATCACTGATTTTATGAACTCATTTTATTTCAATTCTTGCTGTCATACAAAAAAGTGTCTTTGAGTGTTGGAAAAGCATATATAAATATAATTTTCTAAGCAAAATAGAATGATTAGGTATATGCAGCAAAAAATATCTGAACAGTTATATAAATTGTTGTGATTCTTGGAAATCAGAATGTAACTAAGCATTTAAGTTTTACAGAGATATTTTTATGATTATTATTGCACCTTTAATGGAGGCTATTTAGTGTGTGGGTGAACCAGAAGATTATGTTGTAGCTAGCAAGATTGTTAACATAATTTTTGGTACACTGCTTTAATAAAACAAGTGTAATGAGCCATAGTGCTGTGCAATATCAGGTCAATGTGAGAATTAAACTGCAAGTAATTATAATACTAAGATTGGTTGTATTCTAATTATCCTATGGCTAATAGTACAGAGTCGATTGTCTGAAACCAAAATTATTTGGGCTGGAGTTGTTTTAGTAGAGATGAATATTAGCTGATGCATTGTCATTGAAGTGATATTGTCATTTGTTTTTCAGTAAAAAAAATATACCTCGAAGAAGCAGTTAGAATTTCCTTCTAAATTGAAATGCAAAATGTGGCTGGATTGTGAGCAGCAATGACATTAGCTCCCTGCATTCATTCTGTTTTTATGGTGTAAGTAATGTTAAGCAAATTTGTATTCCATGTATCTCATAATGCAAGAACATGACTGTAAAAATGATCTCTATAAAACTACTAATTACCAGAGAGAAGCAGTAGATGGATATAGTTATAGTCTGAGCACAAATTGGACACCAGTCCTGAGTGAAAATTCACTTCATGCACAAGCTGTCTGAATTCAATCTTATTCTTGACTGAGGAGAAATCTTCCAGTTGTACTGAAAAATGGTGGGGAAAGAGTTGGAATTTGTTACATTAGTACCTCAACACCAACATAAAAGGTGCTTTTAAAAGTATGCCCTCATTGGGTAGGACACCCCTTATCCTCTAAACCTAAGAAATCTGCTATTCAGTTGTCTAAATTTGATCTTGTCCTCCAATCTGCCTCTGTTCAAGAGGAGCAACAAATGTTCTGAGCTGTCATATAATCATCTGTCCTATGTAAAAAATAATTCCTTGCTATGTGGTGAATACCTGTCTGCACCGACTCTTTCCTTTTGGCGATATTAGCTGTGGAGAGGGACTGATACCTGGACAAAAATGTGTGTTCTGCAAAGTATATGGGTTTAGTGAACAAAATTGTTCGGCTTGGTGAATTTCGGCCCAAAGAAAATGATTCCTAAAAGAAGAATTCTGCAAAGGTCTGCCTCATCCCCAGCAATTAACAGAGCCTGTCCTTCTAGTTTAATTGTTGTTTCAACTCTATGCAAATTTACCTCACAGAGAACTTTCACAACAAATAACATTCTCTCATAACAATTTCTATCAACAGCAGAATTTTCAGCAAATCTATCCGTGTTTCTCATTGTGATTGATCAGTGAACATGCTTTTCCTTGCATGAATCTCTTTATTATTCAAAATCTCCATAAAGATAAGAATGCAGTTTATTTTAGAGATTGTTCATCAATTTGCTCCAAGACTATCACAAAGAATACTGGCTCATCATAATTTACAATTCCTGTTGCTTAATGGATTGCATCACTCACAAGCTTCTGGTTCTGCTTCTTTTTATTTCCCCAGTAAGAGGCCCATAGGCAGGAGCCAAAGCAGAAGCAGACAGGCATGTCCCCACTGCTGGGATCTGGGGAGATGATGTCCTGCTAGACTCTCTCATTTTGAGAATGCCTCACAGCAGAGATTACGACCCAATTCCCCTCATTTTCTAAGATGATGAGAATTCAGGTAATAAGTTTTCTACACACAAAGAAAGTATTCACCCATGAACGAGTTCTTGTTATTGAAGTAAATGAAAGATCATTACATACATCAGTGACTTCAGTATGAGAACCAGCACTGGGCTAGTTACTGCTAGACAACCGCAAAGCCTGGGTGCTCTGTAAGGGCAGGCAAACCAGGAATCAGTAGCAAGGAGCTGCACATTACCACAAGGCTCTGGCTTAGACAACTGTTGTGGCTTAGCCTCATCCAGCCCCTAGCCCCTCGCAGCCCCTCACAGCCCCTTGCTCACTCCCCAGCCAGGAGTATCAGGGAGAGAACTGAAAGGGTAAGCTGGAAAAGTCGTCCCTGCACACAAGCAAAGCAAAAAAGGGAATTAATTCCCAGCTTCCCATGAGCAGGCAGGTGTTCAGCCATCTCCAGAGAGCCAGAACCCATCACAGGTAACAGTGACTTGGGAAGACAAATGGCATCAGTCCAAGCATCCCCCCTTCCTCCTTCTTCCCTCCACTTTATACACTGNAACCCAAAACACAGCCCCGTACCATTCCCCAGGAAAAATCTAACTCTGCCCCAGCCAAACCCAGAGCACCAGGACAAGTTTGTCCTGCTGCATCCAGCTGAAGTGAGCAAAGTCCAGATCCTCAGATGAGTCTACGCTGAAGAGGCAAATCCAAGAAGACAGAAGAGCTCCAAAGGCAGGTTCAGGATCACGTCTGATGACAACCAACATCAGCCACAGCCCGGGGACCATCAAGCAAGGCCATGCAGCTGAGGCTATTTTGTATGTGAAGAAACAGAAAACTTTGTGTCAAGATGTTAAGGGTGTCTTACAGATAAAATTGTGTTCTAAAGGGGAGCGTACCAACTCCCATGTTGTCATCGTTTTTTTTGAGTCCTGCAACTCTTTAAAGAGTCTAAAATCAGTGTTAGATCTTAGCATCTGAGCCTGTTTGCATCCAATTCATGGAGATTTTCAGTGTGCAGGTGGTGTCAGTGAGGAAGGTACTCTGTGCACCTTGTAACCTGCAGGATTGTGGTTCTGTTTCAAAAAGGCTAGTGGAGCTGAAAACAGGATCTCAGACTTCTGATGTCAAATCACCTTTCCCTCCTCTGTTTTCAAACTTAATACATTAGAATGGGAAAGATACATGTTATTACACTAAACGAGTAATCAGTCATCTATAGCAAACTATAGTAATCACTGTGTGCTTTAGGGCACTGTATTGAATACTAAGAAGGTTTATGCCTATACTTTGCACAGTTTTAGTTGTTTTGACAGCTTCATTTTTCAGTAGCAATTAAACTATGCATGCATCAAAATATTTGCAAGGATGTAACTTCTGTTGTATGCAGTAATTTTATTTTCATTCTCTATCGTGCACCGACAGTGTAACTGAAATGACAAAAAAACTTGCAGAAAGGATTTTTTCCTCTCTCTTCACTTTTTGTCTTTCCAAGTTTCCTTCATAATTATGTCTTGTTGATTAACACAGTGCAGACAGCATTAATATTCATATTTTAAGGACAGCTATTGAGATCTATGTGTCTCTGGCTCAATAATGTGCAGAATCTGGGGGATTTTTTTTAGGACAGCAGAAATAGAATTTAGAAAGTGATCTGTTTAAAGTGATTATTAATAACTAATAACATTGGCTACACAGTTTCATTGCTTTGCAATTACCTCAGAAGAGAGAGTCCATTAGACCTGTAGGTACATCCTGTTTAATATAGGCTCAGAGGAATATAGACCTTCTCCAGAAGAAGAGCCAAATTTCAAATCATTTAAGAATGAAAACAAAAGAAAAGTGTAAAGAAAATCCTGTGTTCTGCATTGTAGATGAAGGGCGTTTCATCTCAGTAAAACTAGCAGTTTGTCACATAAAACTCAATTCAGGTTAGTGACATTAACATCTTAAAGCTTACATGAGGAAGTCGGTAACAAAGAGCCATTTGTTTCTTTCACAGGAAAAAAGACCTTCACTTTTTCAACAAGTGAGGTCTGGGTCTGGCTTCTCTCTCTCATCATCCTCTGTTTTATAAATCTTCAAGTGATAATATGGAAGGCTGTAATCAGCTAGAGTAATGCATTTATTTATGTGTGCATCAAGCAATGGAATTTCTATCATTTACTAAATTATGGTTAGCAAGGATTTCCCCTCTCTTATTTTGAATGCTAGCAAATAAAGAGAACATAGAAAACTGTGGTTTCAAACAAACAGAGTTGACTTTGCCTAGTTGCAAGATATCCAGATAAAAACTCTTGTCTGGGAATTGTATAATTACATTTATATGACACCATGCCCTGCTCTGTTCACATCTGTATTTAGATTTCAGATGAATCTTTATTCCTCCCTGAATATCTGTGTCTGGCAGTATACAGAAGGAAGCTGATGTCTGCTTGAGCGGACATACCCCTTATTCTGTGCTCACAGGGTCTGATCTTAAATTCACAACCCTTAACATCATTAGGGTTGGGAAAAATCTCTCCTCTCTTTGGAAATCTAAAATGTAGAGCTCTACAGTAGGAAGAGTGGCACTCTAAAGAGCATCTCTGGCTGAGCCATATGTGGGAATGCTGATTTCCTTTCACTGATAAAGAGAAAATGGAGTCAAGATGACTAGCTCAGATGGAAGATTATTATGTTTTATTGCCATAGAAACTCACAGAATAATTAGGGTTAGAAAGGACCTCTAAAAGCCACCTGGTTCAGTCCCTCTACAGCAATCAGGACATCTTCAAACAGATCCAGTAGCTCAGAGTTTCATCCAACCTGACTTTGAATCTTTCATGGATTGGGGCATCCACCACCTCTCCTGACATCCTGTTCTGGGGTTTTACCACCCCCATTGTTCCTTGTATTTTATTACCTTTTAATAGAAATGGATCTTCCTTCAGCTTTATACCATTACTTCTTGGCCTGTTGCCACAGGTGCTGATAATATATTTGTCCCCATCTTTCTTACTGGCCCCCTTCACGTACTGAAAATCTTGTCTAAACTAGTCTTAAAAGCTAGGATAAAACCCATACCAAATCCCAGTGAAAATGAAATTTACAGCAGCCCATCTGTCAGAGCCTACAGGTAGAAACTGCTCCATTATTCCTCCTGAGGCTTTGTGTTTGTAATTTAGTATGGTATGTGCGGCATGCTTAAATTAAACAATTGTAAGAGCACAGCAGAATAGGTGTGTACTCAAGAGCATCTCTAATAGACAGAGAAAAATTAGGGAGGCTCTGAATGAGTCTCAGAAACCATCTGTTAGACAGGATCAGAAATAATAAAACAATCCAGTGGAAATCCTCTGTGGCTGATTTCAGGTGCACTTACGGTTTGAGAAGGACAGTGATGAAACTGCTATTCATTAATTGCTTCCTGCAAAACTTCCTTGCAGAGTCAATCACCACCTGGAGACAGAAATAGTTTTTGCAAAAAGTTCCACAAGTGTGAATAATGGCAATAATAACAGTCCATACTTCTATTGAGTCTAACATTTGGGAATCACAGGAACTTCATAAATACAGTGAAAATTTCAAAACTACAGTGAGGAAGTTGTATAATAGAACTAGGAAGTCTTGAGGGTCAAACAGAAAACAACATCAGGCTTTTCTGTTAATATTTAAAGTGATCCTTGAGCTGTCTGTGGTTTCCATGGGCTTCTAATTTAGAGGTTTTAACCAGCAAAAACATCCATTCTGGAGAAGAGTTTGCTGCTCTCTGAACTGTTTGTGATACCGTGCAAGAAAAGATGTTGATTTTTATTCAGTGCCCAAACTGAAGGTGAATAAATTATTTAGAATGACCTCAAACTAATACATTGTTTTAAGATCATATTCAATGAAATTTTATATCAGATGAGACAATCGAACCAAGGCGAAAACTCTTTTACAGCACTTCCAAAATAGTATGAGCTATGAAGACATCAATTTTTGTATCGACCTCCCACTTACATCCTTTGTTGCTGGTAGTCATCAGGTCACTGTACAAAATCTGGATGATCTGTATGGAAGTTCCTCTTTTGTTTTGCTTAATTCAGGAGAAGTCCTCAAAATCTCACGGTTTTTACAGGGGAAAAAGGTTACAGGCTTTGGTCCATTACCAGGATATGTCCTGAGCCTTGAGATAAGCCTCATAATAACTATTTTAGGGATCTGAAGATTTACAAGCTCTCCAGTAAGAAGAGGAAATGGGTTTTTCCATAATAATTTATTTAATTTATTAAGTTATTTAATTTCATTCCTTTCCAAGTACGTATGAATATGACTCTCACTGATGCATTTTCTGAATGGTTTCCTGCAGCACGATAAGCAAAATGTTCACCGTCTGCCTCATGTGGCTCATTCTCGGCATAAGAGAAGAGATACATGATCAGTAGAATGCTTTATTTAGTCCATGTTTGGCTTTATTTGATTTTTAAAATAGATTCTGATTAACCTTTATCTTAGAAAAAGTAGTTTAAGGAGAAATCATCTTGGTCTTGGAATGCAACAAGAGATTTCAATTTTAGATCCTCAAAGATGTTATTCCTGGGCTCAGGGAGCTTTTTGGATAAGATTTGTTGTACCTGGAGAGAAACCTAGGGGTAATTTAAAAATCCTTATTGCATGTAAGAGTTAAAATTATCAACTGTAGTGGTTATTCAGACTTATAATATCTCAGAAATTATAAACCTGTCTCATAAACTTGTTGGGTGTAATGTCAGAGATTGAGGATGTCTGAGAAAGTAATGTCATGGGCTAGAAAGCAGGTCCAGTGCAATCTCTGTTGGAAGAAAAACTCTCACACATCAGAGCATGACATTTGATGGCTTCTTGCTAAAGTTTACTGCATCATAAGCCTGAGATGGGAACATGAGTTCCGGCTCTAAAAGCCTGTCCCTGATCTCCCCAATGAACACTGCGCAAGGCCCATCGGAAATTGCCCCAGTTTGTTTAACAGGTAGTTTAATCTTTTAAATTCAGCACGAGATGGGCCGTGAAGCCTTCCAAACGCGGCTGCTACAGATGATCGTGTGCTCAATGGGTCACCACTTATGTCTCAGACAGAAAAATCCTTGAGATTTAGCTCAAGAGTGACTTGGAAAATCTAGTTGGCTGGTAGGAAAAGAAGTGCATGCCTTCGCAAGTGAGAAGTAAAATAAACATATTGCTTCTGCATCTGTAGCATGAGACATACAGATTTACCTGGTTCCTAAGAACTGTCTCAATACTCCGAGTGTGAAACCAGGGATGTAGCTGGCTAAAAGAGATGGGGAAAACTCAGGATTTGTTCAGGTTCAAAACAGAAGCAACAGAGGTCACTTGGGGCTGGCGAGGAAGAAGAGACATTCCTGTTTAAAGACTAATTCAGTAATGAGGACCTGTTGTTGAGAAGCAAACAGAGGAAGAACTGACAAAAGCCATACTTTTTCTATCTTAAAAAAAAAAAAAAAATCAGCATAAACGGTACAAAAATAATAATCTAAGATAATTGGAATAAAAAAAGTGAAAGGATGGACTGGGATCCATCATTCTGAGAGAATGGCTGACATAATATGAAGCTGAATTGAGGTCCCAAAGCTAAACTTTACTTTGCTCATATTTTAAAGGAATTTGTGTTGAAAATGAGAAGTGGCAAGATGTGTGCAAGTGCTGATGGAGTGGAAGTGAAAGCTGCCATAGTCAAGCTGAGATATAGATCACCAAAGTAAAATATCCTTGACTTGGAAGAATTGGAACACGTACATCATAGAATTCAAAATGAAATTGAAGATGGAATAACAAACCCAAAGTGGATTTTAGTAGATATCTTTAATCAGATATCAAACATGTAGTCTGTGCTGAAGTAAAAGAGATGACGGAGAAGTTTCTGTACACTTGAATAATAATAGTTTGTGTATAAAATAAAGCAAAATATTTTGAAATTCTCAAAATAGACTAAGGCTACACTCTTCGATGATCTGGAAAACAAAGTTGCCAATTCTTTTTTTAGTTTTGAAGGGACTATTGAGTGAGGTCCCCTGGGAAAATGCTTCTGAGGGTGCTGTGACCACCTCACAATGACACAGGAGCAAGAAGTTCCAAAAATATTGGAAGTCAAGCAGGAAAGGCAGAAGGCTAGCTTGGCTGAGCAGAAAATTTTTTTTGGAGCTAAGGCAAAAAAAGGAAAGTGCATGGTCTGAGGAAGCAACATCAGGTGGTGTGTGAGAAACACAGAGACCCCACTTGCCACTGCAGGGAGAAAATCTGTGTGGCCAAAGTGCAGCTGGAGATGAAGCTGAGCAGAAATTAACTGGGGGGGGGAAAAAAGGGGTTTTTAAGATACATTCTTGGATATCTTGGAAAGGGCGAGGAGTTGGACTCAGTGATTCCGAAACGTCACTTTCGGCTCAGGATATTCCGTGATTCTGCAAATCTGTGAAAATATGGAAATAATTTTGAATATTATGGAAGAAAATCTCTTTTCTGATTTCCTTTTTCCCTTTATTTGCATAAACCTCAATTAAATTGGAACATTAAACTAGTTGCACCAGGAGTGCATTAAAGATTTAGTTACCTTCTGTGGTGAATGTTAAGAAGTTACTGCTCAAAAGTCTATTAAAAATAATTAAATTAAAATATATAGGGAAGATCATTACACATCATGAGATACTTTTCTAAGGAAAATCGGAGATTGTTAAAAATTCTCGAAGGTTTTAGTTCTGGCCTCAATAATTCAGATATGAGAGTGGGGTTTTGTAGATTTATCATTTGTTACCACCAGTTTGCCCCAGACAGAGAATGCTGCAGTACAGTGTCTGGACTCATTTAATGGGTTTGGGTTTTTTTCATGTTTTTCACACTTGAATCTTGAAAAAAAAAATAGTTAATCTCCAAAACTGACCCATGCTCCAAGCACAGCTGAGTTTTCTGCTCAAATCACCTGAGAAATGAAAATAGTTTTTTTCTTCATTCTGATTATTAGTATAACATCCCAGTTTTGCAAACTTCTGTAGCTGTTTCGTTCTACAATGTTTTACAGTTGGTATTTTTGTTGTTGCTGTTGTTTAGGGCATTTCTAATTGACTTTTTACAGTGGAAGATGTTGATATTCATTTCTTTGCTTAAGGCACCCTTGGGTAGATCTAGATGTGGGAAATTGATAATCTGTATTTAAGGTTCACCATATTCTCATGAGTTTTTACCAAGAGTTGTTAAGTTTTAGGAAAGTCAGATAAATTTGAATCAAAAAACCAAAAATAAAAAAAATCGTGAAATATAGATTCACAGATATTCCCAAATTATAATTTAAAAATATAAAATTTGTGAATCAAGAAAAGAAACTTACAGAAAGAGGAACATGTAGAGTCATTATCATTTTTATTTGGACAAAGTTCTATGCTGGTGTCTGGGGCATGTTGTCTCACTATTCTTATTTCTACCATATCAAAATTAATGATATAAACCTCTAGGTGGGTTTTTACTTTGTACCCACAATTTCCACAAAAAGGGGCGTTTCTCCAGGGAGATCCACTGGGAGATCCACTGGGAGATCAAGACAATATCTTATAATTTTGGCAAAGTGATCTCCTTTTTTTTTCCATTAGGCTTTTAATTTTCGTAAATAAATAGTGTCTCATGATATTTTAAGCTAATATATTCAACCCTCAGCTGGGTACTCTTACAAGTTTTGAATGTCAAGTATAGTTTAATCTTTCTATTAGTCAGCCCTATAGATAGGGTTTTATTTTAAGGCTTTTCACCTCCCTCGATCAGCTGGTGAAATTAACATTTCTTGCAAAATAACAATTAAAAAAAAAAAACACTCATGTTCACTTAGCTAGTCACATGATTATCTGCTTCGTGTGGCCACTGTGATTAAAATTTTTCTAAGCATAGAAAAATTCTTTCAGAGCACACTGGCTCTGTTCACTGTGTGCTGAGACCCTATAAATCAGGTAGAAACACGGGGATGCAGCTCCACTGTTTCTTGGGTTTTGTGCTACATTCAGGGGTTCATTGAATGTGGCAGAGTTTCCCATGCCATTCCATGAACAATGCTGCTGATATTACTGTGCAACAGCTACCAAAATAGCACCTTTTTGTCTCTCTCATCATATAAGATGATTTGAGCTAGAAGGGCCTTACAGACCATCTCGTTCCACCCTCCTACCATGGGCAGGGACAACTCCCTCTAGACCAGGTTGTTCCAAGCCCCATCCTGCCTGGCTTTGAACATTTCCAGGGATGGGGCAGCCACAGATCCTCTGGACATCTTCGACCATGCCTTACCACCCTCACAGCCAAGAATTTTTTTCCTAATATCTTATCCAAACCTGTGCTTTTTCTGTGCAAAGCTTTTCCACCTTGTTCTGTCACTCCAGGTCCACGCACAAAGTACCTCTCCAGCTCTCTTCGATCTAATCTATCTATCTGTCTATCTATCTATCTATCTATCTGTCTGTCTGTCTGTCTGTCTGTCTATCCCTTCTTTCCTCTGTCTGTCTCATTTTACAACCAACTTTCTCTTTGTAGGTCGTGGCAGGGCTCTCAAATTAATGGAAGGTGACTGTGCATGATAGAGATGCGAGTGCAGGGAGCTCAGTGGCATGGTATGCATCCAGTGTTTTACAGAATAACTGTAAACCACCAAAGGTGTTCTTTTGAGTACCTTTTTCACCTGTAGTTGTTTACTTGTCCCAGACGTGCTGTGGAGTGAAGCGTAAGGTGCAGTGTGTTTTTGGAAAGATGTGAGAGCACACCCTCCTGAGAAGTACAAACATTTACTGTCAGCCTCTGCCCTTTCACCCGAAGGACATCACCTCACTTGTTCTCACTCTTTACCTTATGTGCACAACCTCTGGCGACCGAAGAACAAACACAAAACGCAAAAAAAGCCACAACCAACCCACTCTGTGACACTGAATCCCAAACCCTCAGAAATCAGGCAACAGCAGCATTTCTCCTGCCACATTTGTGAATAGCTGCTGTTTGGATGAATAGCCTGGACATTTTGCCTTGTGGGTAACGATATGGGTTAGCTGTCCTGAAATGTTCAGGCAGATTCTAACTATTCTTCCTTTTGGGGAAAAAAAAAAAAAAAAAAAAAAAAAAAAAAAAAAAAAAAAAAAAAAAAAAGAATAATAGAAAAGAACAGAAAAGAAATACAGAATAAAGAGGTTTTCCTTCTCCTAGAAATGTAATCAGCATACAGGGTGCAAAAGAAATTCCAATTACTGCATCCGTGATAACAGCAGAAAGACTTGAATAATTAAACAATTATTGTATACCGGGGTTTCGATGGGACTTGTAATTCACAAAACTTTTTTAAATTATTTAAATTCTTAAGGTGGAAGAAGCAAAAAATTGAAAAGCAAATTGAAAATCCTGTTAACCACTCCCACTATCTTTGCACCTACACAGGAACATGACTGGATTCCTTCGCAGCTGCAGATGTCTTGAGACAAAAGGACATCTGTAGAGAGTGACTGCCAGAAAAGCACTGTTGTCTGTTCACGTGGAATAGGCCAGGCGATTAGTAAAAAGCTCAGAGATCACTGGAAAAGCTATCTAACCCTATAACTAATATTCCTTTGACTGTTAATAGTTCACCTGGGACCACGTCCTGCTGACATGTTTATTTGATAGCTTCCTGCCTACTGGAACAAGTAGGTATGGCTGGAATATTTCTACTTAAGATGAATTTTTTTTTACACCCACTGAGATTTGCATTAATTTTTAAAAAACAGTTAACCTCCTTTCACAAAATTAGCACAAAATTTTCTATCAGAAAGTGAAAATAATTCTATTTATACTACTTTTGAAAAACAGATTTTCAATTAGCAACATTTACCGAAAACCATTGCTTCGGAAATTTGTTTGGAAATGAAAGTAGTATATTCTGGCCAGCTATAGTTATGACTGAATCAAGCAATTTCAAACAGTGTAAATATTATGGACTTGACAGAAAGCTCATCAAAGTGAGTGAAAGAAATTCCAGTGACTTTCATCACCCCTTGTGTCTGGCAGTAAAAAGCTTCAGAGTCAAGCCCAACAATCGGTAATTATGACATGATCTATGGAGCCTATTGTGATGAGATGCTTTTCCCACCATCTCGGGTTTAGACTGAAAATCTATAATGTCCTTTCAAAGAGCACTTCGAGATCATGGAAATCTGTAATACCACAGGAAAGAATCCAAAAATGCTTCATTAACCAACATGAAACAGGACGATAGTACCATAAAAGTGAAAATAATTCTATTTAGAGTATTTTGAGAAATTGGATTTACTATGAACATATTTTACCAAAATAACATTGCTTTGGAAATTTATTTGGAAAACAAAGTTATGTATTCTATAATATATTTAAAATAAAATATACAGTAATATATTTAAATAGGTTACTATATATTTTATTTTATAATAAGTAATATATTTTATAGAGAGTCCTTTGCTGTATAGAAGTCACCCTTTCAAGTATGTTTGTCCTCTGAGAACCTAAAAGACCTGAGACTTGTAAAGAAAGAGGGATAAACAGCAAAGTTGTCCAGCAGACATTCACTAACTTACAGCACTGAAAGACCTTAGGAGCAGGAGAAAATTCCACTGGCACAAAATTCCACAAGTACACAAAAATTGAAGGGCCTGATCCTTTTCTTAGGAATCCTTGGAAACACTTCCACTGCCTTTGCTGGAACAACAGCTAATGGGAGATTATAATGGAAAGAAGAAAATCAGATTCCAGGCTTGTCAACCTGACAAGCCACTTAATTGTTAAAATGTACAAAAGAGAAAAGGCTCTTTCGAAAAGAATAAAATGAGCTCCTGAAAGCACCTAAAGTCTCTTACCAAGGTTTATCTAAAACCTTCATATAGAAGAAAAAAATCATCTATTTAGTAGTTTTACAAAAATGATATCTTGGATGATTGACTTTTATGATGACTTGCATTTGCTTCTTTCAGTCCTAAGACTAATTACATTTTAGACAGGGACATTGATTAGATAATGCCACCCAAGCACCAGTTCTTAATGATGCAAAACGTGAGTCTCGCAACTAAATGGTGTTTTCAAAAATCGCTGTACCCACAGGGCCTCTATATCCCTACCCTGTCAGTCCCATCTTTTGCAGCTTGAGGCAAGCAATAGTCTTGCTTTGTTATTTTAATATGGAGGAAACAAGGTATAGAAAAACAGAGGGAACTATTCCTGCTGAATTTAAAGAAAGAGATTGCAAATGGATTTTGAAGAGAAGAGGTAGAGAGAAGCATTAATGAAAAAAAAAAAAAATCAGAGAAACTGTGACAATTTGATTAACTATTTACGGTTGTTATAGTCTCATTTCTACCTTCTCACCTGCTCAGCAGACATGTTTGTTTTTTTTTTTTAATCCCATCCCTCTCTCACAACTTCAAATGTGCAATAATTCTTTATTTCACCACATGTTAATCAACTTAATGAGAATTGAAATAACATGCAGAGAGTAGCATATTACATGTGCTTAAAGGGCCTAAGGTGATAAAAACACTGGGTGTGGGCTAGGGCCAGAAAAAGCACTTGAAGCTAGGTTTAATAATTAAAAGTTTGAGAGATTGGCTGTTCTCCAGTTCTTTCATTCAATGTGGGTTTATTCCCTTCTGGATGTTTTTAATTCAGTGCATTTTGTGTAAACATAATAGTCATTGGATTGGCTTTGTGCATGCTACGAAGGAGCTATGAACTGACAGAGAATCCCATAATGGCTTGGGCTGGAAGAGACTTTAAAGGCCATCTCATTCCACCCCCTGCCCTGGGCAGGAACACCTTCCACTACCCCAAGTTGCTCCAAGCCCTGTTCAGCCTGACCTGGAACACTGCCAGGGATGGGGCAGACACAGCTTCTCTGGGCACCCTGTGCCAGGGCCTCAGCACCCTCACAGCGAAGGATTTCCTCCTGATAATCCATCTGTCCCTGCCCTCTGTCAGTTTGAAGCCATTACATTAAAGCCATTCAAGCCAGTGTTGACAAAACCATGATTCTTCAATTTGAAAAGCAAAGCTGCAAGAAGGTCTGACTTTTTAGGGAAAAATGTGCTGGCAATCTACCTCAGAACTCGGGATACCTTCTAGAAATGACGGGGGTAAGGACAGTTGAACTCACACAGAATAAACGTGTTCTTTTCTCTCCTTCTCCTGTTCAAAACTACTTTTTTGTCTTCAAAGTGAGCAATTGTAATACTCCACATCATCTTTCTTTGAAACGCAAAGTAAAAGAGTCTTGCTCTAAGGGACAGTGACACCAAAAGTGTGCTCTCCTTCTCAATAGCATATTTTTTTCAATGACTGATTTCTTTTTTTTTTACCATCGTCACTTATCCATGTAGAGAAGATTGATTCACACAACAAAAAATAAAATTGTAGAACTCAAGTTATAGCTTGGCAAAATACATGACCAAATTTATTACAGTTTAACAGCATGTCTTTGTTTCCTTGATGAAGAATTATGAAGTCCTGAAAGTAAAGGTGAATATATTTCCAAATCATAACTAATTCCATAATTGGAGAAGCAACGATTTTTATCTTATATCTGCCTTGGTCATATTAATTATTAATTAAATGCTAATTAATTAATGGAAAGAAAAATCTTTCAGCAAAGAAAAAATATCAGTTGGATAAAACTATCACCTGAAACCAAACCTTAGTAGAAAACAATTTACAAAAAATCCATTTCCTAGAAATGATTACATGGGTTGCTCAGCCAGTCCATTAAAATGAAATGAATGCCAATTCTGTTGAAATGAAGGGGATCCATTTTTGGTTTGATGGATAGTTTGACTCATGCTGCAAATACGAAAGAACATCAGAAAAGTGTTTTATATATAAGATGACAGTTTTAGTTAATGCAGCTTGGAAACTTGCATGAAGAAGAATATACATTAGACAATGCTATGTGTACATATATTGTAAAATATATAGATACACAATTTTAAATTAATTCCTTCTTCATTTATTTTAAGTACTAGTAGAAAGGAAAAAAAGAAGAAAAATGTCATAGCAAGGATACCGAATGCATCTCTCCATGGTGTAATATAGAGATCCCAGACCCCACATGAAATAACAGAAATTGTGCAGATGAGAAGCATGGGCGTAATTTGTAGGCCAGAAACAGTTTAGTCTTTTCTGTAAGACACTGCTCAAAGCACTAATTAGTCTTGCTTAACTACACTCTGCTCAGAGCCACTTTGATAGTGTCTTACTCTTTCCAGCTCTGGAGCTAACTCCAAGGACTTAGGGTGGGTGTTTCTGCGTTGCAAGACACAAGCCTTTACATCAGACGTTGTCAGCCACTGCTCCTCGTGGCACAGCCCAGATGATGTGACCTTGCAAGGCAGATCATGCTCTCCAACAGTGGCCACTTGCACAGCCCAGGGACATCAGCAAAACAGATAATGACCTTGCTTTCAGGACAAATCTAATCCTCAAACAGCTTCCGGTCAGAAGTGAATTTCTCTGCATGTACCGGTCCTCAGAGAATTTTTCTCATAGGAGTCCATTCAAACCCTTTTTAGGTTAAAGCAATGTTTTTAACATAGTAATTATCCTGGTTTAATTTGTTGTTTTCTGTTTGCCTTTTGAAAGTGAGAATTTTTTCTTCATTCATCGTGTTCTTCCTTCCTCTCATATTTGTATGAATTTCTGTCTGTAATAACATTAAACAAACTTAATTTTTCAAGTAACAAATGCAAAGAGAGATCAGATAATAGAAACTGTGTCATTGCCTTAGCAAATTATCAAGCTTTCAGAAATATCTACTTTAGGGCCACTTAAGATTTATGAAAAAAAAGTAGGCTCCATGATTCTCAGAAACAAAAAAAATTATAATGTTGGTGGTATATTAAATAATAATGTATGCATTAGATTAGAATTGAAGGTTAGCCGCACATGAGAAAAGAAAGGAAGAGAACACAACCAATTTCTTGTAGACTGGGCCAGGAAAATCTAGAAAAAATTCATTTAGTAATAAATGAAGTATTTCAGGAGAGAATACTTTTTCCCAGTGTTCTGTTTCATAGTTGAGAAACAGAGAAATTAAAAAGAATGTATTAAAATGTATTACTGGTTGTTACAGAGATGTGATGAAGTGTAAGTAGCAGTTGAAATATGAACCTCTGGGCTGCAGGCTACCAGGGCCCTTTTTCTCTTCTGCATATTTCAGTCTTTCTGACTGCCCTTGTTTTTCCAGCTTTACTTTCCACATCAGCATTTTTGCTTGATCTCCCTGCTTCCAGGCACATTTTCCCATGGTTTCCAACTTCCATCACATGCTTCTTTGTTATTCTCTGTCATTGTTACTAATAAGTCTTCAGATTTTTTCATTCTCCTTATTGCTGCTTTGTCATCAGACTTCTCCTGCCATTTATTTTGTATTGCTTCCTCTAACTTTTGTTTGTGGATTTTTCTTTTTGCTCATGTCCATGCACCTTCCCAGATAAAGACACCTATTTAACTGGATGTAAAAGGCAGAGAGAGGATTGCTCAGTGCCTCTGAGCACTCCAGCTCTGCAGAGAATGGAAGACATTTTCCTGTGGTTTCCATTCAGAAGTTTCCTGTATATAGCACCGTAGATACCAAATCACTTCTATTCTCTCCTGAAAAGGGACAAGCCAGGGAACAGATCTCTGTACTGACACCATACAAGAGAATAGAATCACATCTATTGTGAGAGAAAATAATCCTCAGTGTAAGAGGATCTCACTTTCATTCAAAATAACAAGATACTGGGCCATTTCCTTGAAAACATATTTTAACTCACATCTGTAAACGTGTGTTCCTGTGCCACAATGGGAGGCATTCATTCCGATCCTCCAGGGAGATCGAAATGTATTATTGGTGTTTTAATACAATATATGTCACAAAAGGTTAGCTTTTCATTTTTTATTGTCCTCCATACTATGCCATGCTCCATCACAGAATGTGCTGTCAATAGGCATAGTAACAAAAGACAAGCTGATGTGGTGTGACGGGACGGGCAGAGGTCACTTTGATACTACATGATGTAGCTTTCCAGAAACGTGCCAGAAATGCCATAGTCTTAATAATTTTTAAGCTTTTTGCCGTCATATAATTTTATGTAGCTAAGCCACTTCTTCATCCCCATGTCTTTGTGATGTGCTCTGTACTGTTTCGCCCTGTTCTCCTGAGGTGTCTCAGACATTTAGACCTTCTCATTTACAGAGAAAAAGGTGCTAAAGCCTCTCTAGTCATTTGAGAGCCCCCATGAGAGTCTTTTAATGCTGTATACAGCAAAAGTGTCAGAAACAGCATTATTTCAACAGCATTTTGTATGGCTTCTTGCAAATATATGAAGAATTTGCATTATTCATATCTGTTGATTTCCAATGTACTTATTTTCACCATCTACCCAGTATTAGGAACTGGCTATAGGCATTTGGATCATGACACAATATTTTTTAAAGATGAGTGTGACTAATTCCCTCATTTTCTTATTACCTTTCAGTCCATTATTCAATGTATCATGTGTTCTATACCTATGGTATCTACATAAAATGAGGAGAAGTTATCTGTTTGTGACAGCTGAGCATATATGGATTTAGTGAGTTATAAACTCTAAAATAAGAAGTCAGGTTTCTTTAAAGGGGGAATAACTGTTAGGCAGTGGTTCAATTATGCATTTAAATTTGATGGAATTCTGAATTGCCTTTCCACTCAATGGAAATGGACATTAGCTGGGTAGACACTTTCAAATGTTTCTTTTTATTAATTTTCAGTTACTGTTCTCTAGTATTGCTGCTAGAGAGGTATTCAAGAAAAAAAAAAAAAAAGGTAAATAAAATAAAAAACTCAAGTAGGCAACCAAGGAGAAAAATCTGTTTGCAGCTGTGTGGTCATTGCAAGAATGAGTTAATTCTGGGCTAGTTTTTCTCTTTCTAGTTACAATACATACAATCTATGTCAAGTGAATAGATGAATTTTTCCCATTTTCACTTCTCATTACAGGGTTTGTCATGAAAAGTGAGTTATCACAGGATTTTATTGCCTGATATATTTGGTGAATTATGACTGTGCAGAGGGCATTTAACCTCTTTCAATAGCGTGTGACTTGTTTGACTGACTGTTCCTGGGATGCAAGGGGGTACACAGGAATTCAGTGCATTATTTCCTTACATACAAAATCAAAGATGACTCTTTTCAATGAAGCAAAGAACAAAGCTAGATCACGTTTAAGTGCATGTTGTAATCAGAAAATGCCATCCTTGAGCAGTAATCTTGAAAAATTGAAGAAAAGAACTAATGCTGCAAGCCACGATTGCAGAAGTCTTTAGCACAGTTAAAACATTTGGCTTGTAAAAGCATTTGCTTTTACTTTGCCTGACTTCTGACCTCCAGGGTGATGCTTCTCCACAAGACATGTGGTCCTCACATTGAAAATGTTAACAAGTAAAGGTAGTATAACTTCTTGAGAGAAACATTGTCATTTGACAGTTTTCAGATAATGTCGTATGTCACGAGGGCCATCACCTTCTTCTCTTCTTCTATTACCAGGATGCTTCCCAGAACATTATCCAATTACAGTAAATAGGAAGAGTGACATAAGAAAGGAGAACATTTTAAAAGTCTGTATATTTTGGCTTTCCCCTACCACTCATCTGCAGCTAGGCCCTTATATTTGATACGCGCGAAATGGGGAAGGGAGGTTGATTTTACTTCATAAATGCTCAAGGAAAACACATTTCCTTATGCCACACATTACAGATAATGTCAGGTTACCAGATAATGTCTTCTCATGGTACTGCCACAATTGATTATAATGCTCTTTACATTAAAGATCTCGATTTAAAAAATATCCATTATTCTCTCAAGTTATAAATATCCATTATGTGCTGCTAATACCTAAGTTAGTGGACAGATGGGAGGAATGTTGTCCCAGTATAAATGAAGACAGCCTAAAATTGCCGAGTCACAGAGGGGCAATGGAAGCACACTAGATCAGTCAGTGCCGATAGAGGAGATCACAGCCTTGGCTCCTCAGTAAAACCACATCTGGAACTTTGTTGTTGATGAGGAATCAGCCATTGCTTGGAGGACGGTAAGATAATCTTTACCTGGTTTTGCAAGTCTACGTGAAAAATGTGCAGAACCTCCTTGTCTGAGGATCTTCAAGTTGCTATGAGAACACATAATACACGTATGTGGAGTAGAGATGAATATATGTATAGATACATGCATATGTGGACACATAAAATTTAATTTTAGTTAATAGATAGAGTTGAGGCCATGCTGTAACATAATGCCATGGAACAAACAGGGCATTTCAGTGCTGGAGGCACGAACTTTCACAGTGAGGAATGAAGAACACAGCTATATCAAGAATGAAAAGGTGCCAAGATCTGTTCTCTGGCTCCAAGGAAAATTGCCATGGTTCAGGCAAATATGTTCCTTTTAATCAAGATGGGCTTTATTTGCAGAGTTGACACAAGGTCTCCACCAGCAGAACTGAATTATTGCACTGGAGAAACCTTGCAGGTGCTAGAAAGACGTTGCCTTTGGAAAACAAGAAGGAATATTTTGTTAAAAAGTTGCAGATATTTTGAAGAGCTACCATCAAATGGGTATGTTACCTTCACACAAATCTTTGCCTTTTTTTACTGGAGATATTAAACTTGGTGGTTAGCCTGTCTGGGGCTGCTCATGGGAGCAGTCCTGTTGGCTTTGCAGGACTAAGTTCTGTTTTACTGAGTAAAAGTCACAGAACTGAAGTTCGTAAATTGTGGTCAAACAGTTTCATGAATATGGTTGTTCCAAAGAGAACCACCACTAATCAGTCCTACACCCACACCCAAGAAAGCACACCATAATTTCTTTAATCAGTCCCAAACCAGGGAATAGCACAGGCAGAAAATTTAATGTGTTTTAGTCAAAGGACACAATCCTCCAAATCTAGTGCTATAAGGATGCTGTCACTCACCAACAATACTGCCTGCCAATTGTGCACTGTGTTGAGGTACAAACAAATCATATGTAAAAGCTACTAGCATATTTATCGCGGAATGAGGTCTAAAAGCAGATTTATGTTTAGCCAAAATGTTATTCCTTACAATACAATCCATTAGCTGTGCATAAACATGCTCAAGCAATTTAGACAACATGCGTCACGGAGGAAGAGACCGTAGCACTACCCCAGGGTGAAATGGTTCGGAGGCTGCTGTCACTCTGAGCTTCATGTCCAGATGTAAACTGACTATTCATAACAACAAATTAATCATGAGAAAGCTAAGGGAAGGGGGGGATGGCAATCAAAGTTGTTGTCATATTCTGAAATCCAAGTACAATCAAAGTTGTTGTCATATTCTGAAATCCAAGTACATTCGTTCTGACCAGCCTTAAACAGCCCTGCTGGCTAGGGAAAAATATGTAGAAAAAAAGGTGAGAGGAAGAAGATATATTTTTGTTGTTGTTTTGTTTCATACTAGAACATTGTAACTCTTATTCCATAGCAGGCAACTTGTCCTGCTGAAGTTCTTGGAACCACACCAGTGGGTCAGCACCCACCAGTTTGAACTTGGAATACATTACTAATATCACTAAAATATCAGAGTAATGCACTCTGGGCATCCAAAGGGATAAGATCTAAACACAGCGTTAGCAATAGAATTGTAATTTTATTTATAGTATTATTTGTAGTAACCATTTACATAGGTAAAATTCTTCTCAAAATTAATTTTTCAGGGTATCAGAAGGGTGTACATTCTCTTGACTTAAAACACTGTATATACTCTGAAATCATCTAAGATCCTTTTGAGACAACATACATGAAAAGCTTTTAGAAAGATCTATTGGTCAGATTGCCTTATCTCTAAAACAGTAAGTCTGTCATCTTTGTGGGGGAAAGCTTCTTAATCCAGCTCTAAATTGCAAAAATTGTAATGTGAATACTTTTGGATTCTATTTCTGATTCTGATGAACCACGCATCTAGGAGTGGATCCTATCCAGGGTCACAAGGAACAGCTAAACACTGCCTGTAGAAAAGTTCATGTAGTGTCTGTAGAAAACATGTCCAGGGGATAATTTTCATCAATATTCTTAGACTGTAGGAGGAGGAGTGTGTGTATGAAGCTGTGGTAAATTATGTTTCATATTACATAGCTGACTGACTGCTGTCTCTCAGTGAATGTAAATTAGACTGCAAAAATTAAAAATCAGGAGTATTTTCTGAAAGATTAAGTGCAACTCTGAATGACTGCTCATGACTGATTTGCTAGGAGTGATCAGGGATAAACACTAATTTATTTTGTTCTGTTGGGTCTTCATCAAGGGCCAGATTTAAGATGGCTTGGGTTCAATAAAAAAAGTTCCTTCTTCTCCTTGATCAGGCATTTTACTGCAGTTTGTTTTAGACACCTGGAATTGTATATCCCCCATCAACTGGAGCTTCAGCATTTCAACAAAAACTCTCAAGCTCAAAACCTTACTTCTTTCTTTTCTATTGCCCCAGCAAAGAAACATTTTGATTTGACTCCGATCCCAAAACATCTAACTGGAGCATGTCTGCTTTCTCAAGCACCAATACAAGATTTGTAGACATTCTTCAGGGATGTTGGCAGTTCTTAGGCCAATAAAACGGAATTGCACTGAAGCTGATCACTAAGCAGGCTTGTTGTAACCAGGTCATTTAAGTCAGTTTTATAGAAAGGTTTTAAAACAGAACAATGATGTAGTGTATTGTGGAAGCTGCTCAAATCCCAAACTTTGATGACTCTTGATTGGTATACTGGCAAGCCAAAGTAAAAAAAAGTAATAACTTTTTCCCCACTTCTTGGACAACTGCGTGTCAGACTGTAATGTTTATTGATCACCATTCTTTATCACTTCTCATTGACCATTTATGTCCGTAGTTATGCATAAGGACTATCGATTGGGTAGTAATTACCCTCTAATGTAGGTCAGCTAAGGTCACCAGTACCAACTTGCCCTTCTTGATTTTTCTTAATTTAGTTTATTGGGATTTTGTTTTTCTCATTTTCAGTTTTGGAATTGATTTCCTTTTTTGTGCCTTTTTACATGCCATGCAATATTTAGGTTGTTTACAAGCTGCGAAGAAACTTCAGCTTTCTAAATTCTATTTCCCCCGGTTTTATATGCTGGTCTTCAAGAATACAATATACATTTCTCTAGGTGAAGTCTAAAGTGGAAAAAGAAAAGAAAGAAAGTTATTGCAAAAAATTGAACAAACTCAGAAAGATTGTTTCTACACTTTCTTCCCTTTGGGACAACTGACAGACTGTAACTTAGGTTACATCTGCTCTTATAAAAGAATACACAATGAATTCACCTTCTTGAAGAAGTGTGAGTAGGATGAGACTGTGTTTGAGGACGTGGGACAGAACTTTAATTCTGATCTTACAGTCACAAGTGCTGAGCCAGCACAGGGTGTGGGAGTATTAATTTACTGCTGCAGTGTGGGTCCACAATGAATTATTGCACTCAGCAAGCAAATAATTAGAGATAGAATCAAGAGATGGGGATATTAGTTGCTACACTTGTCTGCTATGTCTGAAATTGAATCTTGAGTACTTACAGGGAGAGGTCATATGTTCCAACTCACTTTCACAGATCCAAACACACGAGGGACCTGATCCTCATCAAGTTTGTCTTTGAGACGACACAGCCACAGAAGTTATGATAAGCAGTAATAGAGTTTATTCAACCATTGAATTGCAACAAAAGTGGGTGACATATAGTAGACGATTTTGGAGGCAAGAAACCTAATCAGAGAGTACTTTGCTTTTTATAGACTTCTGTGTTTAAGTCAGTTTTCCTGACCACACATACAAAGGATATTTGCATTTCATGGCATAGAGGTATCTCAAAGATAACTAAAACTGCCTGAATTTCCCCAAACTGATTTTTTCCTTTGTATAAAAAAAAAAGAAAGAACAAAATCTTCTCTGGATTGTCTTTTATCTAGCTCTATGCTATCAACATATTCACATATTCCACAGAAAATGGTTTCTAGTTGTCTCCTCCTCCTGGCAGTTCAGAACAGTATTATTGGTGGCTTAAAGAGTGACTAAGTAGTTGGGACATGTTTGTGGTGACATTGAATCCATCTCTGTGAGTTAGGATCATTGTAGCAGATATCTGACTCACACATGGTAAAGACTTAATCACATAATTTTGTCAGTAAGGATATTTTGGCCTAAAGTGCCACAAGTGATGCAAACTCAAAAAAAAAGAAGTTGCAGAAAATATGTTGAAACATGTTAGTCTCTTGAGTCTTTGCTAAGTATAAAACAGGTTTCATAAAATGTTTCATTGATGTCAGGCTGTACGGACTTCAGAACTACTGGCCAGAGTGCTTTGTCTTTGGAAGGCTGGAATTCCCCGTGGCTGTTGTTCACACTGACCTTTACATTGGCCCATTGTCCATACTTGACTTGGGTCAGGCAGACAAAAGCTGCTTTCATCTTGTCAGTCAAACTGAGTCCTTTCTAATTTGTCCTTTAAGGCCATGTCATGCCTTTTCTGAATCTTTTGGACATGACAAATCATATGACAATGTGTTTCTTGAGGAAAGCCAAAGTGTCGTATTCTCTTTTATAAAAGCTGCGGAAATCCCTTCAAGAATTTGGTCCTGCTACTATGTACAAAATAAAGCAAAAAAAAAAAAAAAAAAAAACCAAAAAAAAAAAAAAAAGGAAAAAAAAACAAGGGGAATTAGAGATTAACACAGGTCAGTTACCCTAATTCTAAGATTAAACTCTGCCTTTTGAGTTGCCTGGCTTAAGAAAGTTTTGCCAAGAAGCAGCTATGCATGAGGAGCCTCTTTCCTGATCCCCTGTGAGGGTAGCCATAGAGTCAGACACGGACAGACAGTTCTAGCTGGTAACAAACAACAAAACTCCTTTTTGAAGAGCACATTAACTTGAAACTTTGCCCACAGCTACATGTTTCCTGGACCAGAACTGATGTTAGTCTTGCTATTGCAAAGAAAGAACAGAATTAGTGCATGACTCTTTTCATTAACTCTCTGAATATGCCTTGTCTGCTGTTACGTAACAGCCTCCTGTGAAAATGAAACATGCCTGTGGGATATTTTGCGGAAAACAAAATGATTTCTGGTGTTAAATACATGGGCCAGTGGTAACACATTGTTCAGTGTGGCGTGGCAGAATCAGGCTTTTCCATTCTGTCCAACAGTCAGTTGCTGCTACTTACATTTAGTTTCAGGACTTGATGAGCTCTAATTAAAGTGATTAACCCTCAAAAGGAAAACAAAAAAAAAAAAAAAAAGAAGGAAAGCAGAAACTTTAGAAATGTAAGCTACAAAATGTAGGAGGGGGACATTAATAAACACATTAAGAAAGCTACTTAAGAAAAGAAAGTATCTTCTATAAAATAAAACAGATTTTTAATACTGAAAACACCCTCCAGTTATTTTGCTTATATGTGATGCCAGCTGATTTCCTGGCTGTAGAAATTTTTGAAAGGAGCTGAGTATCACCCAATGTGACTGAGGTCAGCAGACAGCAACTTCTCTTAGGATGTGGGGAGAGCTAAAAAGTAGAATGTGTCTCAGCTCACTAAGTGATTTTGAAAAAAAAAGTCAGATGGCCCATTCTTTGGGCCCTTGAAAAATGTATTTTCACGGCATTATCTTACAGTATCTTAAATTATCTTACAGTGCTGTCTTTTCAGGAAAGCCATAATAAAACACCCAAGTTGGAAGTCATGCTGCTACACTTCAGGAGGTTAAAAATAAGTTTCTAAGCAATTTTTTTGTTTGAAGATCCTTTCTGTAATCAATAGAAATAAACACTTTCCAAGAGCAACCCAACCAATCCAAAAGTAGAGATTCCAAAACTAGAGACAGGTGGTTCACGTGACCCTGGTGCATCTACCTCTTCTCTGAGTGTACAAGGAACCTAGAGAAGGAGTCAAGAATTGGTTCTGAATTTCAAGGTGGGCAGACTTAAGAGATATCATTCAATTTGCAAGGTATTCTTAAGATATTCTTGCTTATGACACTGAACTTATTCAGCTACTCTTTACACAGTCTCTTATTGCAGGTATGAAATGGACCCTTGCTCCTTTTAGGCTTTTCTATCAGATTACCATGGTTACACACCTGAAGATATAGATTTTTTTTTAGTAAATATATCAATGCAGACTGAACTATAAGTTTCACATAGTTAAGTACTAAAGAGTGTGAAAAATACCGTGTGGTCAAAACCACCATTGATTTACAAGCGGTCAATCGAAATTTCGAAAAAAAAAAAAGAATTATAGAGTCCTGGAATGATTTGGGTTGGAAGAGACCTTAAAGACCACCAGTTCCACCCCTCTGCCATGGGCAGGGACACCTTCCACTATCCCAGGTTGCTCCAAGCCCCATCCAACCTGGCCTTGGACACTTTCAGGGATGGAGAAGCCACAGCTTCTCTGGGCACCCTGTGCCAGGGCCTCCCCACCCTCACAGGGGAGAATTTCTTATCATTTAAACCTATTCTCTCTGAGTTCAAAGCCACTACACCAAGTTAAAAATGAAGCACCGGACCCTGTTTTGGGTCCATTAAATTCTGTTGAGCTGAAAGGTATATTGCCTTTTGTCTGCTCTCTCCCTAGTTGCATTTACTGATGGAATAAGGTCACCTAGAGGACTTTCAGCTCATCAGCTCATTCAGCAATATTAAGTGAACTTTGTTTTATGTTCAGACAGTTTAGCAATGATGCCTTTTAGATGACTAATTTATGTCAAACATGTCAAGATTGTTTTTTCAGGAGTACAGCGTCCAGTATGGCATCAGTTAACAGTCACTCAATACACGGCTGCATACCTAAACAAGCAAAGCATCAAACATTTATCTTTTCTACTTAGAAAATATGCTAGAAGTAAAGATATGGGACAATATCAATAGACAAAGTAGATTTTCTTGAGAACTTACCATAATTTCCTGTCTTTGAGTACCATTTTTTAAAATCTTCTTTTATAGTGCAATATCATATAACTTAATTTTTTTGTCCCAGTTAGATTGGAAGAAGACAAAAGTCAGTGAGAATTTTTAATGGATCAGGAAGAGAATATATGCAGGCTTATAAGATAGCTGTCATATGGCATTGACAATGTTCTTGTCAGTGTTGTATCCAAATGAGAAGTTATGACTAAGATATAAATTATATCACCTGGACTGTGGCCATGTTTTTTAGCCATGGTTAATATTTGTAAGAATGTCGAAGTGATCTAAATGCTTCAGCACTACTTTTAAAAAATTGTCATCCTGAAAGATTCAGACTCCCAGCTAAAAGAGTTTTTCAAAGAATAGTAGGTGTTTAAAAATGCCTAGAAATTAGTCTGTAAGCCTAAAAAAATTTTTTTTCAATAAATGTTCATGTTAGGTGCTTAATCCATGTTGAGACACTTCTCATCCACCACGGAAGGATCATTCCTATAACACCCACAGAATGTGCACAGGAGACGAAGAGAAGGAAATTTATTCGTTTTTAGTTCTGATGCCTTCATAGAACACTGCAGGACCCGATTGCCACTGTAGTCCTAGATACCAGAACACGTGATAAAACCGTGTTTTGAAACAAGGCCTGTGGAACATCAGGTCAGTTTGTAATGCAATACCTCAGAGACATCCCTAGTGTTTGAAGTACCACATCATTCTCCAGTAGCATCTGCTCTTCGAGCTGCCTCTCTACTGAACACAGCTCAGGTAACTCCAGAACTGGCTTCAAATTATGCCTTCCATACTTCTCCCTTTAAGTCACTGCATTCAATAAATATAACACTAAAAGAAGATACCTCACTTCAGAATTGAATAAAATATTCCTCTTCAGTTAGGCTTTGGCTGTTACAGTATTGAAGAGAAGACACAAATGTAGATTATGTATTAACTACTGTCATGACTCCCTGAGACAGGAAATGTTTCAGATGCAAAAAGATTAAAATGGGACAGATGTTATCATGTGTTCCTGAGTCATGATAGCTCTTATTGATCCCATTTACCTACCTTAGATTCAGTCTCTAAATTAGGAACGCAGCATTTTAAAACTGGCTATTTTTCTTCTTAAAGAGTGTATCAAGGAAAACAAAACCTTTCGGGGGAGAATTGCAACTCTCTTTGAAGCAGTTTCCATGCCCTATAAAGGTTTTGCATTAATTTGCAATAGAAGAAAGAGTTACTACCAGATCCACAAAAATATAAGTAATTAAAAGATTTCCACATATTTTTCTTTCAGTCATAGGCAGTTTTTTCTAAATCTCATGAAAATTCGGTCCTGTTGGCTTTATTACTTTGCCTTTGGTTTGTTTTTTGTTTTTTTGGTTTTTTGGGTTTTTTTTCCCCTGAAATTATATCTGTGTTGAGAAAACATTGCTTTTTAAATTCTGTAAATTGTTTTACATAGAAGAAAGAGAGACTGGTCCTGGAATATTTTTTTTTACTTCTTCACTTGGCTTTGAAGATACCGTATTTATTCTGTATATTTTTTTGGAAATTCAAGTGAAGCAAAGAGCTATTTAAAACTAGTATCTATAGACTGAATATTTGGCTAAGAAACGCATTGAGAGAAAATACAGCAAAACTCAAACCCCAGACATTGTGTTTTACAGGTCCTATAGTCTCAGTTCTAGGGATTTCAATCTAGCTCTTTCACCAAGAACATTTGAAGAAAATGTAAACTAAAAAATTTGTTGTGATCCCTTAAGCCCAAAGTTTGATTATAAATACTATTATCTCCCATCCCTTCCCTGTTCCTGGGAAACATCTCCAGGGAAAAGAAAAAGAGAGTAAAAAGAGCCTGTGAGAAACACTAAAAAGCTTTAGAAAAAAGAAAACAAACAAACAAACAAACAAAAAAACCCACAAAAAACTCAAAAAAAAAAAAACAACAAAACCAAAAAAAACAAAACAAAAAAACCCACAAAAAAAATACCAAAAAACTCTCCAAACAAACAAACAAAAAAAAAAAAACCCAACAAAATATTTTTCAACTTTAAGTTGTGCACAGCATTTGATGATAAAGGCAGTAAAGACTTCTAGCCTTGCTAGAGGAAACTAATCAGGCTACATCTCCCATCATGACATTCACGAAGAAATAATAGAAGTAGTAGAAATTTCTTTTCTGTCTCTATAACATAAAGCAAGTAGAGCTCACTTATTCCTTTCCCAAAGAGCAAAAAGACTCATATGAGGAACGGGCTGGAAATAAGTTTAAGACTAACCGTATCTCCCCTGCTCAGTGTAGAGAACTTGGGTTGCTCGGTGGGTATGTAGGAAGGGTAAAACAACTTAATATTGTCGTAGATGACCAGCAAATTACAGCCCCTGAAAGCAAGGAAGAAACAGGAAAAATGTTATGATTTAGATGTGTAATGATACTTCCACAGGCTACTGCTGTCTAAATGCTACTCATACATCAACGCTTGCTCTCGGCTGTGTGTGAAGTCAAAACAAGAAGATACTAAAAGCTGAATTCATGGGGAGAAATCCTAATAGCACTGTAGTCAGTAGAAAGAGTCCCACTGTCTTAAACTGAACCCATATTTCACACCTGGCATTTGCAGTGTGATGGGAAATATTGAATGGGCTCTTCCAAATATTGAATGGGCTTAAAGCAGCACAGACAGCCTGGTGAAACAAGGCTGTACCTTATTCATAAAAATTACAACATTGTGGTTATGAGATGCTCTTCAGGATTTTTTTTTTTTTCCTTGTGTAGTTTTCTCACATATTAAAAAATTAAAAAATATTTAGAGCAGTGTTAGGATGAGGTCAGGCTCAGAAAGTAATTTAATATGAATGTCATTATTAAATCCCACTGCTTAGAATGATTTTTTTCAGATTAATAAACCTGCTGAGATATAAAATTATCTGATTTATAACTATGTATTAGTAGATCTGAAATGTCAGTTATTATCCCCCTGTTTGATACTTTGATTTTTATATAATTTTATGCAGCTTCTAGAATAGGTTCAAAAGGAAGAGAAGTAAGAATTTTCTAGCTACTATTTCAATTATGTTGCCAGAAAAGGGAGTAACACTCAGAGTTAAATTTTCTGTGATTAACATAATCTGAAATAAGATATCATAGAGTTAGTAATTGACATTGTAAATAGTTTCATTGCTTAATGGAAATCTAGGAACTGGGTACTTCAGAAATAATTTACAGTACCCTAACTTTGTTTCAGCAATATTCTTAGTCATTGTGGTGCATACTCTGCTAATAAATAAACTGAAAACTGCGTATTGTCCATAAAAGAGCACAAAGATATTAGTCTTACAGGTCATACATTAGGTAAAAATCCTGGGTGGATAAGAACAATATCTTGACCTGACTCTGAGTAGAGAAAAAAATCACTGGCTATTTTTTTTGGAAGTGATGAATTGCAGAGCTAGTAATTACTGAAGATGTAGGTCTCTTTATACAGCATGAAAGTCAGGAACCTGTCTCTTACTCCTAGAGATATTTTGACACTGAGAATAAGCAGAAAAAAAGCTCTGCTGTGCTGGTTAATTCATAATTTACAAAATTTGGCAACTGACTTTACTGGAGCCCTGAATTTATCCCATTCTTGACACAGTGCCTTATTTTAGACCTCATTTCCTTTGGTGAAAGTTTTCTCATTTAGTACCTGTCCTGTTTTTCTCTAAAATATAGTGCAATGGGAATACAGACCTTGTGCAGAAAATAGACTAATTCCTGTTGGGTTTCTATGTGCAAATTTATTAGAAAAGCAGAATGTGATTCTGAAAACCATGACTGTTCTTTGCTGAAAACTTTCTTTGTCCCATACCAACACCACTGGGGTTTCCACATCCAGTTCTAGATGAATAACACAAAGGCTTCTTTATCCTACAGTCCATGATGCTTGGGACATTCCCTGAAGGGAAACACCCCAAAATATGATTTTTAAAAGTCTTCCCACTCCATTCACACACAAAGAAGTACAGTTACCTTTAAGTAAAGATTTTAATTTTGAAGAGAAAGCAGAACAAAAAGCACAGCACAGGGGAACACCAAAATAAGCCTTAGGGCCTTTTTCTGGCAGAAAAGTGTACCCATACAGCTACCGCAGTTAGCAAAATTGACTATGGAGCTAGCAGGGACTCTCATTTAGCTGAGAAGCCGGCATCTGGCAATGACTGATACAAAAAGCCCAGCTCTCACTTTACCTTGTGTCAGTTGCTTTTTTTGGGTAAGCACATGATATTAGCACAGTCAGGAAAACATAAATCTCAACGTTGAGTGTTATAAACCTCTCTTACTCCCTGTGAATTTCTGGAGTCAAACTAGGCTCCAGAAACTAGACTAGTAGAAGATTTTCTGTAGCTGTTAAGGCCAAGGACAATATCCAGTTTTACTCATAATTCCGGCCCCATTTCAAATCACTGAGCCATCAGAGACAGAATCCACAAGTTTAGGGTTCAGGTTCAACATCAGACATTTGGTTGGAAATGTTCTGCCCATGTACAGTTCATTTTACATCTTCCATAATAAAACTAGTAAAAAAATCTCTTCCAGTCACCTCCTCCTCCCATTTCATAGGTATGATTAGAGCTATTCACATTCTTTTTATATCACATCCATTTCATATTAATGTGCTGCTGGTCTCCAAAACCGCTGGAGGAATGTTTAAATTCTCTGACAGAACACCATTACTCTCTCTGTGTCAGGCCTGGGCTGCCACATCTGAACCCCCAAGCCTCAGAGTTGTGCCATAAAAAATTGTCTGGATGGTCGAAGTCAAGGAGTGGTGGTGAGTGGACTTAAATTCAGTTGGTGGCCGGTTACTGTGCTGTCACCCAAGGCTCAGTCCTGGAGATGGTCCTATTTAATATCTTTGTTTATGATCTGGACAAGGGGATTGAGTACGTGGCCTCAGTATTGGCCTCAGTCAGTTTGCAGATGACACCAAGCTGGGTGGGAGT